>BSBK01007987.1:0-600000 GCA_027943335.1 Chamaecyparis obtusa | reverse complement strand
TGATTCAAAGCCTGATCTAGTGGTATAGGTTTATTTTTGTGATATTTCTATTTTTCATGGTTTTTTTTCCAGTGAAAGTCAAAAGTTTTTTTGCCTTCTTGGGGGCATAACTTGTGCATCCAAACTTTATTTTTTGAAAATAAATAGGTGTTCGAAAGGTGTTTCAGCACTCTTTCTAGATCTACAACCAATTACATTAGATTTTTCACAAGGTACACTGAGATTAGTCATTAATGTTTTTTTCTTTCTTGCACTTTCTAGATTTTAGATTTGTGCTAGGGTTTGGGTTCTTGTATTGTTGGGGGGGGGGAAGGATATTTTCCTCTTGTTCACATGGAAAATCCTTCCTATATTGAGCAACTTTCTTCACAAAATTATCACACTTGGAAGGCACTTATGACCCAACTTCTCATGTCAAGGGGATTATGGTCCTATTTGGATGAGGCTCAACCTCAATTGACTCGCCCGTTCGAGGTCATGCAACATAGGAATAGAATAGATGAGGTCATGGGGATGATTTCCATGAACATTTTAGAAAGTCTTATTTCTCACTTCTAGAGGGTTGCATGAATCCTTAGGCTATGTGGACCAAGTTTCATGATATTTTTCACACCATTAATTTGTTTAGGGCACTTCAGATTGAGGTAGAGTTGACCTCTTTAACACTTGATTTTTTTCCATCTATTGAGGATTTCTTGATGAAACTCAAATCATTGAGATTATTGTTACAAGGTTGTGGAAAGAACAAAATAAATACCTAGTGTATATACCTAATTCTCTCTAAGCTTCAAGGTTCATTTCAAATATTCTCTTCTATATTCCACTTCACCATGGATGCTTTGGGTCCACGATTTTGTATTCCTACCTTTGAGGTATTCTATGGTAGGTTGACACATGAGCGGTCCAAACTTACATAGTTGGATGCTCTTCCAAGATCAAATAACCAAGCATTAGTAGCTCAAACATCTCCAGGGAAGAAAGAGAAGAAATAAAAGTCATATACCACAAAGCCTAGGAAGGATTCTAGTTTTTGACACCCCTCTGGCCCACCTTCTCCTAAATGGAAAAAATAAAAGACAAAAAGACCTAAGTGTGCTTATTGTAAAAATCCCAATCATGATTAGTCTCATTTCTATGAGAAGAATATAAATGGATATACACAATAAGTTTTAGAATTGACTTCTCTTCTTATGAAGAGAAAAATTGATAGTCCTTATTCTTCTACTTCTCACAGGTCTTCTTCATCATCATCATTCCAGAAAGATGGAAAAGAAAGAGAAAAGGCTCATGCATTATGTGAAACCACTAGTCTACACTCTTCTAGATGGCTTCTGGATTCAGGTGCTTCACACCATATGGCCTCTTCTTAAGATTTATTACCATCTTTTGAGGATTCTCCTACCCCATACATTTTGATGGGGAACAACAATATTATGACTGTATATGGGAAAGGTTCTATTCACATTGATGACAGTTTATTCAATGATGTACTATGCGTTCCATCTTTATCATATAACATTCTCAAAGCTATTTATCAGGTTAATCATAGTGGGATAGGGAAGAAATTTGAATTCACACAAGATTTAGTGCACATTAGAGACAAAGAGACAAACAATATTGTTGCAACATGGACAATTGATCATTCTTCCCCCTTGTACTCTTTCTACTTCTCGCAAGTCTTTATGACGAGAAAAAATGATATTCCTTATTCTTCTACTTCTCATAGGTCTCCTTCATCATCATCATTCCAGATAGATAGAAAAGAAAGAGAAAAGGCTCATGCATTATGTGCAACTGCTGGTCTACACTCTTCTAGATGGCCGCTGGAGGGTGACCCCATAATAGTGGGTTACACTTTTTAGACGTGCTGATTTTTTCTGAAATAGCACATTTTTTAATAAAATATGATGATTTAAGCCTTTAGAGGTTCCATTTGAAGGAATTAATTATTAATGGTTAGGTCAAATCCTCTTAGATAAAAAAATATTGATATAACATCTATCCTCCTAATTCATACCTACAATGGAGTCTCCTTTGCACCTATTAAAATGTTGACAAAAAATCACTTTGACTTTATCTTTTGGCAGATCAAATGAATCCATCTGACAAACCTATCTATGTAGTAAGGTACTACTGAGAAAAATGTTTCCAATGATTATAATGTTAATATATATTAAGTTTATTATGACTTTGTATTTTTAGTTTTACTAGACATAGATATTTCACCGTATGTCTACCCTTATGTTTGACGCTTATGGAAAAATAGTAAATGACAGAAAAAAATTCTAAAAAATATCTATGCCCTAGGTATTGAGGTTATCTTTCTATAAAAAAATAAAATGAAATTGCACAAATACACGATAAGTTATAAGCTATGTAGTCAAGGTATGTCAAAATTACAGTTTAGTCAACTTCAAACATTAATAAAATATGCAATAATCATGATAATGTCATCAAACCAATCACATGCCCTCCATATGGATACAAAACTAAATTTGAAAGAATCATATTGATATATCTTTTAGAAAAAAATTTATGCTCTATGAAAACAATGTAACTCTATGAAAATGACATTTTCAGCAACATACTAGTTTTCATGGGAGAAAGAAAAACTATTCAAATCAATTCAAAAATAAAAATAAAAAATATATTTAGAATCTAGACAAAAAATCCTAAAAGACTCTAGTTTACTTCATCTTCTGATTTCAAATGGTTTAACGACAATATGCATCCGAGTCTGAATTTTTTTTTTCAAAATGTAGAGTTCAGTGTCTGTTCAAGAAAAAAAGTGTAACCCACTATTGTGGGTTCACCTTGGATTCAGATGCTTCACACCAAATGGCCTCCACACCATATGAGCTCTTCTTAAGATTTATCCCCTCTTTTGAGGATTCTCCTACCCCATACATTTTGATGGGGAGCAACACTATTATGACTGTATATGGGAAAGGTTCTATTCACATTGATGACAGTTCATTCAATGATGTACTATGCGTTCCATCTTTATCATCTAACGTTCTCTCTATTTATTAGGTTAATCACAATGGGATAGGGAAGGCATTTGAATTCTCACGAGATTTAGTGCACATTAGAGACAAAGAGACAAACAATATTGTTGCAACATGGACAATTGATCATTCTTCCCTCTTGTACTCTTTCTCTCATTTTGTTCTACCATTTCCATTGTCAGAGAATCACTCTCTTTCTTCACAAGATCCTATTGAGGTGAATTCAAGTCACTTGAATTTATGTGTTGTTCCCGAGACCAATTTTGTGACTTCTACACCTCCACCTCCTATTGAGTTTGCATCTATTCAACATGATTCCTCTTCAAACTTTCCTGACATTGTAGCTCCATGCATCGAGCCACTTAGTGTAGTTGTTGAGGACATATCAAATGACAATCATCTCCTCTTAGATGATAGATTCAACACATTTGTTATCCCACCTTCATTAGATATTCCATTACATGATTCTCATGTGTTCTCCTTTGAGCATCATTCAGGCATTCCAGTTTCACCTCACATTCAAGGGTTTCCTCATCTTTGTTCATTGCCTTTTTTTTCTTTTCTGCATTGGAGTCAGATTGCTCTGATCATTGATACATGGGTTCTATCATTCTGGGGGGCTTTAGATTCTTAATCCTCTCTCATGGTGGGGTTGGTTGTACTTATGGTCTTGAGAGAGTCTCTTGAGACATTGCATTTGTACCTTTTTTCCATCTCTTTTAGGAGAGGAGTTTTTTCCCTCTAGGTTTTCTCTTTTTTCTCCACTTTACATAGATTTGGTTGTGATTGGGTACCTCATCAGGCCTTGTTTCTAGGACCCAAGTTTTCTTTCTGGCATGTAGTTGTATTCACACACTTTTCTTTTTAGCTACTCCCTAAGTTTATCTTAAGGGGGGGTGTTAGAGTAAAATGGTTATTTAAGTTTATTAACTTAATCATATTGATTAACTAATTAAGTCACCTTTTTTCCTTTTTCACTTAAGATACATTTAGGAATCTTAAGTTTAATTCTTTTATTTTATGCATGCATGTATTTAATAACTCTTTTATTTTATGCATGTATTATTTAGGGTTTGCTTTAGGTTTTTTGATCTCCCTTATTAAGGGTTGATCTCATTGTAATAACTCATTTTTATTAATTCAATTCTTATTCATTCATTCAATACACTTTCTTGTTTGAGGATTATCTCTTGTACGTGGAAGGTTATTTGCATGTAGGTGATTATTGGGATAGTTAAAATTCACCAATCTTGAATTCTAACAAGGGAAAATCCGAAGGGGGATATCCTTGCTCATGAAATGCTACACTGTATTTTTGTGGAAAAGAAATCAACTATCATTCTTAAGTTGGACATGATGAAAGCATATGATAGGGTTAATTGGAAGTTTCTACTTCTTGTATTGCAAAGGCTTGGTTTTCATAAGTGATCGATTAAGTGTATTTGTGCCTACATCTCAACTCCTGGATTTCTATCATCATTAATGGTGCTTCAAGGGGCTTCTTTTCTTCATCTAGGGGCTAAAGGAGGGCAATGCACTTTCTCCCTTTCTCTTTATTATCATGAAAGAAGCACTTAGTTGTGCTATTAAACATGCTAATATGTTATCTTCATGGAAATGGGTCAAGATTGGTAATTTAGATGACAGTTATACCCATAATTGGTTTGTTGATGATATATTATGATTTGATCAGACATCGTTACAAGAATCCCATGCCATTAAAAAGATTATTGATGATTACTCTTTATCTTCGGCTCAATTGGTTAACCCATAAGAATCAAAGATATTTTTTTGTAAATGTTGCTCCACTAGTGCAACAACATTTAGTTTTCTCTTGGAGCTATTCAATCGGTTCATTTCCTTGCTAATATTTAGGCATTCCCTTTTTTACGGGTTATGAAAAATACGCTTTTTGGGAAAAGATTATTTCTTCCATCTCAAATAGGATCCTCTCTTGGAAGCATAAGTGATTAACTCTTTTAGGAAAGATTATCGTGATTAAATCAATCTTAAATGTGGTACCCATTTACTCTATGTTGGTTTTGAATATGCTAAGAAAATTGGTTGAAGAGTTGCAATCGGTCCTTAGGGACTTTTTGTGGGCTAATAATGATACAAAAAATAAAAAAATGCCCCTCCTGGCTTGGGAGAAGATTTGTCTTCAGAAAGAGAAAATGGGGGCTGAAATTAGAGACTTGTCCCTTTAGAATAAGGCATTGGGTGCTAATCTATATTGGAAATTGTATCAGAATCCACTTTCCAAATGGGCTAGATTAGTGTTCATTAAATAGCTGGACTCCTCAACTAGGGAAAGACTATTTACCACTACCTCTTTACCTAAGGGCTCTAAAATTTGGAACTTAATTTCATCTTGTAGGGACTTAATACTTCCTTATCTTGGATGATTCATGATGGTTCTAAAGCATATTTATAGGAAGACTCTTGGAATGGGTTTCCCCCTTTGATACACATTAGGGATTGGTCTCTTTTGGAGGCATCTATGAAGGCTGAATGGGGAATTCATGTCTACAATTATATTGACATAGAAAATTCCTATTACCCCCCAACTATTAATTAGAAGGATTTCTCACTTTTGGTTGTTCCTTAGGGTCTAAAAAATGCTCTTATGTCTGAATTGGATAAGAGGTTGTGTTAATTTATTCACCTTATGAGGATGAATTTATTTAGACTGAATCTAATATTGGGCAATATACTATTAGAACTAGGCATGTGTCAGCCATAGATCTTGTACATATTGACACATGGCCGACTAAGTTACTTTAGGGGTATGCATGTCTCCCTAAGGTTAGGGATTTTGTGTGGCTTGCTATTTAGGATAAGTTCTCACTGGGATGAGATTAGATAGGTTGGGGATCATTGTTATTTTCTCTTGTACTTTTTGTGACTATTTCATGGAATCTTCTGATCACCTCTTCTTACAATTTCCTTCTTCCATGGATTTTTGTTATTGGTTTTTTTCCAAATTGGGCTGGATAACTAGCATGGGTCCTAATCTATTATCCTTCTTTAAAAGTTGGCCACTGATTCATAGAGCCTCATTATTTGCATCCTTGTGAGAAATTAGTCCGTCCATCATTATATGGAACATTTGTCTTGAAGAAAAAAAGGATATTTAAAAATAAATTCTCATCATTATCAGAGGTAATTTATAGGATTGATCATTCCATTTCTAAGGTATCTTTGTCTTTCATTTATAAGAATATTAATCATATAAAAAATTTCACATCTCGGGATAATTTTATTCAAAAAAATTGGCCCTTGTTAAAATCCATTCCATCTCATGGTAGTGTCTAGATCATAAGTGTAAATTTGAGTCTAGAAGTCAAGCTCAGTGGTCTCCCCTTCCAGAGGGCTATTTCAAGCTTAACTTTGATGGAGCATTGAGGGGGAATCCATGGCTATTTGGTATTGGAGCTGTCATTAGGGATAACTCTGCTAAAGTTGTAAAAGCTGAATGCAAGAAAATCCCAATGGGTTCTAATAATGTTGCAAAAATAGAAGCTTTGAGCTTAGGGTTTAATACTACTTTAGCCTTGAATATAAATAAGATTGTCATTGAAGGGGAATCCATGGTTATATTTTATGCAATCACCAACAAAAAAACTTTTGGAACCTTTAGTATCATTTAGAGAAGGTTTTGCTTCAGCTTCAAGCTCTATCCACCTTTGAGATTAAACATTTCTATAGGGAAGTCAACACAATTGCTGACTTTTTAGTTGACAAAGCTATTGATGATAACCAACCCTTTCAAGAAGTGTCAGAGGAATCTTTTTCTTCTCTCCTCTAAGCATGCTATGTAGGTATGGTCTATTTGGCAGTTTTTTCCCTTCCTCTTTGTCTGAATTCTTGATGATCAATTGGTCTTTCTAAGCTACATTATTCCTTTTCAATCAACACAAATTTGTCTTTTCTTGAGCTCTCTAGTAATGATATTCATGCTTTAATATGACATGTAATAATACATTGAAGTATTCGGGAGTATGAGATGGCTGTCTAACTCTACCAGGTATACCTTTCTGAGCTGGTATTAGTTGTATATATTGGACTGGGCTACACGGTTGTTGGCCTTTCTCCAAGTTACTTGGATATGTTATTTCATGTTTTTTACACATAGCAACATTATATCTTTCTTGAATTCACAAGTAAGGCTTTCTCTCATATTTGAAATATGGTTTTACTATTGATATTGGGGTTTGATACTCCTCCCTTGTCATAAAAAAAGTCAATTTATACAAATGCAAAAATTTATGGATTCCCTTTTGGTTGAAAAATTGTTTGGGGATGGTGGAATTAATGCTCATGGTGACATGGCATATATAACACATAATCTTACTTATTGGTCATGTGTTTAATGCCCCTACGAGTTCTAATCTCCCCATCTTTGTATGATTTGTGGGTTGAAGGGTCTGTATTTGGTGAGATTTTCTTTATCACATGGTTCTATATTTGGTTGGTATTCAAGTAGGCTATGAATAAGCAATCTTTTCAGTTTAATGGTTCTTAACATTCATTATATTGCATTCACCTATCTTGAATCACCTAAGACGAATTGATTGTCTTTAGCAATAAATAGATTTTGTCTGGTTTGAACACATACTATTACATGACTATGGCATATTTGAGGTATTACCTGAATTATATCACAATAGGATTTGACATTTCTTGAATCTTGGATTGGAAAAAGAATTCTGTCATATTTGTAATATGTTAAGGATCTCCATTTAACAAGATATTACAAAGATTTTTATGTTCTTCATTTGGCATATAAATAGTTTGGGGTTGGGGGAATTATTGGCATTACACATAAGCTTGTTTATGTGGCATGTTTTTCATGTCCTTATTGAATCTAATCCCTCCACTCACGTAAGATTCGATGTTTGAAAGGATTCATTTCGTTTTGGATTTCTGTTATAACATAAAGCAATACATTTTTGGCTCTCTATGTTTCTTTGATGAGATTTTCTAGGGGACGTATCTATCATGCATTACTCATCTCCAAATTCTTGGAATATGGTCTTAATCACATATCTCTGATCAGTGGTGTTGATAATTTTGATGGCGAACATGTTTTCTTTCTAAATGTCTCACATGTCATTATAATGGATCAATCCTCTGCAATAGGGGTTTTGATTCTATTGATATGGATAGGATTTGATTGTTTTCATAAGTCGACTTGTTGCCTTGGATAAAGGAAATTCTATGTGGGCTCTTTTCATACAGTACTTCATAGCTGTTTTCTTCTCTGCACCCTTCAAACACATAATTTGATGACTGATTGATTCCATCTGAATTTAAAATTTAGGCCTTTCCACTAGGGTGATTGATGGTTGACATGATTTGAAACTACTTGAGGAAATGCTCTGAGGGTGGTGAGTTGATTGGTTTTATTCTTTATTTTTATAAGGTTGTTCAGGTAATTTGATTTGATACTTTTGTAAGGCTGTGCTTGACCACTTCTTATTGGTGGCTTATCTCTGATTCATATTTGCCCAATGTACAGTCCTTGGCCTCAGATAAAATGTGAATATTGTCTTGATACTTTCACTTGACCGTGGATGGTGGCAGGTTTCTTGGAAACAAGAAATTCTGTGCAGTATTTAAGGATTTGAAGTACCATTGCATACCTGATCGTGGCTCTTATATGTCATGTCTTTTGACCTTAGAGTTTATTATCTTTGACTGCAATAGCTATTTATTTGACGACCATGGATTTTCTTTACATCTTCTTCTTGGATACCTGGTGTGTTATTGTTCTCTTGAAGTGTTAGCTTTCTTCTACCTAGCTCTTCTCTAGTATATATTTTAGCATTATGGAGTATAGAATCCAGCTGCCACAACTGGATTGGGAAGTTAGAAATGCTTCCAGGTTTTTTACACTAGCTACTAAACTTTTAAATCCTGACATTTATGATGAAGATGTTTTAAGGCTTAGATCCTACAGTCTCACAGATCAGATCATGGTTATTTTTCTATCGCAAGAATTATAGACTTCCATTCTTTTATGACTAATCATTGTTTCTGAGATGTGCTTGCTGTTGTTAAGCATGTTGTGTAGGAGAAGAGCATTATTGACATAATTGTAGAGTTAAGCGAATTCATTAATTCAATTGACTTATGTGTGACTTCTATTGCTCTAGATTATTTCCTTTCGATATAGACTATTTTGATACATTGTAACCAATGTATAGGTGATGATATTCTTCCTATCGAGCCATAAAGAGTCACACTTTCATCTCAAGACACTATTTCTCGAGACGATGATGACTAGCAACACCTTTCTCCTCCTCCTTCTTCTAAGGTGTAACTTATTTTGCCATCTTAGGTCTTAGGTTTGCATTAAGAGTTATAACTGAAAGTTTTTTTCCTGGTTCTTTCTTGCTGATATGCTCTCCTAAACCAGGTTCAATGTATCTTTTTTTTATAATTAATAAAATGAGTATTCATTTTTATTAAAAAAATTATATTAAAATTGATTAATACTATAATATAATAAAAATATAAGATAACATAATAATAATGTGATATTAACCAAAATATAATAATATCATAATGATAATATAATAATATATCAAAATATACTATATATTTATTATATTTAAAAATAAATTCTCATCATTATCAGAGGTAATTTATAGGATTGATCATTCCATTTCTAAGGTATCTTTGTCTTTCATTTATAAGAATATTAATCATATAAAAACTTTCACATCTTGGGATGATTTTATTCAAAAAAATTGGCCCTTGTTAAAATCCATTCCATCTCATGGTAGTGTCTAGATCATAAGTGTAAATTTGAGTCTAGAAGTCAAGCTCAGTGGTCTCCCTTTCCAGAGGGCTATTTCAAGCTTAACTTTGATGGAGCATTGAGGGGGAATCCATGGCTATTTGGTATTGGTGTTGTTATTAGGGATAACTCTGCTAAAGTTGTAAAAGCTGAATGCAAGAAAATCCCAATGGGTTCTAATAATGTTGCAAAAATAGAAGCTTTGAGCTTAGGGTTTAATACTACTTTAGCCTTGAATATAAATAAGATTGTCATTGAAGGGGAATCCATGGTTATATTTTATGCAATCACCAACAAAAAAACTTTTGGAACCTTTAGTATCATTTAGAGAAGGTTTTGCTTCAGCTTCAAGCTCTATCCACCTTTGAGATTAAACATTTCTATAGGGAAGTCAACACAATTGCTGACTTTTTAGCTGACAAAGCTATTGATGATAACCAACCCTTTCAAGAAGTGTTAGAGGAATCTTTTTCTTCTCTCCTCTAAGCATGCTATGTAGGTATGGTCTATTTGGCGGTTTTTTCCCTTCCTCTTTGTCTGAATTCTTGATGATCAATTGGTCTTTCTAAGCTACATTATTCCTTTTCAATCAACACAAATTTGTCTTTTCTTGAGCTCTCTAGTAATGATATTCATGCTTTAATATGACATGTAATAATACATTGAAGTATTAGGGAGTATGAGATGGCTGTCTAACTCTACCAGGTATACCTTTTTGAGCTGGTATTAGTTGTATATATTGGACTGGGCTACACAGTTGTTGGCCTTTCTCCAAGTTACTTGGATATGTTATTTCATGTTTTTTACACATAGCAACATTATATCTTTCTTGAATTCACAAGTAAGGCTTTCTCTCATATTTGAAATATGGTTTTACTATTGATATTGGGGTTTGATACTCCTCCCTTGTCATAAAAATGTTCAATTTATACAAATGCAAAAATTTATGGATTCCCTTTTGGTTGAAAAATTGTTTGGGGATGGTGGAATTAATGCTCATGGTGACATGGCATATATAACACATAATCTTACTTATTGGTCATGTGTTTAATGCCCCTACGAGTTCTAATCTCCCCATCTCTGTATGATTTGTGGGTTGAAGGGTCTGTATTTGGTGAGATTTTCTTTATCACATGGTTCTATATTTGGTTGGTATTCAAGTAGGCTATGAATAAGCAATCTTTTCAGTTTAATGGTTCTTAACATTCATTATATTGCATTCACCTATCTTGAATCACCTAAGACGAATTGATTGTCTTTAGCAATAAATAGATTTTGTCTGGTTTGAACACATACTATTACATGACTATGGCATATTTGAGGTATTACCTGAATTATATCACAATAGGATTTGACATTTCTTGAATCTTGGATTGGAAAAAGAATTCTGTCATATTTGTAATATGTTAAGGATCTCCATTTAACAAGATATTACAAAGATTTTTATGTTCTTCATTTGGCATATAAATAGTTTGGGGTTGGGGGAATTATTGGCATTACACATAAGCTTGTTTATGTGGCATGTTTTTCATGTCCTTATTGAATCTAATCCCTCCACTCACGTAAGATTCGATGTTTGAAAGGATTCATTTCGTTTTGGATTTCTGTTATAACATAAAGCAATACATTTTTGGCTCTCTATGTTTCTTTGATGAGATTTTCTAGGGGACGTATCTATCATGCATTACTCATCTCCAAATTCTTGGAATATGGTCTTAATCACATATCTCTGATCAGTGGTGTTGATAATTTTGTAAGGCTGTTCTGGTAATTTGATTTGATACTTTTGTAAGGCTGTGCTTGACCACTTCTTATTGGTGGCTTATCTCTGATTCATATTTGCCCAATGAACAGTCCTTGGCCTCAGATAAAATGTGAATATTGTCTTGATACTTTCACTTGACCGTGGATGGTGGCAGGTTTCTTGGAAACAAGAAATTCTGTGCAGTATTTAAGGATTTGAAGTACCATTGCATACCTGATCGTGGCTCTTATATGTCATGTCTTTTGACCTTAGAGTTTATTATCTTTGACTGCAATAGCTATTTATTTGACGACCATGGATTTTCTTTACATCTTCTTCTTGGATACCTGGTGTGTTATTTGTTCTCTTGAAGTGTTAGCTTTCTTCTACCTAGCTCTTCTCTAGTATATATTTTAGCATTATGGAGTATAGAATCCAGCTGCCACAACTGGATTGGGAAGTTAGAAATGCTTCCAGGTTTTTTACACTAGCTACTAAACTTTTAAATCCTGACATTTATGATGAAGATGTTTTAAGGCTTAGATCCTACAGTCTCACAGATCAGATCATGGTTATTTTTCTATCGCAAGAATTATAGACTTCCATTCTTTTATGACTAATCATTGTTTCTGAGATGTGCTTTCTGTTTTTAAGCATGTTGTGTAGGAGAAGAGCATTATTGACATAATTGTAGAGTTAAGCGAATTCATTAATTCAATTGACTTATGTGTGACTTCTATTGCTCTAGATTATTTCCTTTCGATATAGACTATTTTGATACATTGTAACCAATGTATAGGTGATGATATTCTTCCTATCGAGCCATAAAGAGTCACACTTTCATCTCAAGACACTATTTCTCGAGACGATGATGACTAGCAACACCTTTCTCCTCCTCCTTCTAAGGTGTAACTTATTTTGCCATCTTAGGTCTTAGGTTTGCATTAAGAGTTATAACTGAAAGTTTTCTTCCTGGTTCTTTCTTGCTGATATGCTCTCCTAAACCAGGTTCAATGTATCTTTTTTTTATAATTAATAAAATGAGTATACATTTTTATTAAAAAAATTATATTAAAATTGATTAATACTATAATATAATAAAAATATAAGATAACATAATAATAATGTGATATTAACCAAAATATAATAATATCATAATGATAATATAATAATATATCAAAATATACTATATATTTATTATATTTGTATTATAATATTAAGAAATTGTATTATAATAATTTATTATTATTATATCATCTCTTAATTATTATCTTATTTTTGGACATGTAGTGTTGCGATTTAAACACTTCATTGGTGAAACAACTACCAAGGTTCAAACCCTTGCTAGGTCATTGTGCTAATAGGCCTTGTGCCTTTAGTGGGTTGTTGAGCTCACAAATTTTTCAAAACCCCATGTCAAAAGCGTTTCACGTAGAGCTAGAGGGCATGAAATGTTAGGCATTAATTATAGTGAAGGCATTCTTTATATGAAACTCATTAGTTGACATCTCACATCAATGGTTTGTATTCATCGAGGGACGTGCAAGATGGTTCATCTTTTTTCATTCATTATTATTTTGTGATAATTGTAAATAGATTGTTGTAGTGCGAAAACATGTATTAGGGCGAGTTGAGATTTTTGCTGCCTAAATATAATTTTCAAGTTAAAAAAACTTGAAAAATACATTTCATTAAGAATTCAATTCACAAGATTAACTTAAAAATAATTGATTTTACTTTTGATGATTTTTTTAGTTTGTATAATAAAGATTATTTAAAGAGTATAATGAAAAGATAGATAATAAATTATAATTTTTTTAGTGTTTATTTAATATTATAATTAAATTTATTTAATTTAATAATGTTTACAAACATAATATTTATTTTTTAATATTAGCGAGAAGGAAATTATTTTGTAATATATGTTATTTGTATTTTGATTTTTATATACATTATTATAATATTCATTTATTTATAGACTTTATTTAATTTATTTTATTGATGAATGTATTTTAAATTAATAGTGGTATAATGATATGTTACTTAATACATTATTAATTAAAAAATTAATATTCATTCATTGCATCATTAAGTTAACCAACTTTACTATTTAATTTAGTTATTATTTATTACTTACCTTGACAATCCTATATCATTTTTCTTTTAAACATATAAACATCGACCTACATATATATATTTAATACATTCATCCAAATTTATTTTTCTTTGATCAATTATTATTTTTATAGAAATTAATTCTTTAATACTGTTAGTAAACAGATTTGTCCTTCTTGTTCCTTGTGACAATATGACTCTTAATGCCCAAATTATGAACAAAACCTGCTTACAAACAGTTGAAAATCCTTTCTCTAATTACTGGTTTTTCTCTAAATTGGTAGGTACAACTCCCTATGTGTATGATATTCAAAGAATAATGTTTTGCTCCTAAACTAACATGGGGTATGCTCTTAACCCGAGAGCAGAAGAGGCAAACTGAACTAAGTCTAGCCAGAACTTAATCCAGGCAGGAAAAGCTTCTAATCTAAGACTAAGCAGCAAACTCACAAATCCTATGAATTTAGATGCTCAGCAACTACCTACAGAAATGCAAATGAAACATAAAGAGCTTCTAATGAATCCTTTCTTGAATCTCCCACAACACATCCTACTCTGTTCAATTCATATCCTTATAACAAAAAGAAAGAAACATCCTTTCTTACTTCCTGCAATTCAGATTTAAAAGAAAGACACACAGAAGCAACAACTAATTGGTTCCTCTCCGAACATCCCACAACACATCCTACTGAGGTTTATTCACATCCTTGCAATAAAAGACTGAAACATCCTTTCTTTCTTATTGAAACTTAGATTAAGAGAAAGAACCAACTAATTGACTAATTGGAACAGAAATTATTGACATAAAAACACCCTTTATCGATTCTGCAATATCAAGTCTTGTTACATCAACAATTTTCCAACCTTTTTATTCACTTTTTCAGTAGTATTTATAGAGTTTACAATGTTTGTAGCCATTGGAAATGTTCCAACTTCTAGAATACAGAAAGACAAAGCACAAAGAAGAAACATTTTTGATCCAGGGACTTGAAGAGTCACCACGAATGTAGAAATAGAGGAAGACATAAGGACGGTGACTTTTCAATCTAAAACTTTTCATCTTTTCCTCAATTAGCATCTGTCGAGCCAAGTCCATTGGGCTTTGGAGTCAAATAATTATCTCTGCTCAAAGTTCTGGTCTCGAGATAGAAATGAAATGGGTGGCCACAAATAATCAAATCTAGAATTCATATGATTCAGGAATAACCAACCGTCTCACTGTATCTAATCCCTACTCTGTTTCCATTCTATGTAAAGCCAATGTAAACACGATCACAGTGGTAAATCTCCTGGTAGAATGCCATCACCAGCTTGGCAGTTGATATGTATTTCCTTCATGACATGGAATCTCTGTTGTAAGTCTCCTTGTATTTGTTTCTTTATGCCAAATTGGAAATTATATCATTCGGCTTCATTGTCGCATGATCGCATGGTATTATTTTAATTCTTGCGATCATGCGACCGCTTTATTATTGGTGCATGTGGACCCCAGCTCAGGTGTCAAAGAATCTTCCATGGCTTTGAGGAATAGCAGCAACCATTGGTTTATCATTGCATATAGACCCTATGGACCCACCACCACGTGGCTTCATCTCGAAAAAGTCATAACTGTAGTCAAATGCTTTCAGACCCACCATCGGAAGATCAACGACCATCGCTTCTTCGCATAGACCTCTAAGATTCTTTGCAAACATACGCCCTCCATCGGATGTAGGATCTTTCCCTACTCAACTTATGTTATTACATTTGCACTGTTGGTGTATGTGGGTCCCAACAGAGCACCTTCTATTTAGTCTCTGCTGTCTTCTCTCTCCTACTCGGGCTTTATTGTCGCATGATCGCATGGTATTATTTTAATTCATGCGATCATGCGACCGCTCTATGATTGGTTCACATGGATCCAGCATGGCACAATTACTTAACTTACATTATCTTTTCATTGTCTTTTCGCACCACTCGGGCTTCCATCGTCGCATCTACGCTGTTGGCGTAAGTGGGTCCCAGCAGAGCGTATTCACTAGCCCCAGTTTCCATTGTCATATGATTGCATAGCAATATTTTAATTCATGCGATCATGCGACCGCTCTATGATTGGTGCCCATGGGTCCGCTGAGACAGGTGACACCTTGTTACTATTTCGCATTTGCTATTTTTTGAGCATCTTTCTATTGCGCAATTCTGACCATCGTTGGATTGAAACCTTGGTTGATTTAAACCATCGATACGATGTCACAACTCAGGTCCCGTTGAGAAATAGGGCCCACTAATCTGCATGTGCTTAAATTCTCAACTTAAGTGCCTCTTTCCCACCTAACCGGTTGCGCTTCATGCCTTGTCGCATGATCGCAAGGTGGTTCTCTCAGTCATGCAATCATGCGACCACACCTACCATAGGGCTTTATTTTCAACATCAAACCGCACACCATTTTCACTATTTGGATCATTGTGACTTGATGAATCATCTCATACCTTCAAATGGCAAAAATCATCAACTATAGTTGACTGTTAAAAATGCCTAACTCAGCTCTGTCACATTGAAAAATGCAAAGCCCAAGTTCTAAAAGAACTCATTTCATCACACACTCACTGTCATATGAAGTAGAATTTTGAATAATTCAATGCCAACTCTGTTATGACATTAATCACATGAAAAGTCCTCCCTTTGATGCCTGGAGATCATGATTCACAATCATCCTTTCTTCTGAGAAAGAGAAACAATAGGAACATATAATCCTTGTCAGGTTGGGATCTATAACCTACCCATTATGACAAGACTTCCAAATAACCGACCCGGCTTATAAATGAGAGGGAAAGAGAAAGGGAAACCTGACAAGGATAGCCTACCTATGAAGGACATTAGACCTAGACTCAACCATGACCAGACTTGATTATGAGATCAAAATCTTCCACTTTGACAGCATGATTATGGGGTGAAAGGTGGGGCAACAACTGGCTTTGACTAGGGACTTAAACATTCCCATGTTTAAGAAATGAATCTTGAATCTCTGGTTTCGCAAAAAGGTAAACAAAGAGGGCGGCAAAACAACAAAACTAAAGCAGGAACAAAGGAACAGGAAGCAAGGAAAAACAACTAACCTAGAGAACACAAAGGAGCAAAACACAACTATGTACAATACAGAGGTTACCTGTTTTCAATTTGCCATTTGATAAAGTTTCAAGTCTTGACCATTGAAGGTCAGCGGTAGTACCTCACCATCTTGATAAGCCAACTTGAAAGAATTATTTCCCAATGCTTGATGAATCACAAATGGTCCTTTCCACAGGCTATCAAACTTCTTATGCATTCCTTTAGGAGCATTCGTTTATCCCATAGCAGCACACTATCACCTATCATGAATTTTCGTGGCCTTGCCTTCCTATCAAATATCTCCTTCACTCGCATCTGATGTTGAGTGATATGATCAACTATCTCTGCTCTTTCCTCTTCCAGCTTGCTCAAATAAAGAATCCTTTTTTCTAGACCATCTTTATAGATGTCATCTTCAATCACCGTCCTTAATTTTTTTGTGGCCAGTTCCAAAGGTAAAGGAAGATTTGCTTCAGTTCCATAAACAAGCTCAAAAGGTGATATACCAATTGCTCTTTTTGGTGTTACCCTGTTTGCCCACAATGCCTCATGAATCTTCTTATGCCAGTTCTTCTGATTATTTGACACTAATTTCTTGACAATATTCACCAAATTTTTGTTACTGGATTCGGCCTGGCCATTTCCCTATGGGAAATAATTTGATGAATGGCTAACAGTGATTCCATATTCAAAACATAAACTAGCAATCTCAACTGAAGAAAAATAGGCCGCATTGTCCATTACTAATTTAAGTGGAACACCAAACCTAACCAGTATGTTTTCTTTGAGGAAATCACATACCACTTCAGAAGTTGTTTTCTTCATTGCCTTGGCTTCCACCCACTTGGTGAAATAGTCAGTGGTGGTTATTATATACTGGTGACCAACGCTGGATACTGGATTGATTGGCCGAATGAAATCAAGGCCCCACTGCTGGAAAGGCTCTTCAACGATGACAGGCTTCAACGGAAGAGCAGCTAATTGAGGATGTCTAGTGAACATTCTGCATTTCTCACACTTGGCTACCCAGGCATATGCATCTCTGAACATACCGGGCCAATAATAACACTGTCTCAATATTTTGAAGGCTGTAACTGAAGATGAAAAGTTTCCTCCACAGGCCTCGTCATGGAATGTCTTCAACAATTTTTCCTGCTGCTGCTTATCCACACACCTGAGAAAAGTGCCGTCTATTGCCTTTTTGAATAGTTTTCCATCCCAAATCACAAATTTAGCTACCCTTAACCTGAGATCTCTTTTTTATCTTGCCGTTAGGTCCTCTGGACACTCTCCATATGTTAGAAAGTAGGCAATGTCTTCAAACCATGTATCTCGAAGACCCACAACTAGAACCAATTGTTTTTCTTCAGATTCTTCCAACTCTCCTACAACCTTATCTTCCACAATTGCTCTGCATAGAGCATTCCCCTTTACCAGCTTGGTGGGTTGAATTTCTATATCATACTCCTGCGTCTTTGCTATCCATGATCCTCTGGTGTTGCACCCCACCTCTTGCTGCGTCAAAACACTTTTTACTGCTACGTCTGAGACATAAACTATAGAATGCGAATGTAAGATGTAAAATCAAAATTTCTTCAGTGCCTTGACTACCGCAAATGCATGTTTTTCAATCTGTGAATACCTTAACTCATGATTTTTCAGAGGAACGCTCATAAAAGCTATTGGAGCTTGTATTCCTTCATCATTTTTCTACATAAGTATGGCTGACAGAGTATGTTCAGATGCATAGCAATAAATAATGAAATCTCTGCTATAATCCGAATGACATAATACTGGAGCATTAGCAATGGCATTTTTAATATTCTGAAAAGCCTGCTTACCTGCTTCACTCCACTTAAAATTTGAATCACCTTTCATCATATCTATGATGCATTTGGTCATTTCAGCAAAGTCTGGTACAAAACGCCTAAGGAAATTAACTTGTCCAAAGAATGATTTAACTCCCTTTTTGTTCACTGGTAGACTTAATCTTCTAATGGCTTCAACACGCTCCGGATCAATTCTGATTCCTTCTTGAGAGACTATGTGGCCAAGGAGTTTTCCTTCTGTTACACAGAATACTGACTTTTTTGGATTGAGGGAAATCCCATCATCTTGACATCTCTGCAATACTTTTCTCAAATCTTCTATGTGATCCTTTCTTCTCTTCGAAAAAATAGTAAGATCATCTACGTATATCACTATGATCCGATCTTTCAAATCAGCAAACATTTTACTCATACATCTCTGAAAGGTGGCACCGGCATTGATGAGTCCAAAAGGCATCTGGCGGTATGCAAACGTACCCCATGTAGTAGTAAATGCCGTCTTGTGCTGATCTTTTTCTTCCACTTCAACTTGATTATAACCATAGAATCCATCAAGCATGGACATCATTTCGGATCCAGCTACTGTCTGTAGCAAATAATCCATATTAGGAAGTACAAAGTTATCCTTGAGAGATGCCTGATTCAAGTTGCGAAAATCAACACAGATTCTAATTTCTCTGTTCTTCATCCGCACTGGCACTATATTAGCTATCCATGTGGAGTGATGGATAGGATAAATGATCCGAGCTTTTAGCATTTTATCCACCTCTCGAAATATGGCATCTACAACTTTAGGATTATAATTTCTTTGCTTTTATCGGAAAGGCACTGCATCAGGCTTCAAAGGAATCTGATGTTTCACTTTTCCACCTCCATAGCTTTTCAAATCTTCGTAGCTCCAAGCAAAAATGTCTCTGTATTCTAGAAAGAGCAGCCTGACAGCTTCTTTCTCTTCAAGCGAACAACATTTACCAATATTAATCAACTTAGGATTATCATTATCACCAATATTTACTCCTTCATACTCACCAGTGTTAGGCTCTTTTCTATTTTATATAAGCATCATGCCTATTAAACAACTTCTCTAAAGATACAAAATAAGGAGGAACAATATCACCTGGTACTTGAACTTCATTAACTTGCTTTTCATTTAATCCATGGCTGGAACGTTCCTCATCTTTTTCATGCTAATATTCAGAACTGATTTTGCCATTTTCTAGAAACAATTGCAAGCTTTTGTCATCCTCAAACACCTGCCATGAATCTATATTATCCAGGGCAACAGCTCGATATACAACTTCAATCTGATATTTCTTGTTTTTAAAGTCCAGATGAGGCAACAACAAAGACGTAGAGACAGCCAATGAATCGGCTTTGGTATTCAACTCTCTTGGTATTGCTTCAATAGAAAAGGCATCCAGACCTTCTATCTGATCCCAAACTTTATTTTTGTAGTTTTTTAATTTGTGATTCTTCACTGAATATTATCCTCTAACCTGTCTCACAATAAGCTCTACATCACCTTGAGCTTTCAGCACTTTAACACCTTTTTCTTTTGTTGCTGCTAATCCCAGTAGTAAGGCTTCATATTCAGTGGTATTATTGGTATTTCCAAACTCTAATTTGAATGCCATAGGTTCAGGTTCTCCTTGAGGAGGAATCAATACAACACCTGCACCTGATCCTGATGAAGAACAACTTCCATCAAATTCAAGAACCCATAAGTTTGATAATTCCTTTTCTTCACCTGATTTCTTTTCATTACTATCTTCATCCTTATTCCCGTTTAGAGATTCTTTAGTAAACAACATGTAATTACCAAATTCTAGTTCTTGATAAAGTATTTGAGCCTTAGGATCGTCTGATTTCATGACTGTATACTTCACCTTTTCCTCAAGCTCCAATCTGATTTTCTTATTCCCAATTGGTATAATAACATGAGACCAATCCAGCTTTATTTACCCTCCTAGGTCTATACAAAAACCTCTACTTAAGAGAAGCCCATAACTTTCCAGAATGTCAGCCACCAAGATAGTCATCAACAGTTTCTTTTCAGGATGAGATGCCAAAGCCACCTGTGCATCCTTGATTTGGCCAATTAAAGGAACTTGTTTGGCATCCATCGAATAACATTTCCCATACACCTTAGTGAGATTAAGATTCAAAGCTTTGGCTAAAGAATAAGGCATGACATTATCTGATGTGCCTGAATCTATTATACAATTACTTAATTTGCACCCATTAACATATAGTGAAACATAGAAGGGAGGAGGTTTTTGTCCAGGTGACGTTGCTAACACAGTAGATTCTTCTTCTTTAAACAAATCAGCTGTCAATGTCTCATCCCCTTCTACCATAGTAGCACTATTATTTAATTCTGAAACATTTCCTTTACATCGTTCTACTAATCTTTTAAATTCTGAAGGATGCAATTTTAAATAATCCAGAAAAGAAATCTGAATTTTAGATTCTTCACAAAATTGAACAACATCAAAAGATAATTTATCTTTACCTAGCTGAGAGCTTGACGCCTTCTGATTAGTATCAACATTGTTTATCATAGGACTAGGATCACTTTTATGAGGCTGGCTGGAAGACTGATTTTTTAATTTCTGATTCCGAGTGAGCACCGTATATGAATTTTCATCAATAGTAGAAAAACATTCACCTTTAGATTCAGAATCAAATTCATACTCCACAAATTAATTTCCAGAGTCGCCAGTTGAGTATGTATCCTCTTCTTCAACAGGAGCTGCTATATTCAGTTCATTGGTGGTTAATAACTGCATCATACGGGCAATTCCTGGATAGTTCTCATTAGTGTGATCTGTAGTCAAATGAAACATGCACATGTTTCCTTTTTTTGGTGCGGCTTCAATCTGCAACCTAGGTTGAGGGCCTATAAGTTGCAGAAATCTATTGTCCATGTTTCTTCCAGGCATATTTTGAAAATTACGCTGATTAGAATTATTGAATCCTGGTAATTTCCTTTTCATAGCAATCAATTCATTGGACAATTTTTGAATCATTTCATCAGATGACAAGGTACTACTTGAACTTCCTTTATTTTGTAACTCTCTTTTCCATTTTCCTACTGAAATTAAATCTTCTTCACATTCGATAGCTTTCTTTTGTGCATCCGCTAAATCTGTGGGATGTGCCTTTCTCAACTCATAATTGATATCCGGAGGCATTGCACTTATGAAGAATGTTTTAAGATTACCAGCAGTAGGTCTATCTGCAACAGGGATTCTACTAACAATCTTATTGAAGGTAGCTACAAAATCTCTCATGCTCATTTGATGCTATTTTTTGATGAATGTCAATTGTGTCAATAAATGATGCTCATCTTCTGCTGTCTTAAAATGATCCTCAAATGCTGTTCTCATCGTATCCCAATTAGTGATGGAACCATCTTCTAGATGATAAAACCAGTCTGCTGCACTGTCTGTTAAAGTTTCAACAAAAAGTCTCACAGCAACATCCTCCTCTGCCACTCCTAAAATATTAATAGTAGCAAAGAAAGCTTTGATATGTTCATCAGTGGTGACTTTTCCATCTCCTTAAAACTTAGGGAAATTCTTTCTTGACCCAGCAGGAAGTGGATGATAAGCTGTCAGCGCTAATGGTCCTACTGCAGTAGCCCATGGAACAACCATGATAGTTCTAGTACAATATGGTGGGAAATTAACAACTGAAGGAGTAGTGGTACCGTGAAGTGTTAACACTTGACAAGTGTTTTGTGAAGAACTCTGATTTCTGACAGGAGATGAAGGCCTACTCTGACTTTTCCTTTCTCCTTTCTTTCTAGGAACTTCTAGGATGGGAAAACCAAGCTCTGCTAATCTATCAAATGTAGAATCACGCCCACCCTATTCTCTAATACTCCTGAGGAATCTTGTTCGCTCTAGGATGATATAGCTTACTGATCAAGCAATTGTTTCTTTCCCCAGTAGAGTCACCAAAAATCTGTTAGCAAACAGATTTGTCCTTCTTGTTCCTTGTGACAATATGACTCTCAATGCCCAAATTATGAACAAAACCTGCTTACAAACAGTTGAAAAGCGTTTCTCTAATTACTGGCTTTTCTCTAAATTGGTAGGTACAGCTCCCTATGTGTATGATAGTCAAAGAATAATGTTTTGCTCCTAAACTAACATGGGGAATGCTCTTAACCCGAGAGCAGAAGAGGCAAACTGAACTAAGTCTAGCCAGAACTTAATCCAGGTAGGAAAAGCTTCTAATCTAAGACCAAGCAGAAAACTCACAAATCCTATGAATTTAGATGCTTAGCAACTACCTACAGAAATGAAAATGAAACATAAAGAGCTTCTAATGAATCCTTTCCTGAATCTCCCACAGCACATCCTACTCTGTTCAATTCATATCCTTATAACAAAAAGAAAGAAACATCCTTTCTTACTTCCTACAATTCAGATTTAAAAGAAAGACACACAGAAGCAACAACTAATTGGTTCCTCTCCGAACATCCCACAGCACATCCTACTGAGGTTTATTCACATCCTTGCAACAAAAGACTGAAACATCCTTTCTTTCTTATTGAAACTTAGATTAAGAGAAAGAACCAACTAATTGACTAATTGGAACAAAAATTATTGACATAAAAATACCCTTTATCGACTCTGCAATATCAAGTCTTGTTACATCAACAATTTTCCAACCTTTTTATTCACTTTTTCAATAGTATTTATAGAGTTTACAATGTTTGTAGCCGTTGGAAATGTTCCAACTTCCAGAATACAGAAAGACAAAGCACAAAGAGGAAACATTTTTGATCCAGGGACTTGAAGAGTCACCATGAATGTAGAAATAGAAGAAGACATAAGGATGGTGACTTTTCAATCTAAAACTTTTCATCTTTTCCTCAATCAGCATCTATCGAGCCAAGTCCATTGGGCTTTGGAGTCAAATAATTATCTCTGCTCAAAGTTCTGGTCTCGAGATAGAAATGAAATGGGTGGCCACAAATAATCAAAACTAGAATTCATATGATTCAAGAATAACCAACCATCTCACTGTATCTAATCCCTACTCTGTTTCCATTCTATGTAAAGCCAATGTAAACACGATCACAGTGGTAAATCTCCTGGTAGAATGCCGTCACTAGCTTGGGAGTCGATATGTATTTCCTTCATCACATGGAATCTCTGTTCTAAGTCTCCTTGTATTTGTTTCTTTATGCCAAATTGAAATTTATATCATTCAGCTTCATTGTCGCATGATCGCATGGTATTATTTTAATTCTTGCGATCATGCGACCGCTTTATTATTGGTGCACATGGACCCCAGCTCAAGTGTCAAAGAATCTTCCGTGGCTTTGAGGAATAGCGGCAACCATTGGTTTATCATTGCATATAGACCCTATGGATGCACCACCACTTGGCTTCATCTCAAAAAAGTCATAACTGTAGTCAAATGCTTTCAGACCCACCATCGGAAGATCAACGGCCATCGCTTCTTCACATAGACCTCCAAGATTCTTTGTGAACATACGCCCTCCGTCAGATGTAGGATCTTTCCCTGCTCAGCTTATGTTGTCGCATTTGCACTGTTGGCGTATGTGGGTCCCAGCAGAGCACCTTCTATTTAGTCTTCGCTGTCTTCTCTCTCCTACTTGAGCTTTATTGTCGCATGATCGTATGGTATTATTTTAATTCATGTGATCATGCGACCGCTCTATGATTGGTTCACGTGGATCTAGCATGGCACAGTTACTTAACTTACATTGTCTTTTCATTGTCTTTTCGCACCACTCGGGCTTCCATCGTCGCATCTACGCTGTTGGCATAAGTGGGTCCCAGCAGAGTGTATTCACTGGCCCAAGTTCCCATTGTCGCATGATCGCATAGTAATATTTTAATTCATGCGATCATGCGACGGCTCTATGATTGGTGCCCGTGGGTCCACTGACACAGGTGGCACCTTGTTGCTATTTCATGTTTGCTATTTTTTGAGCATCTTTCTATTGCGCAATTCCGATCATCATTGGATTGAAACCTTGGTTGATTTAAACCGTCGATACGATGTCACGACTCAGGTCCCGCTGAGAAACAGGGCCCACTAATCTACATGTGCTTAAATTCTTGACTTAAGTGCCTCTTTCCCACCTAACCGGTTGTGCTTCATGCCTTGTCGCATGATCGCAAGGTGGTTCTCTCAGTCATGCGATCATGCGACCACACCTACCACAGGGCTTTATTTTCAACATCAAACCGCACACTGTTTTCACTATTTGGATCGTTGTGACTTGATGAATCATCTCGTACCTTCAAATGGAAAAAATCATCAACTATAGTTGACTGTTAAAAATGCCTAGCTCAGCTCTGTCACATTGAAAAATGCATAGCCCGAGTTCTAAAAGAACTCATTTCATCACACACTCACTGTCATATGAAGTAGAATTTTGAATAATTCAATGCGAACTCTGTTACGACATCAATCACATGAAAAGTCTTTCCTTTGGTGCCTGGAGATCATGATTCACAATCATCCTTTCTTCTGAGAAAGAGAAACAATAGGAACATATAATCCTTGCCAGGTTGGGATCTATAACCTACCCATTATGACAAGACTTCCAAATAACCCACCCGGCTTATAAATGAGAGGGCAAGAGAAAGGGAAACCCGACAAGGATAGCCTACCTATGAAGGACATTAGACCTAGACTCAACCATGACCAGACCTGATTATGAGATCAAAATCTTCCACTTTGACAGCATGATTATGGGGTGAAAAGTGGGGCAACAACTACGAAGTATGCATTTATTTTGTTTTTATTTTCTATGTGACCTTTCTCTTGGGGTTTTAATGTATATTAAAACAATTTGATATTGAAAAAATATAAAATTATTTCTCATCAAAATTTTTTTCGTGTTAGGAAAGATGTTTTATTTAATTTATAAAATTATTTCTCACGAATAAGTCTTCTTAAAATTTTAAAATTATTTCTTCATATCTATATTGTCCTTTATCTATTTTTGGTACTCTCTCTCTCTCTCTCTCACACACACACACACACACACACACACCCTCTTCCTTGATTTCCATCTCTATCTCCATCTTCCTCTATATCTCTATATCCTTACACCCTCTCTCACTCTTCCCTCTATATCTCTATCTCTCCCTTTCTCCCTATTGCAAACATAATATGAGTCTCTTGATAATGAAGCTTGATTATCTTTTTGATTTAAAAGATTTATTCAAGTCATGAATTCATGTAAGTGGATCAATAGTTTATTTGAAGCTATCACTTCTCCATTGAGACCATTTTTTTGCACAAACAATATCATTTGCTAAAAGGTCTACCAATTGATCTCATACATACTACACAAATATAGGCAAAAAATAGACCAAGTTTTTCTCTTATCTACCTTCCACACCTTTCGATGTTTACATTACACACCAAGATACTATTGCTAATATTAAATTACAATAATAAAATAGTAAGGAGCTAAGCTCCTATATGACACTTGTACTTGTTTGGAATAGATTTTTTAGAGCACAATACAACTATTAATTGATTTGATTTCAGAGGCTAAAAATTTCCCTTAAAAAGTTGTATAATCTCAATAGCTTTAATGAGTGGAAGACTCTTAACATCTTATGGATAACTAATACGACTTCTTAGATTTAAAAATATCAGCCCCTCACCAAATTTTGTGGCTTATGAACCGTTACTCTACCAAATCATTCGCTAATGTCAGACATAGTTTAGTAAGCACAGAAAACAAGGTGACATTGTACTTATTCTCCCGGTCTCCTTGTCTATGAATGATATGACAGAAGACCAGCGTTCATTCCATTTTCAATTCACCCTAGCAAAGAATATAAAACTCTGCAATTTACATCTACGAGATCCTCGGATTATACCAATCAGCCAACCATTCTACCGTTCTCTGTGTATGGGGGAGCGACTACAGCCATTTTTACAATCTTATTCTACACTAATTTATTCTTGCTGCCACACTCGCACTGTGAATATATATGTTCTGCTGAAGTATGGAACAGTTTGATACAGCTCAGTGCAAGAATCTTTTATATCTCTATCTTATCCAGCCATTAAGATGCACGCAATCGAGTGGGGTCTGAAACATGCGTGGCTTCCGCAGATGCATACAAACAGAGACAGTTCGAAATGATTTTTGATTTGGACCTCACATTCAAAACAAATTTGCTACTGTTCTGTTATAAAATCCCTTGTCTTGGGTATCAATCCCTGGTGAGTTGCTTGTGAAAAGCTCAAGACTTGCAGGCAATAAGAAAGATAACAAAAAAAATGTGAAGGAATTGATCCGATTCGCCATGGACAATGAACTAAAGTGTGTGACCCACTTCAACCTTTATCTTGTCTTCAACTTTCGCAAATATCAAAGCTTTCTGTGTCATCGATCTGACACCACTCATGTTTTTTTCTGGACACTGCACAATAATGAAGGGCTGTTGAAATTTGGGGCTCGTTTAGTTAACAAACCTCAGTGAATTTAGTCCACAATCAAAATTATTGCAGAATTTGGAGATTAAATGTTGGTAAGAGCTGTGCCAGGTGTTGTGTTGGTTGGTGATCATCACAGTTTCTGGAAATATATGATATAGAGTCAGAAAAATCCATTGGAACCATGTGGGTGAGATCGTGCAGTGTCTGCTCAATACTAACCCTACAAAAAAATGCTATATATACTAAAGTGGTAATAAAAATGATCCAAGCCTAGTCCATTCCTATCTAAATTTGTCAAAATTTAACGGAATCAGGGAATACTTGTTTCCCCTAGTCTGAGCATATGAAGCCACAAAATTTACTTTTCCAGTAATTGACTGGTTAGCTTTTTTGCAAGGGTTGAGGGGCAGGGATATGACACTGACAGGGGATTCTCCGTAATTTGAAAGAGGAAATTGGGTTTCAGAATGTGGGAGTCAGAGTCCGAAACCCAGGAAGAGAAGGGGTTCAGTAATTGTGTTGTAAATCCTCTGAAGCACGGGATGAAGGCTGAAGCATTTGAGCGAAGAGGTCGATCCTGGTATTTGCTTCAAATCCTTTCTTTACTCAACACTAGCTGTGAATAAACTAGTTAAATCAGCAGCCACATTTATGGTTACCTTTTCTATGCAATCAATTAGTTAATTAGATCTGATTCTATTCAGTACTTCCCACAAAATTTTAAAAAAGAAATCTGTTGCAGTTTCCTTTTTTTCCTATGCAAGCACTTCTTTTGATGCTGTTATGCCTAAAGAATATATCCCAAGAACAGAGTTTTTGAAGTTCTAGTATATTTTGATGTTTTGGTTTAGAAAATTTGCTTTATATATGAGTTTCTTCAACTGTAAGAAGACTCTGCTTTTATTTTATATTAGGCACGAAGTTTCAACCTTTTTATTTTTCAGTCTTTTAAACTGTTAGAGTAATTTCAGTCACCATAAGAAATCAGATCATTAACTCTAATATTTGGAGTGTAAACTTGATTAAATGAAATCTGTACCAGAAAGTAAGGTGCAAAGTCCTTTAAAGTTCAGATTCTCCTGGAAATATACCTTTTAGGATGGATATAATTGGTTATAAGATTCAGCAACATGTTAAGTAATCATACACCAGAAGTCTCATTCAACTACTTTTGAGATTAAAAACTCTATTTTTAAAAGTTTATATTAGTTTAAGAATAGAAAATATAATTTTTTTTAAGTTCAATAGATTACAGATTAGACTGTCTATTTAACTTTCAGATTTATTGACCAACTACTAAGAGATTACAGATTAGACTGTCTATTTAACTTTCAGATTTATTGACCAACTACTAAAAGATTTGATGGTAAACTTTTCTTACAGATCATGGAGTGTGCTCGGTTGATGTAAATAAATTTTACGTTGTTAAATTCAAGCACAACACTCTAATATGTGGAAATCTAATGTCTCTGATAAACTTTCCTGTTTTGGGAACCTTCAAACTTTATATTATGAGTTATCTGAGTGGATGTACCTGTTTCTAGCTGCGGGAGACAATAGTACTAAATTTAACAGAATTTGAAAAGCATAAATGAATCATGGCAAGAGAGTTTATGATTGATGTGTTGTGACAGGTACGTCGCAACAGACTATCCCAGCGACCTAGTAGTGGAGATCCAAGACGTGAGCTTTCATCTACACAAGGTAAAACCTGTTCTGTTATTTAGGGTATCCAAAGTTCCCAGATAAGAAATACTAACCTTGTGTTGTAATGGCGGATTTAGATTCCTCTGCTTTCGAGGAGTGGAAAACTGAACAGAGTAATGCACGACCACAGTGGCGACATTGAGAAAGATCACATAAAAATGGACGAAATACCAGGAGGCGCAGAATCGTTCGAATTAGCCGCCAAATTCTGTTATGGTGTAGCAGTCGATTTGAACGCCTCAAACATATCAGGGTTGAGATGTGCGGCCGAGTATCTGGAAATGACGGAAGATCTGGACGAAGGAAATCTCATATTCAAAACGGAGGCGTTTCTGAGCTACGTCGTTCTGTCATCCTGGAGAGACTCCATCATCGTTTTGAAAAGCTGCGAGCAGCTTTCTCCATGGGCGGAAAATCTACAAATCGTAAGGCGATGCAGCGAGTCCATTGCCTGGAAGGCCTGCGCAAATACCAGAGGGGTAAAATCCTGGTCATACAAGTCCCAAACCAGGAGCCCTAGTCTCAGTCCCCGTCACTGGAACGACATGAAAGATTCAAGCCCAAGCCGCCAGCCCCCTCTGCCTCCGACTTGGTGGTTCGAAGATGTTTCAATTCTTCGAATCGATCATTTCGTGAGGGTTTTAACTGCCATTAAAGTAAAAGGCATGAGGTTTGATCTCATCGGTGCCTCCATTGTGCATTACGCTTCCAAATGGCTGCCTGCCATCTCCAAAGACCAAGCAAGCTCAACAGAAGATACGAACTTTTCCGGCGGCCTTCATTTAGTTCTGGCGGGGGTAAGAGAGGATGTTCCCAAGGCACAGATGAGAGAAGAGAGGCTCATTGTTGAGAGCTTGATAAGCATCATTCCTCCACAGAAAGATACTGTTTCTTGCAGCTTTCTTCTCCATTTGTTAAAACTGGCGAACATGCTGGATGTGGCTCCGGCCCTAGTGACAGAACTGGAGAAACGCATTGGGATGCAGTTGGATCAAGCGACGCTGAAGGACTTGCTTATTCCTTCTTACAGTAAAACTGAGACGATCTACGATGTGGATGTGATGCACAGACTGCTGGAACATTTTCTGGTTCAAGAACAGAGCAATGATCCGGCCAGCCCTAGCAGGTCAACTGGAAGCGACAAACTTGGCGGCACTCTGCTTAATGCCAAAATGAGAGTGGCAAGGCTTGTGGACAGTTACCTCACTGAGGTTTCCCGAGACAGAAATCTTTCGCTTACAAAGTTTCAGGTTCTGGCAGAAGCTTTACCAGAGAGTGCCAGAACCTCTGACGATGGCCTCTACAGAGCCATTGATTCTTATCTCAAGGTGATTGTTTCTGCTTTACATTTTCCTTTTCTGTTTCTTTTACTTTTCCAATTCTCAGTCACTCCATTTTACGATAAATCAGTTCTATTTACATGAAAATGCACAACCGGCTCGCTTGAATAAAAAAACAGGACGTCGCAGGGTCAAATCCTGTTGCTCTCATAAATTGACTTGATGTCATTTGTGCTACTGAATCTGCAGTAAAGATATACATTCTACTTAGTAATAATAATTGCTATTAATAAGCAAAAAGTAATGTTGTCATTTTCGTTTTTGGCTTCTTTTTCTTTTTAACTTCTCAGTCACTCCTCCATTTTATGATAAATCAGTTCCATTTACATAAAAAATGCACAACTGAGTCGCTTGAATAAAACACAGCAGGTCGCAGGGTCGAATCCTTTTACAGTCATAAACTAACTTGATATCTTGTGTTACTGAAACTAGAGTGAAGATATATATTCTACTAAGTAATAATATTTGCTATTAATAATAAGCAAAAACTAATGTTGTCATTTTCCTTTTTGGCTTCTTTTTCTTTTCAACTTCTCAGTCACTCCTCCATTTTATGATAAATCAGTTCCATTTACATAAAAAATGCACAACTGAGTCGCTTGAATAAAACACAGCAGGTCGCAGGGTCGAATCCTTTTGCAGTCATAAACTAACTTGATAGCTTCTGTGTTACTGAAACTAGAGTGAAGATATATATTCTACTTAGTAATAATCTTTGCTATTAATAATAAGCGAAAAGTAATGTTGTCATTTTCCTTTTCTGCTTCTTTTTCTTTCCAATCTCTCAGTCGCTCCTTCATTTTATTATAATTCAGTTCCATTTACATGAAAATGCAGAACCGAGTCGCTTGAATAAAAACCAGTAGGTTGCAGGGTTGAATCCTGTTGCAGTCATAAACTTACTGATATCATTTTTGTTGCTGAAACTACAGTAAAGATATACATTCTACTTACTAATAACCTTTGCTATTAATAACAATAAGCAAAAAGTGATGTTGTCATTTCCTTTTCTGCTTCTTTTTCTTTTCAATTTCTCAGTCGCTCCTCCATTTTATGATAAATCAGTTCCATTTACATGAAAATGCACAGCCGAGTCGTTTGAATCACAAACAGTAGGTCGCAGGGTCGAATCCTGTTGCACTCATAAACTGACTTGATGTCATTTGTATTAATGAATCTATAGTAAAGATATACATTCTACTTAGTAATAATCTTTGCTATCATAATAAGCAAAAAATAATGCTGTTACAGGCCCATCCTACCCTCTCAGAGCACGAAAGGAAGAGGCTGTGTAGAGTCATGGATTGCCAAAAATTGTCTCTGGATGCCTGCATGCACGCCGCTCAGAACGAGCGTCTGCCATTAAGGATTGTTGTTCAGGTCCTCTTTTCCGAACAGATCAAGATAACAAATGCAATTGCAAGTAACGGCGTTTCCATGGCAAAGGAGACTCAGAATTTCTACAGCCAGCCGCCAAACAGAGGTAGCGTCCTCGAAAATCTGCCACAGTCGTTTCAGGAAGGCTGGACCACAGCAAAGAAAGACATAAATACTGTGAAATTCGAAATGGAAAACATCAAATCCAAGTTCACACAACTTCAGAGGGAGTTTGATAACCTTAATAATCAATTCGAGAAGCTTTCCAAACAGAAAAATGTGTCAGCTTGGTCTACCGGCTGGAAAAAACTGAGTAAACTAAAGCAGAACTCCATCTTCCAGAGCAAAATGTCCGTTCACGATTCGGGGCCTCACATGGAATCTGCTGTTCATGTTCCCGCTGAAAAACAGAGACGCTGGAGGAATTCCATCTCCTGAAACCAAACTTAATAAATCTTCCACTTTTTCTCAAATTACAGACATGAATTTCTGGTTTTCATCCCTCTCTTTCTCTGGAGTTACGTAGGCTGTGTTGAAAGTATTATCAGTATAAATAAAAGTTTGACAGCTTAGAAGCAGAATTTTTTTCCGGAGATGATCTGCAGCAACATTCTCTATTGTTCAAATTGATCTATTGCTTGTATGAGTGAATGAGACTATATATATACATGTATATATGTCGTATGTATGCATTACTATGTTGAGAAGTGCAGTGACATGTGAGTGTGTTAATTAGAAAAAATATTAAAAAATAGATATGGAAAAATATTTTTATTTATTTAAGTATATAATATTTATTATTTTATTTATCACATTATGTATTAAATAATTTAAAATTTTTTTTATTGAAATTTCAGCTATTGAGATCCAAATCATCATTCAAATATATGTAAAACAACTTAAAAAATATGAGGTTATTTTGGAGTAGTGGACGATTAAATTTAAAACATAATTTACATGAGATAAAAAATGCATCAACAATGTCACAATTTAACTAGCATATTATAGGTTGAATCTTAGATGTAAATAATTTTTTAATCACTAATTAAAGCTAAAAACTATGAAATGATTGCAATAGTACTAGTCTAACGACAAGTACTAATAAAGAAACAGGTCTTACATTTAACATCGATCCTCTATAATGATATCTTTTGAAGTGTTTTAGATAGATTTTTCTAATGATAGGCATTCTAGTATACATATATACATATACAAGCATATGTATTTATACACATGCACATGCACATACACGTACACATACACATACACATACACGTACACGTACACATACACATACACATACACATACACATATACATACACATAGACATAGACATAGACATAGACATACACATACAATTGTATTGTAGTAAATTATAAGTTGTTCATGAGTGGAAATAATGTAAAATTTTGTTTACATTGTTGAGCGGATAAGAATTGGAGTAAGGAGTCCACATAGCTTGTTGATGCATACAAACTCCTCAAGTCTTACAAATTAATCAACACAACTCATAATAACAAAGGAAATAAACACAAAAGAATAGAGACAAGAAAAAATATTGGGCTTCGTCCTCCTTGAACTCTGCTTTGTATACATTATTTTGATTATGAAGATTACATCTTCAAACTTGAACTCTAAGATTTCAACTATTCCCTTTAGCACCAACAAACTTTTAAATTAACTCATTGATAAAATACCTAAATTCCTAAATTAAGTCCTTAAAAGACTACTGAGAAATAGTAGTCAAAAACATAAATAATCAACTCCTAAAGTTACTCTTAGGAAGACTACTAAGCAATTGCAGTCACAGAATAGTTGCATCATTCTCTCCATATTTTCTAAGTTTTGAACCTCTTGGTTCAAAGCCTATTTACATGAACATTCTTCAACAATTAAAACACTAAGAATATTAACAACCTAACAATTACATTTTTTTTTTACAGTGTAGTATTGACTTTGGCCTTTCTCTCAGGATGACATCTAGGAAAGAGTTTGGAATAGATGATAGAATCATCCTTCTAACTCAAAAACCAAGCCATGACATTCCTTTCCACCATATTAAATATCGTTGGACAGATCACCATATTTTTTCCTTTTTCATTTCCAACCAACTTGTTGGAATTGAGATCCTCCTTCTTTGCCAATTGGTCTTCTTCCCTTTTCCCCCATTTCTTGAAGGCTTAGGAATTAGCCTCCCTTGAAAATATTCATTCCTTTTTACACCATTTGTATAACTACACATAAATCATTTAAGACAAAAAATAAACTTAAGGGAATATAAATATCTTAAAAGTGCTTTTTCCTCTTCTACATTATGCCATTTAGCAATGCCTTCCTTTTTATATTTTGTGAGATGGCCTTCATTTCTCAGCTCTGTACCATCTTAAATTGGACACACTTTAATTTATGACCTTTTAGCTCCTCTTTAGTGTGTTTGCATTACACATTTGCACTTGGAGCACACACTTTCCTCTTTCTTTCTCTCCCTCCTAGGAGAAATTGAGGTAGGACCTAACACTTCCTCCTTGATTTCCCTTTCTTTCAGTCATAGGCCGAGGTAGGATCTAATTTCTATGCATCTCCTCTTTCTAGGCTCAATTTTACTGAATCTAGCCTCAATTTATCAGTTCTCGATACACATTACACCTAGATCCTCTGTAGTTCTGGAAGCCTGGGTTAAAAACCCAAGACTTTGGCCTCCTAGAGAATAGGTCGACCTGGTCGACCCATTCTGGAATAGGTCGACCAAGTTGACCTATTCTAGAATAGGTTGACGTTCTCTGGTGGTTGGAAAATGTTGAGCCCAGTCCTATTTCAAAGTTCCATTATTTCTTTCTCATTGCAGTCGGCTCTCGCGGGGGTAATTTCAGATTTTCACTATAAAAAGACATCCAATGCATCATTTGCCTCATGATGGATGATGATAGAAGCAAGGTTGTACAAACACCAATTGCAAAGTGGAAGCAAAGGGATGAATCTAATTCTTTCATTGCAAAGTGAGGCCTTCATTTACATTTCTTCAATTCAAGCATTACATGACATCATGGAGATGCAAGGGGATCATGAAGATGGTTAGAGTACTTTAGCCTTAGGGGCTTGGTATGTTTTTTGTGCTATATTTAGATATGATCTTTGTCTCTTCATATTTTTCTATGGCATGCCAATGCTACGGCTAGTGTGACATCTTTAATCTGTTTAGATGATGGAGTAGCGAATTTCTAGTTTACTATCCAAACTCTACCTAGTCTTGCTATCTCTGAGGACCCTGTGTTAGATACAGTTTATCTCAATATACACCTTGATGAATGGTATTCACATATCTATCATTACTTAAAAGATGGTTCATTTCACGGGTCAAAAACTAGGAATTATAGAAATAGAATTTGAAAGCTCACATCTCGTTATATCATTCTTGCAGATGTTCTCTATAAGTGTTCCTATGATGGCCTTTTTCTTAGATGCCTTGATAAAAGTGAAATCCCCATGGCTTTACAAGAAGCTCATGATGGATCCTATGGAGGACATTTCGGTGGAAAGTTATTAGTTAACAAACACCTTCACATGGGGTACTATTGAAAAACTATGGAACAAGACTCATTTGCTTTTGTTAAAAAGTGCCCTCATTGTCAGTATCATAAAAATATGATTCATGCCCTTGCTTACACATTACATTCACAAGTGCCTCCTTGGCCCTTTAGTGTTTGGGGCCTAGATATCATTGGAAAGATCTCCCCCCTTATTCTCAAGGACACACATATATATTCTTACAGCCACCGACTATTTTACTAAGTGGGTTGAAGCTGTCCCTCTTCATCCAACTACTACGAAAGTTATTTGTGATTTCATTCTTCAAAATATCATTGCTTGATTTGGTATTATCATGGAAATAATCTCTGATAATGAAACTCAGTTTAAGAGAAAGGAAGTAAAAGCTTTCCTGGAGAAATACCGCATCCATCAACGTTTCTCTACTCCTTATTTTCCCCAATCTAATGGTCAAGATGAAGCTGAACTAATAAGGTCATTGAACAAATCCTTCGAAAGACTGTTGATAAGAATGCTAAAGATTGGCATACACAATTAACCTATTCTTTATGGGATTATTAAACAAGTGTATGTATTGCAACTAGAACATCACCTTATAATTTGGTCTATGGAACTGACACAATTATGCCTTTAGAGCTAGAGATTCCTTCTTTAAGAGTCTGGTTCAAAGATACTTTTAGAGAGAAACAATTACAAGAGCTTGAGATGTTAGATGAGAAATGTATTGACACTTTAGAACATATCATGGCCTATCACAAATACATCAACAAAAGATACAATGGAAAAGTGATTAAATGCTCCTTCTTAGTTGGTGCAAATACTGGATGAGAACCTTGTAGATCTTGATGAATTAGGTCAAATCATCTGGACATCTGTTCTTGCTGGGAAAGAACAAACAAAGAAAATTGCTTTTCAAAATTTGTCTAAGAAGAGACAAAAGTCCAAAGGAAAAGGAATTTTTATTGAAGATGATAATGCACAAAAGAAGAAGGAAGCAGATATATCAGTTACCAAGGTAATTGATACTACAGTTGTGCAAGAGATTCATGATAGTCACAGGATGCATCAGATCTTGCAGAGATCTAGATCCAAGATGACAATGATGTACTCATTGAGGACATCACCAATGGTGATCCTGATGACAAGGATAATGATGAGGATGTGAATATTGAACCTGCACATTCACGAGATGAGGCACCACTTACTGAATGTGCAATCACATCTTTACCGAGTGAGCTTCCAGTTTTAGTTGAAGTTGTTGAAATTATATCAAAGGAACAACCCAAAGGCTCTATCCTTGAGCAACCACAAGATACAATTGGGGAACCAAGCAATGAACCTCCTGCCAAGACAAACAAGCCTGAAGAAACATAGGCCAATAAATCAGAAACAGAGAATAAGGAAGAGCCAAAAGCTACAGAGGCAACCCCACCAGACACAACTTCAGAGGCTCCGACTCAGTCTACCGACACACAAGTTACTGATGAGAAGAAAAAGGATGATAATGTATCTACTGAACAGAATACACTAAGGGCAACAGATGAAAAGGCTATTGCTATTATAACAAAAGAGCTCAAGAAGAAAAAGAAAAAGAAGGGTAAAGGAAAAGGGTTGGTCATTCTAGATGAAGTGATTATAATACTAGAGTGTGACCCAAGGACCCTTAGCCTCGAGGAATTGAGAAAATATGGGGAATTATGTACAAGAAAAGAAACACAAGAGAAGTTGAAGCAAGAGACTAAACAAAAAGAAATATTAATGGATGTTAGGGATATCTTACAATAGGTAGTACCTGAAGTGAACATTGATGAAGATAATCCTATCATAGATCATCTTGCTTTACTTACTGAGAAGATAAATTCCATAGACATTGATGTTGACAAGCGAATTGAAGAAAGGGAAGAATCCAAGATTCAAAACAAACTTGCAGAAAGAATCAGCCAAGAAGTGGCAATTAACAAGGTCAAACTAGCTGGGGTAATAACCGAGATCAAATCAATAACTCAGTTAATTTGTCAATTCTTACTGAAGCTATGCACTGTTGGACCATTCATTGCTGAGATCAGTGAAAAGATAAAATCACTTGAAAATGAAATCATAGGTAGTGCACATGTAGCTACAACTGAGCCACAAGCTATTGCTAAGCATATACTTAGAGTTCAAGAACTCAGGCGGTTGATAGCAGATCTTAAGAAACAAGAAGAGCGGATCACCGATCAGGTTACTAAGTTGCAAACAAAACTCCTTCCACACCTAAATTTTTTTGAAAAACATATTGTCAAAGTGGAGAAACTTGTTGCAACACTAGAGATTTCGGTGTTGGAGAACATCTTTGACATGCATGCACAAGTTGGTCTTGAGCACATTGCTCTCACCAACTTGAAAGAGGAATGTGAAAACCTCTTGGAGTCATTGAAGAAAACTCATCAGCACATTTTTTACCAACTGTAAGTATACCATTTTTGTATTTGGCATTAAAATAAAAAAGGGGGAAATCAATGTATATGCCAAATATGTAACTTTTTTGCCTACGCATTACTGAAGCATGCACTGAGGGGGAATTATTTAGAAATTTTTGATGTGTATATGTATATGGTAGAGATATAAGTTTTGAGACATAAGGTTTATATACATTCAAGTTTTGATACTAATGTCGAAGGGGGAGATTGTTATCTCTATTGAGCATTAAAGGTTGTATTAGTATCAAAGATTATCTAAGATATCAGTCGGTTACATATATGAAGCTAGTCGGTAACTATAAGAAAAACATGACAGTCAGTTAAAGTGTATACACCTAGCATCAGTCAGTTTACCAAGCATCAGCAGACACCGATACCAAGCGACAGTAAACACCGAGCGTCAGAATGAAGACTGAGTAGTTTATATAGTGTTTACCGAGGATCACAGGAAATGGCATAGTAATCAAGAATGGCACATTATTCTATGAAAATGGTTACAATAGATCAAAAAATGTTTTACCAAGATCAAGAACAATTTATTGTTAAGATACAATGAAGATTCTATGTAATAGTTTTATCTAGGTCTTTTTTGTACACCGTATATCTTAGGGTTTTGTCTAAGGTTTGTAAACCTGATTTTGTATAAGCGGCATAATGTTGTATGCTATATATTTTGTATGTTACATCACTTTTAAAGTGAACTGATGTATGAGTGAAGAAGCACTTGAAGCACTTGCCAACCTTCAAGGTTATCAGTTAACAAAGCAGATCAATATTCAGAGGTTATCAGATTAAGAAGAATCAGAGTAGGCTAATCGAGCAGTTCAGAGCAGAGATTCATCACAGTAAAGGTGATATTTTATCAGTACTTTATTGATCTGTATCAGACAATCAAGTTGTCATTAGAAGATAGTTACCTATTGCTTTCTAACAATTGTAATAGAGTTTTTGGTTAAATCTCTTAACAGAGTAGACTTGACCGTCTTTTGTAAATCTCTTAACCGAGTGCACACTCAAGAAGTGTTGCTAAAATCCTATAACTAGTTAGATCTAGCTGATCTAATATGTTACTCCTAATAGGGTAAGATCACCATAAGTGATCAAAATTTGTAGCCCTAATAGGTAAACCTTTTCTATTTGCAGTAGTGAAGAATTTGTGGGTGTTGTTAGCACTTAAACATTCAGATGGTTGAAATATTTTAGAAACTCACTGAAATTATGACTCATGCATTCCCAATAGCTTCATCCAGCACAATCTAAATGCTAAGGTATTAAGGCTTTCAAGCCTTCTTCACTTTGAGTATGAAACTCAGGCGGGTTTACCTTTTTAATTGCTTCTACAAAGCATGACAAAATTGATCTATGTACTTGACATAGCCAATGCAACTCATAAACATACAAGTAAAAGTAAATGGAGATAAATTCTTGATAAAATGACGGTGAACAAATGTAAATCAAACCTAACCCAGTGCCTTATTCATTGGGCTAGAGTCAAAACTAAACATCTACAGAATCCTATTAACACAAAGATACTGAAATTCAAATAAATTGCCTAACAATTTAATCTCCCAATTCCTGACCTTGCCATCAAATTCATGCATAGAATTTCAAATCCTAGAGACCTCCTTGAAGATTTATTCTCTCCTTGAGAGAAACTTGAGCTCAACCCCTATATTCACCTTGTGAACAATACATTAAAAAGCCTTACTAATTAATACATAAGAAATTCAAAAGCATCCATACATGAAGACAACCAGAGATAGCAATGGAACTTCAATATATTTGTATTAATTCTCAGCTGTATCCATTACAATTTCAACAAAATTTCAAAGAAATTCGATTCTATATTCAGTTTGATTTACAAAAGTTCCCCCCTCCAAAAAGAGCAAAAACTTGCTATAAATACCAATAGCCATCTTGGAATCCTTGAAAGGATGCAATAAGCTTCAGATGGTTGGGAAAATGACTTGCACAAAAGGCAAAAAGTACAAACCAAAGACAGTGATTACAGTAACAGAAAGTAGTTCACAACTACTAACATCTTCACAGGTGGCACCTTTGTCTGAAGATATTTTAGAGCAGTTACCTTGATTTGTTACATGAATGATGACCGCCATTACAAGCTAACTTACATCATCCTATGTTTGAAACATGCTCTCCCTCAAATTCTAGATTAGGTGCCATGTGTGCTCTATTCTTCTTCTTCTTCTAATAGAAGGACAATTGGCTTCTTTTTCCTCTTTGTCATTTTGTCCCATGCTGCCACATCGTCATTAGAAGGCCAACTATAAGCTTGCAGTTCCTGTAGTGATTTGATCTATTGGTCCCACATAGAATCAGTTATTGCCTTTGCTTTTGCCACAAACCGTATGGAGTCACCCTCAACTTTAAACAAACTATCAATTATACTATTACACCCTTCCAAGTCTAGGGCACTGTCACTATTAAGGAAAGCATCCTGTTTGATTACCAACTAATCCATTGATGCCTTCCACTCATCTATATTGACTACATTTCCATCATCACCATATATCGAAGGCAAGTGCCTACTGTAGTTCTTATCAAACATAGCCAACTTGGCCTTTATTTGGTTAGATTTTCCTTTAAAAAACTCTGATATAACACTTACCAAACCAATTTTCTCAAATACCTCTATTACTATCTTAGGAATATTAGGCCTACTTTCCTGCAAAGCATCCAATTTATCAAACAACAAGCTTCTTCCTGACCATACACTATATAGTGGCTCCAAAGTGATTAGTGATTCATTCACCTTTTCATTAGCCTTGTTCAATTGACTAACTAATTAATGGACTACTTCCATCTTCTCCTTTATTTTTCTTTGTCTATACTGCACAATCTTTGTTATAGTATCTAGGGATGCATCCAACCTTACTTTCTCTAAGTCCTCAATAGGCTTGTCAGCAACTTTTGTATCTGTTTGAGGAGGGGCCTCAATTTGCAAAGAAGGGGAAGGAACTACTTTTGAGGCTTCTTCAAGCTTCACCTTTAAGTCCTCAACCTCATCCTCCAATTTCTTGACCATCATAAGTTGCAGATCCCTATCCTTTGCTACCTTCATCAAATTTTCAAACAATCTGTCATATCTCTCTGACAGCTAGATAGTCTTAGCTTCATTAAGGTGGGCAAGGTGCACAATTGCCTTTGACACCTCAAGATTAGTAGTATTTTGCACAGTCCAGACTATCTTATCTCCCTCCATCTTGTCTTTTATGCTCACCAAAGATGGTTTTTGAGTTCTTGGAGCTAGAGACCATAAAGCAACTGCCCGAGACTTAGGGTCATAGCCACTTCCCCTTATCACATCATCAATTTGTACCTCATATGACAAGCCTCCCTGAGGCTACTTCCTAATTTGGTCTATGATGAAGGTGGATGTCAAATCCCATCTAGGAGTTAAAAGAATACCACTTGACTTAACCATTTCTCTAGCCTCTTCTACAGTGATGCTTTCAAGACTAGGGTCATATGATGTTAAAGCCCTCATTGTTTCTTCACTTGGCTGCATACCCTTAGGTAGAGACTTCTTCACCTCTTCATGTTTCCTCCAAATGAGGAAATCTCTAAATTCTTTACTTTTTATGAACTGTTCATCATTAAGAAATTCCTCCTGATAGAGTTCTCTTTCATCCTTTCCTAGCAATAAGGATAGATCCCCCTCCTCTTTTATTACAAGCCTCTTGCCATCCCTGATGGCCTTTCTTATCTGATGGTGATAAACCCTATCACCGGGCACCAGAGCTGAAGCAATATCAATTACCTTCTTTTGTTTTCTCTTCTTTGAAGGTTCACCAACCTCAAGTTTTTATTTTTTCAAAGGTGGCTCAGAAGCAGCCCCTTCCTCTTGTTGACCTCAATTCAAATCAATTACTGGTACATCCTCTCCTTGAGGTGGACTACTGCCCTCTTGAGATTCATCAGTGTATTCCTCAGGTTCAGAGGCTAAATAATCCCTAGGGATCTCCAACTTTTCTTCAATATGATCTTCTAACTGATTAGATAGAGTAATATACATTTCTATCATCTTCTCCATTCTTTGTAGAAAGGGGAGCTTAGGGAAATAACCACCAAAAGGAATACCAGCTAACTTTAGCCTTTTCTAAATATTAAGCAACTCAAAATATTTGTTCCATCTTTGCTTGGCTTCGTCAAAATCTAAGATGTTTCTTATCACATCTTCTTCATCTAGTCCCTCATGCTCCTTAATTGACCCAATGTTTGGAATCATAGTCATTTTGGCTGTCCTGATGAAACCCTCAGAGTCCACATACCTACAAGTGGTTGAACACATCTTGAAATGATTTAACCAAATGCTGACCTTATCCAAAGTCCTCTTGCCAATTAAGAAACTGTCCATTCTGAACTGCCTTGGTGTAAAAGTCCCCTTTCTATGACGTGCAAGGTGCTCTCTGTCAGTCCACATCAATTGCCATATAAACTCCATCATGGAAACTCTAGGAGGCACATATCTGGGTAACAAATGTGGGGGTTGAGGGCAACCATAAACCCTAATAATTGTGTAACTATCCCCAAGGTAGAAATCACCCCAATTGTCATTTCCTGTCCACTTATCCTCAAATTGCAATGGCCTTAGCAACCTCAAAACCTTAGGCAATAATCTTGTAACATTTGTACCCAACATCCCAAGAATTGGATAAACAAAGTAATTCTGAAAGATGGAAAAATTACACTCATTGGAAGTGTAATTCCAAACCCTCAACCAATACTGCAATGGGTTTGGCTAGTTATTAAAAGTTCTCCTCAGTTTCAACATCTTAGCATCAAGGGAATTAACATGGTGGAATAAGATCAAGTGCATGAGAAGGTAATAATGCAAAAATTTGATAGGTCTTTTATTCTCTTTGATAGATATCAAACCCTCATGAATCCTATCGATCACATATTGGATGTAATCATAGTCAGTATTTGAGAGAGAATTCTGAATATCTAAAATTATCATTAATAGGTCGGCAGGCATCTTTTCCTCATCTCCATCAATTCCTAAAACCCTACACAACCCATGACATTGGAATTATATGTAACCACTCAGGGATGAAAATAGATAAGGATCATTCATAATTGTAGGAAGAGGGGCAATGTAATTACCATGCTTGGGCATGTGCCTAATAATTTGACTTTTAATAGACTCGATATTACTAGCATACTTATCTCTCTCTTTTTTTAGGTCAATCTCAGTAGAAGAAGAAGCATAAAAGTCAAAAGCCCTCATGAAGGACCCCCTATCTAAGGTAAGGAAAATAGACTGGTCTTCTCACCTAATAGTTTTTGAAATGGGGTCATAAAGCCTTGCTAACACACTAATCAGGTCAACATCAAGGAAAACATCAGGCACAATCAACTTGGCCATCCCTAAAGTCCAAGCATTATAGACTGGAATTGCTTTATGCCTATTATTGTAAAAATATGAGAAGATGGTGAAACTTGATCCTGAAGGTGTGATAGGATCTCTGCATTTGTCCATAAGGTCTTCAAAGGCTATGTCAATAGTGTATGCACCCTAAAATGGTCACCTAGACTTTGGGACCCCATTTGACAATTTATCAAATCCCTGAATCAATATTTTCAAAAATCAACATTTTTCAAATATCAATTTTCTTGATCAAATCCTATTTTATCATTTATTCGATTATATTCTATGGGCTAACCATTTTATCCTAAAGTCTTTATTTATTTAAAAGTAATTTCGTCCCCTTTTATTAAATAAAAAGCCCCCACCTTTCCTCTTATCCTAAGTTGTGCAAATAAAGCATTATTCTTATTTTATAAAAAGAAGAAAAGCACTTTTTGTCTCATATGGAAACAAAAGTCAACTCTTATTTTCCCATTGGAGGAGATTTGTGCACATGGATTGCTCCTCTTTCAAGCTCCACCCTTGATTAAATCTTTTGCCTCTTAATCTCCATGGTCCAATCCTTTTCAATTCCTTTAAAAGGAGAGCTCTTTTCTCATTCTTAGAACCCAACTTTGAATACTAATCTTATGCTGCAGGATTTATTGGAGAATTTGGAGCTTTTGGAGATCATTCTTGCATTCTAGTTTCATTCTTTCATCTTAGTTTCATGTTTATGCTTTCTAGCTTAGTTTCTTTTATGCTCTAGATTAGCTCACATAGCTTAATTAGTAAGGTTTTGCAACACTTCTATCTTTCATTTTCATAGCTTAGCTTGCATCTTCATTCTTAGCATAGCTTGCATTGCATTGCATTTCCATTGATTCTTGAGGATATTAGCATTCTTGCCCTTGTCTCTTTGAATCTCCCCTTGTGTGGTTTACTAGCAAGGTTGCATGCTTCAATAGCTCTACCTGAGAGCACCATCAACATCCCTATGACTCCATGCCTAGGGAGATCTAGGTCACTTTCTCAAGGTTTCCCATTCATGGATTCCCTTGGAAGTAATGACTTAGAGAAGTGCACTATTTAGTGTGTACATTTATGGTGCCGACCGTGGGGTAGAACACTTTTGTTTTGTCCTTCCTTTTATGCATTTCCATCAATATTTGCTTGCTGTTTCGTCAATATTTGCTCTTTGGTTTTTTCTGACAGAATTATCGTGCTACAATTTCCCAGTGTCATATGATAGTTTCTTATATACCAGTGCCATATTTTACCAATTAAAATATCACACGCTTTGGTAGATTGTATCGCACTGTTGTTCTGTACTCTATTGCATGCAGATATTAGGAATTAGTGCATAGAGATAAAGTATCACACCAGTACAGAGTGAAATAATGTACGACTCTTCCTCTGACAGAAATATCACCCAAGCCTGGCAGTGAGAAATTTTTGTCATTTCTTTGCAAGATTTACTTGGTTTGATTTGGATTTCTGATTTGCTATGGTAGAATAGGGGTCTTTTTACAGATTTCATTTGGTTTTGATGTGCTAACCCTTGTAGGGCTAACAAGTTGTGCTTGTAGGTGCTCTCATTGCTTGATTATTTTCTTAAAAGAACGCATGTCAAAGCTCCAAATGCACAAGGGCTACTAATGGTTTTTGCAGGGCTGCCCAAAGCATAAAAACCAATCAAGTGCTTGTTTAATTGCTTTCTTTTTGAGTGTGGCATATACTAGTTGTTTCATTTATTAGGCACTTAATATCTTGTTGTAGGAATCTTTGGGTGGTAGGAGAAGTATGCTCTTAACCCTTGTGGTGAACCAGAAAATCTTGACCCATCTTTAGATTTTGAAAGCAAGAGGGTAATTGAACCTTTGCTTGGTGTGTTTGGGAGAAATTTTTGAGCTAGGAGATTATGCTCTTCACCCTTGAGGTGAACCAAAAATCGTGACACTCAAAGGTTGATATACTCTTTGTTTAGTTTTTAGAATCCTTTAGCGGGCCTGCTCTTGAGAAATCAAGAGGAACGATCCAAGTGGGGACAAGATTTTTGCTGGCTATTCCGACCCACTATAAACTCAAGGCTATCAAGGACACAAAACCTTGGTAGACGTAGTACTTGTCTTTGCTTAATGTGAGTACTTGTGGGATTGTGACCATGATGAAAATGTTGAGCAAGAATGCTTAAGGTACTCTTGTGGCCACAAGGTCTGTTACTTGCCGCAAGGTAAGGAGTCCCTTTGGGGAGCAAGAGGGGTATTACAAATGGAAGCCCTTACTAAGAACCATAGATAGAAGCCACCCTATTTTTCTGCTTAGCTTCTTGGTGCAAGGATTGATCCTAGTGGACTAACCTAGATCACCCCAAGATTACTCACCATCTGTGTTTCTTTGGTTGTGTCATTGGTACTTCCACGACAAAGCCAATATCTATTGTGGGTAACCACTTTGTGTGAGGCAATGGAGCATCAAGTGTGGGCCAAGTTGTTAAGTATTGAGCCATTGTCTTTTTAGGCTAGTAAGTGCTTGAAGTGTTCTCACTCTGATCTACTCATGTAAACATTCTCAAAATATCAAACATCACAGTAGTATTCATAGGATTTTATTGCTTTGATATCACAATTGCTTGTCTTGGCAAGGTTGCTTTTGCCCTTGTGCAAGTGTTTTATAACATGTTTGATCACCTAATATTTGCAAACCTATTTATTTACTGCTGTCACTGTGCTTGAAATAAAAAAATCCAACCTTCAAATTGAAGTTTTGACCAAACTGCCCTTAAAATTGAGATTTTTAGCACTCACTGGTCAAGAGTCGTATGATCCTAAAACTATATCGCACACTATACTGAGAATTATCATGCGATAGTTCGTTCCTAGAAGACTATCACACTGCTTGCCTAGAAAGTATTGCATAGGCTGCCTAAAAAATATCGCACTACTTACTGTGAAATATTGCTTGGTTAGAAACTATCATACTATTAGCCTGGAAATTGTCGCACATAGTGTTTTTGTTGTCTGTCTGGTTTATGCAATTTTCAGCCTTTCCTTAGTCGACCAAATTTTAGTAGGTGACTTACTCTACTGCTAGAAACCTGTTTGTACCTTGGGTTCCTATGTTTAGACCCCTTGAATTAGTATTCATTGATTTTACAAAAGTAATCTTGCTTGTCATTGATAAGTTAGGAATTATCCTTGTTGAAAAAGTACACCTTTAGATTCTTTGATAACATGCTTGGAGAGTTTTAGTACTCTTTTGTCCAATTCACTTCCATCAAAATTCAATTTCAATTTTAGATATATTGGTAAATCCATCCTCCTAGTCCATATGTGTTAGGATACTCATCCTTTTATTATACACCTCTATGGTAGTGTTGGTTTACACCTTTTGTAACTTTCTATCTCACCATCTCTTTTGGGATAATTAAATGCTTTCACTATCCTAGTTTGGTATTGACGTTTCATAAGGTCATCCTATCACCAAGGGTCTTTTTCTTTCATAGCGGTTACGACAAGGTACCAAGTTAGTGAAGGAAAATGACCTCAAGTTGTCTTCGAACAGTTACCCTCAGTCCAAACTCATCAAAAGTGAAAGGGAAAGAAACCCATCTTTGATCAATCACCTAGGAGTGAGTCTGAAGCTTGGTTTGACCCAAAGAGCAATCCTAGTGAGTTGAGTACCTCTTTACCACCTTCTCAATCAGATATGGACATGAGCTACAACATGACTAGAAAATAGAGAGAAGTGATGGATCAAACTCTTGATGACATTTTCCAAAGACGTAGGGATAACATGCTATTTGGTGATGACAATCAACCTGAATCACCCCCTATTAACTCAAGATATTTAGACACCCATCAAAGAGCTGAAAGACATTATGGGCAAGCTCACCAAGATGCACGGTCACAACATGAAGACCAAAACAATGAATTTGGTGATGCTCATGTGAATGCCGCATTCACTAACGACTTGTTCAAACATTCAAGGTCCAACTCTCCGCTCAAAACAACCTCAAGATATGCAAATGAAAGGCTTAAAAGAATTGAGTGTGAAAAGAAAGCCTTTTTGGATGAACAAGCCGCTAAAGAAGAAAGGTTTAGACACCTAGAGGAATAGAAACAAGCCTTGCTAGAGTTGAGAAGAAAAGCATTCCAAGAGGAACAAGATAGGCTTTTGGCCCAACAACTCAATGATCAATTCAACAATAGGGGTACCAACAGTGGAAACAACTCTCCACCATCTACTCCCTCAAGAACCCCAAGAAGTAGAAGGTGGTCAAGGACCCCTTCAAGATCTCCTAGTCCTAGAGGAAGGAGGATTACACAACATAGGAGATGAAAACCTCCTAGGAACTCAAGACAACCCTCCCAACGAGCTCATCATGGCTCTCAACATGGAGGAAGCAGTGCAAGTTTTGATGATCAATATTTTATGAGAATGCAAGAGCCACTATTCCAACAATATGTGAAGTACCTTGATCAAAACAAAGATAGGTTCCTATAGAGCTTGATTAACAAGGGTGCTAGAGTCCCTTACAATTTTGATGTGGATAGGAGAATCAAAAAACAAGGACCCTCTCAAGAAGAGGAGATCAAGCAACTCAAACGTATGATGGAAAAGGTGTTGGAGCCTAAAAGTTCCTTTTCACTTGATGCTATTTGTCCCAATCCTTTTGATAGAAGTGTAAGTAAGATGGATTTTCCTAAGAAAGTTGAAATCCCCCAATACGACAAGTATGATGGCAATGGTGACCCACATGATCATGTGCATCAGTTCTACATCATGAGTTTTGAGTTTCACCAAGATGACTCCTATCTTATGAGACTATTTCCAAGGAGCCTCAAGGGCCAAGCCATGGAGTGGTTTACCAACATAACCCCTCCCATCAAAACTTTCAAGGAACTTGTCCACAGATTTGTTCAACATTTTGCATACAACTTTTCAAGATTAGTCACTATGTTAGACTTATGCAATTTGGAACAGAACCAAGGGGAATCCTTTGTTACTTTCTTGCAAAGGTGGAGATGATTGTGCTCCTGCTATCCTAGGACTATTCCTAAGCATGAAAGGATTGATATTATTGTTAGTAATTTAGTGCCTGAAATGCGGTATGAGGTTCGGAAGATGGTCTTTGATTCCTTCGACACTATGGTCGAAACCGCATGTCGAATTGAGGATGTCTTGAAAGAGCAAGGCATTTTGACCAAACATAGCAATAATAACAATGGTCAGAATACTAACAATGCTAATAAGGACAAAGGCAAACACTCGCACTAGAACAAGAATAAGCAAGTAGTCAACGATGGAGTTGTGGACTCTTCCCAACCCAAAGATTGGGGAGTCCTCCATTTATCTAGTGCAGTCCAAGCTATGAAGCTCAACACATCCTCCAACCAACAAGAGCATAAACCAAAGTATCAAGAAAAGCCTAAGAAGGAGAGGTGACAATTTTCTAAACTGGGTGACTCCTATGAGGATGTTTTCAAGATGCTTATTGCCAATAACCTTGGCCAACCACAAGATCCAGCAAATTTTTGCATACCTAATGTTAAGCCACATTGGTGGAATGAAAAAGCTTTCTGCAAATTCCACAATGGCATTGGACATGACATCGAACATTGTTGGAAACTCAAACACCTTATTCAGGATCTTATTGAAAGTGGAAAACTTCAGTTTGATGGGTTGAATACCAATGTAGACCACAAGGCATTCAAGGAGCCTTTTCCCAAATATGAAAAGGGGGAAACCTCTAAACCCAAGAATGGAAAGGCCAAAATTAACTATACCTACACAGGTGCAGAAAATGTGGTCAATATGCTTGAGATTGTCGAGGAAAGTGTCAACATGATGAGAGACAATGATCCCTATGGTTATGATGTGGGCTCTCCTCCTATATTTGATAAAGAGCTTGTGGTGGTGCTTAGGGTTTCTCACTCTCAAAGGTCATCCCAAGCTCTTAACGCTGTCACCAGAAGCCAAAGTCAAGGTCCTGTGGTTATTAGAGGTCCTAGTTCTAACCAGTCCAACAAACCCAAGCAAGTAACATCTAAGAATGTCACCACCAAGTTAGAAGTCAACCCTAAAATGAGCTATAATCTTGTTGATCACTTACAAAGAATGCCAACTCAAATCTCAATCTTTGAACTCTTGGAATTGTCTCCAAAACATAAGCGTATCCTTGAGGATGCTTTGCGTGTAGCCAATGTTCCTAACAACATAGATGTTGACCAATTCTAGAACATGATTAACCACCTTGCCAGCCCTCATTACCTAACATTCTTAGAGGAAGATGACAAAGCCTTGAGCCATCCACATAATCTTGCCCTTCATATCAAAGTCATGATCCACAAGACCCATGTTAGGCGTGTGTTGATTGATGGGGGTGCTAGGCTCAACATTTGTTCCTTAAGTTTGTTGAAAATACTAGGTTATTTTGTGCAAGTTATTGATACCTGGAAGAAAATTACCATTAAAGCCTATGATGAGGTAGAGAGAAGCTCCAAAGGCTTGGTTGTCCTTCTTGTTAGGATTGGCCCTGTTGAAAAGGACATTTTGCTCCAAATTGTTGATGCTGGTCCTTTAGCATATAATATCCTACTTGGTAGACCATGGATCCATGACATGCAAGCAGTGCCATCCACCTACCACCAATGTGTTAAGCTCCCCTATAATGGAGTAGAAGTTTGTCTACTTGGGGATAGCACATTATCTATAAATGCAATTTCAGCAAGGACTCATGTTCCTCTCAATAGAGAAGTAGAGGATTTTGATGCCACTTTAGCACAATGCCAGAATAAGTTTAAAGCCATAGACCTTGATATGGGGGGATATCAAATTGACTCCTTTACAAAACTACCAGTCTCACCTAGGTCCTATGGTAAACCTTCACAAGAGATGCGTCCTTCATCTTCAACAGTGACTCTGTTTGGTACATTTGTAGAGTCCTCAGTGTCCATCTAGGATGAAAAAGAAGAGGTACCTATCAAGGACTGGATCTATAGAGAAGACAAATACATGCATAATGAGAACTTCTCTCCCTCTCCTAAGGTTTATGGAAGAGGGTACACTCTTGTCAAAATTATGGGCTATCCAGGTCATGGTCCTCTCAATCACAAATTAGATGCTAGAGCCGAACCACTCGATCATGCTCTTTTTGGATGCAGGTCTAAGAAAATGGTTGGCCTAGGTTTTGAAAGTCAGAACAAGAAAACTACTCCTATCCTTGCTATGACAGATAGTGATGATGAATCAAACTACATACCCAATTTGCAAAATCAACAAGATAGGTGTGAAGATTGGGTCCCTTCCACCAATCTCCTTTGGGGAGATTCAGATACTCTAGTTACCAATCCAACAGTTTCAAACCTAGAACCAGAAGTATCCATTGTTGAGGATCATGTTGAGGATCCTATTCAAGAACATCAATACACAAATGGCATTCAAGAAGGTGTTACCCTTGGTGACATCAAAGCCTCTACCTCAAGGCCTAGAAAATATGCTTGGTGCAAACATCCTAACCGGGATTCAGATACAGACTCACATGAGTATGAATGGGAATCTCTCTCTAATTGTTCCACAGTTGACATGGACATTGATGTTGTCCATACATATGGTTCCCAACCCGAGGTAGCTAACGAGTCTAGTGTAGGATTAGAAGATTGGAATCCGCAAATCACTTTAGTGGACGATGCTTCACTTGGTAGGATAAGTCCTGATTTGGGTACCTTAGAGGGATACTTGACGGACCCTAACTCTACAATCACCAAAGATGATACCATTTGCATACACAACATTGAACCAGTCATTGACCTACCCCTTACCAATCCTCACCTAATTGATTGGTCTCAGTGCTATCAAGAGCCTCAACTCCTAACTTTCCAAAATGACTATGAGATAGCATGTTACCTAAATGCTCTTGAACCTATAGTCTCTTCCATCGATGAACCAACTACAAGCATGATAGAACCAGATATCAAGTACCTTAGTCGCAAAATGAAAAGAAAAGAAAAAAAGAATAAGAAATCTGATGGCAAAAACCACTGTGTGGTGGTGTCAGAACCAAAAAAAGTAAAAATAAAGGACGTATCTGAGGGTGAAAACCTCTCTGAGGCACCTAAGGATGAGGTACTTAATCATCTCCCAAGTTAATTTCAAGACAGGTCTTCAGTGCTTGTTGAGCCTACATAGCTAGTTAATTTGAATACACAAGAGGCTCCACAAATAGTAAATTTAGCTCAATCTCTATTAATAAAAGAAAAATAAGCATATACCAAGTTCCTACAGACCAAGAAGATAAATTTTTCTTGGACTTACTCAAACATGCTAGGGTTGGACACTAATCTCATTATGCATCACTTGTCCATAGCTCCAGGTACAAAACTAGTAAAACAAAAGTTGAGGAAAATGCATCCTCACATAGCTCTTCTCGTCAAAGTTGAACTATAAAAACTCCTCAGTGCAGGATTTATAAGAGCCATTGATTATGCCAAATGGATATCTAATATTTTTACTAGTTTCAAAACATGACAAGTCCATTCATGTCTGCACAGATTTTAGAGATCTTAACAAGGCATGCCCAAAGGATGATTTTCCACTTCCAAACATAGACATGATAGTGGACATGACCGCAGGTTATGAGATCTATTCTTTGATGGATGGTTTTTCTGGGTATAATCAAATCAAAATAGCTCCTGAAGACTAGGAAAAGATTGCATTCACTTGCGCATGGGGAACCTATTGCTGGAACGTCATTCCATTTGGACTAAAAAATGTAGGAGCTACTTATCAAAGAGCTATGACAACTATCTTCCATGACATGATGCATAAGAATATGGAAGATTATGTGGATGACACCTTGGCAAAATCTAAAAAAAGGGATACACACCTAGGTGATTTGGAAGTCATTCTAGATCGTATGGAATAGTTTCAATTAAGATTAAATCCCAAAAAGTGTGCATTTGGAGTCACTTCTGGAAAACTCCTAGGATTTATCATTTCAGCCAAAGGAATAGAGGTGGACCTAGAGAAAGTTCAAGCAATATTGGATATGCCGCCTCCCAAAAACATCAGTCAAACAAGGAGTCTTTGAGGATGCCTTCAATCTATTAGGAGGTTCATTTCACAACTGGCTGATAGAGCTCAACCCTTTAATAAGACTTTACACAAAGGGGTTAAATTTGTCTAGAATGAAGATTGTCAGCAAAGCATGGATCAAATCAAGCAATACTTGGCCAATCCTCCAATCTTAATGCCTCCTATCTTAGGAAAACCACTCATATTGTATGTGTCAGAAATAGAATCTTCCCTAGGGGCATTATTGGCTCAACTTGATGATATTGGAAAAGAAAGAGCTATATATTACATCAGTCATAATCTTGTGTCATATGAGGTCAATTACACTAGTATTGAAAAATCTTGCCTTGTAGTGGTGTTTGCTTCCCAAAATTTGTGACATTACATGCTTGCGCATACAATACATCTCATTGCAAAGATTGATCCTCTCAAATATTTTCTTGGTAAGGCTGCTCTCACAGGTAGACTTGCTAAGTGGATGATGATCTTATCAAAATTTGACATAGAGTAAGTTGAACGTAAAGCTATAAAAGGGCAAGCCATTGCAGACCAATTGGCTGATTTTCCAATTTGAGATAAAGCACCAATTTAAGTTGAATTTCTAGATGAGCACATAATGTACATGATTGCAAGAACATGGAAGATGTTCTTCGATGGCTCTTTCATGCAAAATGGTTCAGGAGCAGGAGTGTTGTTTGTTTCTCCCCATGGGTACACAATTCCTAAGTCCTACAAACTATTGTTCCCATGCACAAATAACATTGTTGATTATGAGGCCTTGACAAATGGATGATAAATGGCCATTGAATGGAGAATCACAGAGCTGCATATCTATGGAGATTCACAATTAATAGTTAACCAAGTTAATGAAGAATACAAAACCAAAGATGAAAAATTGGTACCCTACAAGAAAATGGTTGATTCATTGCGATGATATTTCACCTTTGTTACATTTCAACAAATCCCTAGAGTAGAGAATAAAGCAGCTGATGCTATGGCTACATTGGCTTCACTTCTCCAGCTAGAACAACATGAGTCTAGATTTGAATTCTTGGTGGAAGAGCTATGCTACCCTATCTATGACTCCCAAGAAAGCCAAGTTGTTTGTACCCTTATTGTTCATGAGTCATCCCGCTATGGTGCCATTTACTCATACCTCCATGATGGCATTATCCCTGAAACCTTCAATCATTCTAAATGAAGAAACCTAACCTAAAATGCCTCTCGCCACACCCTTATCTCTGGTGATTTGTATAGGAGGGGTTTAGATGGGACACTTCTTAGGTGTTTGGAAAAGGACGAGTCCAACCAAGCATTAGCTGACATTCATGAGGGCATTTGTGGAGGACATTCTAATGGTCTTGCCATGGCCTGAAGGTTGCTTAGGGAGGGGTACTATTGGCCTACCATGTAGACAAATGTAGTAGCTTTTGCTAAATCATGTGAAAAGTGTCAGAAACACGGTAACCTGATACATGCTCTAGGAAGGGAGCTTATTCCTTCTATTTCTCATTGGCCATTTCAGTGCTGGGCCTTTGACCTTGTTGGGAAGATTCATCCCAACTCATTAGGTGGACACAAATTCATCATCACTACTACTGATTACTTTACCAAATGGGTAGAAGCTATCCCACTTTCTGTTGCCTCAGGCAAGATAGTTTCTCTATTTATTTTGAACCATATCATCTATCGGTATGGAGTGCCTTCTGAAATAATCACTGACAATGAAGGTCAATTTAAAAACAATGACCTTAAACATCTCTGCAAGAAATTCAAGATAAAATAGCATTGGTCCTCCATTTACTTCCCGCAAGGAAATGGACAAGCAGAGGCTTCGAATAAGACCATTCTCAAAATTCTCCATAGAACAGTTCACAAGAATGGTAGAGATTGGCATCTATAGATAAATCCAACCTTATGGGCCTATAGAATGAGTATTCATACTCCAACATGGGCTACTGCTTTTGCCCTCACTTATGGTGTTGAAGCAGTGTTACCTTTAGAGGTGGAGATTCCTTTACTTAGAGTTTCCCTTAAAGGTCTAGTTACAGATGAGGACTACCATGCCATGAGGCTACAAGAACTAGAACTTCTAGATGAAAAGTGTAAAGCATCCTTTGATCACATAAGAGTCTACCAAAATCGTATGTCCAAAGCATTCAACAAGAAGGTTCACCCTAGATAATTTCAAGTGGGAGATCTTGTCTTACGAGAAAACCCTAAGAACCAACAACATAGAGAGCAAAAGGGGAAATTTGAACCTAATTGGCTTGGACCATACATTATTACTGCTACTTTTAGGATAGGTTCTTATTTACTATCTGATCTAGAGGGAGAATAGCTCCCTGATCCTATCAATGTTTTGCACCTAAAGAAGTTCTATCCATGATGCCTATTATGTCTGGGGGCATCCTTGTACATATTTATTGATCCTAAAAAAAAAAGTTCTAAAAAAATTCATATATGATGCTGAAAAAATCCTAAAAAGCATTAAAGTCCTAAAAAAATACAAAAAAATAAAAAAATGCAAAAAAATTCAAAAAAATAGAAAAAGTGCCTTGGTGAAAACCTGGAAATAGGGGCTACTTGAGGCCTTTGCACCCTTGTTTCTTAGCATGCGTCCTTGACACTTAGCCTTTCTCCATCATGTCTTGACCTTGTTGTCTTGGTTTAGAATTGGTCTTTGTCTTTGTCTAGGGGGCATAACTATGTTAGCTTTGGTCTCTAGGATGTGTCGGTCTTTAGGACATCTTGCAAACGGTGTTTTTCAACACCACCCAAACTATGTTTTTCAACACTACCCTAGCGTCAAGTGTTTCTCAACATTTTATCAGATACCTTACTCGCAGTCTAGCATGATATGATATTCTCTCACTGGAAGATGTGATACTCAAAGTTTGACTCTATGACCTACACACACACTTAAACACTCGACTCTCTGAGACTTGTTTGACTTTATTTTCTTTGTGTGCTGTCTATGATGATTTCTTTGATGAGTGTTCTCTCCCTAATAGTTTTTGATGATGCCGAGCTAGAAGACTAGGGGCATGAGGACATGTTTTATTGTTTTTTCTGCCTGTGGGTATATTTTGTTGGTCCTAACTGTCATTAGCATTTATTCTTGTTCCACTTGACATTAGGGTCTATAGGGTATTATCCTTGACTATTTTTGCAAGTGCATGCTTATAGTCATCTTGACTTTCTTGTGTCTCGATGCAAGCATAATCCTGCCATATTAAAACTTAGGTAATCTCACTGCACTAGTCATCTTGATCTATATGTCTTTGATGCTTAGGTGGGATTCCCACATATCTATCTGATATAGATCATATTCAGATTCACATAGTCATACTAGTGTGCATTGTATGATCTTGCAATGCTACCAATAACGCTCGATGATGAATATTAGAGTCTAAAAGATTTTTGGCCTTGCAAGTAAACCAATTTTCATAGTAGCTTGCATTTTTAGGTTCATGATTAGTTTAGTCTTGCATCTTGCATATGGAGAGAGCTCTCCTTTTCATCTTTCATGGACCTATCGGTCAACTGCGCTCACCTTTCCTTTTCTTGATCATGTCTTTCACTCTTTATCTTTCACATCACATCCTTTTCCTGTCATCACAATAGGCTAATCTTATCATCATATACAAAATGACCCTTTTTGCCCCTTATATAGCATTTTGACTTTTTGACCAATTTTCAAAACATCTTGGAATTGCGCAAAAATTGCACCCCTAGCTAATTTCAACATCCTGGGTCCATTTTCAGGATCGAAATCAAAATTTGAGTTCATCTTGATAGTCAAAATCACCTTTCAAAGTTTCCCCTTCTACGTAGTTGGCTAACCATTTGAGGCCCGGTCCTTCGATCTTTGTTGGGGAATCTTCATTTCTTCATCCCCATCTCTTTCAAACTTCTAGTCTTTCATTCATTTTCATTCACTTCATCTCTCTGATGTTTGACTTCATTTTTATCCTATATCTTTCTCAGTCAAACCTAGTCAAACTGGGGCATGTCTTCACTACTTGATGGTTATCCTATCATCTTTCACCTTCGATTATGATTTCTAGTGACTTGATCAAGTTTATCAATTTACTATTTCTCCTCTACCTGATTTCAATTTCGATTCCAAGGGGGCAGTACCTATCAGCTTTAATCCTTGATTCAGCTTATCAATTAGCCTTTCTTGAGATTCTTATCTCTTATTTGAGACTTGATTATCACCTAGCTATACAGGTGTTGGTTTTTTCTTTCAGCTTATCTTTGTCCTGACGTGTTCCCATCTGTTGAACACATGTCTAGGTTGTTTTGTGATCCCAAATTGATCTCACATTTCAATTTCATTCTTTGACCACATGTGATCCCAAATCAATCTCACATTAGTCAAAGAGGGGAAAATGTATGCACCCTAAAATAGTCGCCTAGACTTTGGTCCCCCATTTGGCAATTTATCAAATCCCTGAATCAATATTTTCAAAAATCAACATTTTTCAAATATCAATTTTCTTGATCAAATCCTATTTTATCATTTATTCGATTATATTCTATGGGCTAACCATTTTATCCTAAAGTCTTTATTTATTTAAAAGTAATTTCATCCCCTTTTATTAAATAAAAAGCCCCCACCTTTCCTCTTATCCTAAGTTGCACAAATAAAGCATTATTCTTATTTTATAAAAAGAAGAAAAGCACTTTTTGTCTCATATGGAAACAAAACTCAACTCTTATTTTCCCATTGGAGGAGATTTGTGCACATGGATTGCTCCTCTTTCAAGCTCCACCCTTGATTAAATCTTTTGCCTCTTAATCTCCATGGTCCATTCCTTTTCAATTCCTTTAAAAGGAGAGCTCTTTTCTCATTCTTAGATCCCAACTTTGAATACTAATCTTATGTTGCAGTATTTTTTGGAGACTTTGGAGCTTTTGGAGATCATTCTTGCATTCTAGTTTCATTCTTGCATCTTAGCTTCATGTTTATGCTTTCTAGCTTAGTTTCTTTTATGCTCTAGATTAGCTCACATAGCTTAATTAGTAAGGTTTTGTAACACTTCTATCTTTCATTTTCATAGCTTAGCTTGCATCTTCATTCTTAGCATAGCTTGCATTGCATTGCATTTCCATTGACTCTTGAGGATATTGTCATTCTTGCCCTTGTCTCTTTGAATCTTCCATTGTGTGGTTTACTAGCAAGGTTGCATGCTTCAATAGCTCTAGCTAAGAGCACCATCAACATCCTTGTGACTCCATGCCTAGGGAGCTCTAGGTCACTTTCTCAAGGTTTCCCATTCATGGATTCCCTTGGAAGTAATGACTTAGAGAAGTGCACTATTTAGTGTGTACAAATAGCCTTCTTGTTCTGGTTTGAACCTGGTAGCAGCTTGATAAATTCATCAGAATAGTTCAGCTTCCCCTTGTCTTCTCCGCTCTATTCCTTCACACCCCCACTAGAAGATGCAACACTCACCTTTGGATGACTCATTCTGTCGAGAAAGAAGATATCACAACTCTGCAACTTCGCTCCTACAGCCTCAGTGCCAACAATTCACAATCAACTTCAAAAAAACTTTTAGCACAGAAAGCAATGAGGTCCTGACTATATACTTCAAGAATTTGCGTGCGTATGATTGCCAAATTGTAATGAATCCAGCCTAAGTCACTTTTGCATTCAATTCCGCACACTACCAACCTTCAAATCATAGCTAGCCATGGCGTAGAAGCTAACAGGATGATTTAAAAAATAAAAAATAGGGCGCGAGAGCAATGATCATGGCTTTTTACATTAAAAACCCTTAATTAATGACAAAATCCATCGTTAAAACTTGATTGGATGACTTTCTACCTTTCTCCATCTTGGCACAGTACCCTTTTCCATGTTGCAATGGCTCAAAAAGAACTGAGGGCATGAGAACTTAACCAGACACGACTTGGAGATCCAGTGAACAAAGGAAACTTATGATCTCAAAAAGAAATGCCAACCCATGATTAAGTTTGGAGATCCAGTGACCAAGCCATTCACAGAATCTCAGAATGATTTCTTAACTCAAGGCTTTATATCGAGATCTCATGACCACTGTTGATCCCAGAAATGATCAACAGTCCAAGGGAAATCCTTTAAAACTCATGCTAAGCCCCCAACCAACTTAGAGATTTAGCGACCAAAGACTTCGCCAATTCTTGGAATCTTTTTCTTAACTCAAAGTTCATCTAGAGAACTAGTGAACAAAAGGATCTCCTATTCTCAGAAAGCTAAGCTTAACTCCAATTTCTCCTCACGATTCAATGAACAAGGTTATCTCGCATTCTCGAAAAGAAATTCTTAACCATAGTCAAACTTTGAGAATGAGCAAATAACGTCTATCTCCAATTTGCTAAGTACTTTTCACTACACAAGTTACTTCTTAAGATTATGCGTTGACTGTTGATCTTGAACACAATTAGCGGCTATCACTGAATCACCTAAAAATTTTGACCATCACCTTTTCTCATGAAAATCAGTGACCACTAAAAACACACTTTACTCTACTTTGTTCGCCAAGTCACTAAATACTTTGGAGCTTCACTAACTAATTCTGAGATCCCGCGACCACTGCACTCGCTAAGTCACTAAATAACTTAGGGCACCGCCATCTTTTCTTGAGATTAAGCGACAAGAGCAAACTTCTAACCTTCACCAAAATTCTTTGTCAAAGCTGCCAAACTAAGAGATCATGAGAAAAAGACTTAGTCACCAGATCGCCAGATAATTTTATGTAGGACCCAGTCTTTGTGAGATTAAAGCATGACCACTGGATGAAAAGACAATCAACGACATTCACTGGATCACTAGAAAGTCATGAAGTTAGCCACTTGATCCAGAGAATGAGAGACAACTACCTCGCTTATTCACCAAATGATTTTGAGAAGCCGCTAGATATCAAGCAAAAAGGAGATTAGACAGTCGCTGAATCACTGGATGAAAACATAACCGTGATATGAACTGGGAGATTCAATGACTAAAGAAAGTTTAACCAAAGGACTCAATACAGTTGCCAATTCACTAAAAGACTTACAGACAGGGAAATACATTGCACGATTTAGCAAAGACTAGGAGAAATGACCACATGCAGAAAGGAAGACTTAAGTGACCCGAAAAATAACAAGAAAATATAAAAACTAGGGCTCATTCAAGGCTAACCAAGGATTTAATCATTTCCAAGCAAAATATCAAAGGAAAGGGTTTTACAACATAGTTACAACAAAATTCTAAGAATTCAAAACCCTAAACCAGACATTGCCTAAGCTAAGACATTGAAACAGGACCAAAATAAAATACCTCAGAAAAAATTAAAATATACCCAACAGGTGTCATCCCCACCACAATTTTTACCATCTAACAAGGGTTTCTGTGTTACCAAAATACTTGTGTTATGGGAATGTTATATTATTGATTTCATGTTATTTACTTTCACAAGTTGAATGGATGAATGATACATGTATTAGATATAAGTTATTTTGGAAGGTTTGTTGGACTACAACTGATTTGGAATCTGTGATTAAAGATCACTGAGGAGTTGCTGATTAGATATGTAATATGATTAAATAAGTATTATGTTGTCATTGATGTCAACTAGTTTGACAACACTTATCTTGTAAGTTACTATACCGAGACATCTGAAGAAAGGTGAAAGAGATGACGAACAGAGAAATCTACATGGAGAAAGATGTACATGACAGATGAGGATAAGGAATACATTGAGTAACTTGTTGATGAGTCTATGACTTGATGATATTGACTTTATTATGTTGCATTCATCTATGATGAAGTATAGAGCTGAAAGACACAAAGCAGTGTTGTCAGTAAATGAAGCATTTCTAGTATACACCGATGGAGTGTAGTGTATACTGATCATAGTATTAACCGAGTAGTATTCATCAATGCATTTCTTTGTTAACCGAGTGGAACAAAATGAATTAAATGATTAGTTTAGCCAATAAGATTGATGAGCTGGCAAGTGTATAATATCGAGGTAATAGATAATGTTTGTTACATAGATCGACGACTGACAAAATTCAGGAAAGATCTAACGGAGAAGATTGAAATATGTTATTGACACAAGTATCGAGAAAGTTTGAAGTGGCAAAATCTATAAATGTGGTTAAGCAGCAAAATCTAATGGTGGAGAAGAAAATGATTTACTCATCTATATAAGAGAACAAAATTTCTTTATGAGAGGATGCCGAAAGAAGTAGAAACTACAGAAATATTGCGTGAGCAAGGTTTTCATGCATTTTGATCATATTGGTTAGTAAGAACTGAGCTGCAGAACAATTACCGAGCTATAGAGAGCAATTATCGACGGACAGTAAGTTGATACAGTCTTAAATCTGAAGTGAAATATTGATCAGAAGGATTTGTATGGACTAAATATTGATCTGTAATCTACAATTGAAGTTGTATTAAGGCAGGTCATTTACTGTTACATATTTAACCATTGTATATAGTCAAAATCTCTTAACCAAGTGGACTTTGAAAGTCTTATGATGTATCATTCTTAGAATGAACATTGTTATCCTGTCAACCCCATAGTGAATGCTGGTTGGATGATAACTTCTAGTCTAAAATCCTCTAACAAGGTCACACCTGATAGTGTGTTTGTAACCTTTAACAGGGTTGGGTTTTAACCGACCTCACTTTAGAAGAGTGAACAATTTTGGGTTGCCGATCCCAGGTGGTTTTTCCCTTTACAGGGTTTCCACGTTAAATCTCTTGTGTTATGTGTTGATTGTGATATTTGTTTGTTATCATTCCTTACATGTTACATGTTAGATTTGATTGGTAAATGGTTATAGTATTAGACTGGTAATCGATAAAAGTACAGATAGTGAAAGTATTTAGTGTTTACCGACGAGCATAAATTGAAGAAATAGTTTTGAATTATACATTTTGTTTTGGGACACTGGATAACTAATTCACCCCCCTCTCAGTTATTCTAACAATTGGTATCAGAGCCCTGGTTGCTTGGAATAGAGTTTTTAGGACTTAAGCATAAAGGTCTCAAGATGTATAAGAGGGAAGTACTGAAACTAAACAAAGAGAACTTCACAGTATGGCAAAGCAGAATGAAGCTACACATATCTAGAATTGGGAACTCCACACTAGATTTGATGGAGAATGGCTACATACTACCACCCACTAGTCCCTTAACTCTTGATCAACTAAAGGACAAACATGAACACAATGTTACTATGATGGAAATTGCTACTGCCTGTACCGATGCTGAATTTGAAGATATTAAGAAATGCATGACTGCCAAAGCAATGTGGGATAAATTAACACAAATATACAGTGGAGATCTGAATGTTAAAAGAGCCCGAGCTGAAAGTCTGAGAGGTAGATTTGATGATATGAGAATGAAGGAAGGTGAGAAAATTGTCCAATATTCAAATAGACTCAAAGAGGTGGTACATGCTATTAGAGCATCTGATGGAGTAATTGATGATGAAACAGTGATAAGCAAGATTCTCAGAACTTTGCTACCAGTTTATGCAATTAGGATTTCTGCAATTCATGAAGTAAGAGCTACATCCAATCTTACTCTTGACACTCTAATTGGTAAACTTACAACCTTTGAATTAAACAACTTTGATAATAGTGTTGTTCCTTCTGTTGAATCCACTTTCATGTCTTCTTTGAAGATTGGAAAGTCTAGCAGGAATGGTAAAAATTATGATAGTGATGAAAATACCGATGATGAACTTGATGAGCTTGAAGCACTTATGGCTAGAAGATTGCCCAAAGGAAAAGGAAGGTATAGATGTAAGCTACCTTTAGCATGCTTTAATTGTAAAGAAGTTAGTCACATCACTACTAGATGTCCTCAGAAGAAAGATGATGATAGATCCAAAGACCGATTTGAAGGAAGCTATGGGAGAAGAGTCAACAGAAGCTACCGACACAACAACAAAGACAACCGAGATGAAAAAGGCAAAAAGGTATGTTACATAGCCAAAGATATTGAAACTGAATTTTATTTTGATGATGACATAGAAGTTGTATTTGTTGCTATGAAAGATGACTCAGAAGAGGAAGAAAAACATGAAGAGATAGCATTGATCTCTAAAGTAAGCAGAAATGATACATGGATCATAGATAGTGGCTATACACATCATATGATCGGAGATGTAGAGAAGTTTGATCATCTTGTTGAATATAATGGAGGATCTGTGAGAATGGGAAATGATGCACCTTGTATGGTAAGAGGTAAAGGCTCACTGATGATCAATGATGCACTACAATGTGAAAATGCATATTGGGTAGATGGATTGAACTATAATTTGTTAAGTGTGGCTCAACTAAACAATTCAGGCCACCGATTGGCTTTTGAGAGCAAAAAGGTGAAGATCTATGATGATGGAGGAAGACTTGTCAAAATTGGTACACAATCCATTGGTAATCTATTCTATCTTGATATGGATTAGTCTTCTTGTTTATTAATAAAGGATGAAGATGCCTGGTTGTGGCACAGAAGGTTATTCCATTTGAATTTTGACAACATGATCAAGATTAGTAGAAAGAAAAGAGTTAGAGGATTTCCTAACTTGACAAAACCTGATCATGCCATGTGCCATGAATGTCCAAAAGATAAGATGACTAAATCTAGTTTTAAAAGAAAAGACTATTCAACAAAGAAGATACTTGAGTTGGTTCATACCGATCTATGTGGTCCTATGAGAACTCAGAGCTATTCTAGTGATAGATATTTTATTCTTTTTGTTGATGACTATACTAGACTTATGACTGTTTATGTTCCTGAAAGAGAAATCTAAAGCTTTCAAAATGTTTAAGTGGTATAAAGCTAAGGTAGAGAATGAAACTAGAAAGGAAATAAAATGCTTAAGATTTGATAGAGGAGGTGAATTTATCTCTAATGAATTTACTATTTTTGTAATGAGCATGGAATCAAAAGACATGTATCTACACCGAGGACACCTAAGAAAAATGACATTGCTGAAAGGAGGAATAGGTCTATAATTTATTGTGCTAGGACATGGATATTACAAAAGAATGTTGCTCAGACATATTGGAGGGAAGCTATCAGCACAACTGTGTATGTTCTTAACCGAGTACAACTAAAAAAGGATTCTAACCGAACACCTTATGATCTATGGTTTGGACACAAACCTATTGTAAGTTATTTCAAAATTTTTGGGAGTAAATGCTTTATTTTGAAAGATGAGACAAATGGAAAATTTGATTCTAAAGGAGATGAAGGAATATTTCTGGGATATTCCACTACAAGTAAAGCATACAAATGTTTGAATAAGGCTACAAATAAGATGGTTGAAAGTACTAATGTTTGTGTTGATGAGTTTGATGACAAGTACATAGAGGAAAGTACAAAGGAACCATAAGGCTATGGTAGATTCACTTACATTGAACCTCTAGAGTATCTACCGACACCGCAAGTTGTGACAACCAGTCAGTAGGGAAATAATGCAGGACAATAGGCAACACAAACCGAGGAATAAGATGGAGCTACCGAGCAAGGAAATGACCCTAAATAGGATGAACAAGAAAGGAGAAATCAAGTCTTGGCTAGTTTTGTCATAAGACATCATCCTGAAACACAAATCATTGGAGACAGACATGCTGGAATGCAAACTAGAAGCAAAACAAGACAAGGTACATGTTTAATTTGTGAATTTGAACCTAAAACTGTGAAAGTAGTATTAGAGAATGAAGAATGGGTTAATGCAATGAAGGAGGAAATGGAGAAAATAGAGAAGAACAAAACCTGGTCCTTAGTACCCCGACCAAAAGATAAGAATGTTATTTGTACTAAGTGGATATATAGGAATAAATTGAATGAAAATGGTGAAGTCACAAGAAATAAAGCTAGATTGGTATGCAAGGGATATGCACAAGAAGAAGGCATTGACTATGGTGAAATATTTGCACCTATTGCTAGATTAGAAGGAGTTAGAATGCTACTTGCATATGCTGCACACAAGAAATTCAAAGTCTATCAAATGGATGTGAAGTCAACATTTTTGAATGGTATACTCGAAGAAGAGGTCTACATTGAACAATCTGAAGGATTTGTTGATCCTGACAATAAAGACATGGTATGTAGATTATATAAAGCTTTATATGGTTTGAAGCAAGCACTGAGAGCATGGTATGAAAGACTGCATACTTACTTGTTAAGTATTGGATTTGTTAGAACAAGTGAAAACAACAATCTGTATGTGAAAGGTGATACTGATGATACTATTATCATTGGTAAAATATTTGTTGATGACATTATCTTTGGAGGCTCAAATCTTGTCTGCAAGACATTTGCTGATGAAATGCAAAAGGAATTTGAAATGTCTATGTTCAGAGAGGTTAAGTTCTTTCTTGGACTACAAGTGATTCAGCAGAGTGATGGGATATTCATCACACAATCTAAATACATAAAGGAAGTACTGAAAACATTTGGCATGGAAGATGCTAAACCTGTGGGAACACCGATGGCTACTGGATGGAAATTGACAAAGGAGGATGAAACTATAGAGGTAAACCAGACACTCTACCAATCCATGATTGGTAAATTAATGTACGTAGTTCATAGTAGACCAGATATAGCACATGTTGTGGGAATTGTTGCAAGATTTTTTGCTAATCCTAGAGAATCACACATGATAGCTACAAAAAGGATCTTAAGATACCTAAAGAAAATAGAGAATTATGGATTATGGTATCCTAAGGAAGGGAAGTTTGAATTGAAAGTTTACACTGATGCTGATTGGGTTGGAAATGTGGATGATAGAAAAAGCACCACCAGAGGAGCATTTTTCTTTGGTGAAAGACTTGTAACCTAGACAAGTAAAAGTAGGCTTGTACAGATGAAGCAGAGTATGTTGTTACTACTACAAACTATTCAAACATTTCATATATCAAACAAGTGTTGGAAGGAATGAATGAGGTAATCACTGACCCAGTGATTATATATTGTGACAACACTAGTGCTATTAATATTTCAAAGAATCCTATGATGCACTCTGAAACAAAGCATATATCTATTAAGTATCATTACTTAAGAGAAAAAGTGCAAGAGAAGCAAGTGAAGTTAGAATTTGTCACATCTAAAGAACAACTTGTAGATATTTTTACAAAGCCACTACCGAAGGACACATTTGAATATTTGAGGACTAGACTTGGGGTCCATCCCCTATCTATCGGTCACCAAGGTGATATGGATGCTGCATCAGCTTATTTTTATCAGAAGGTCATTCATGTTGATGCAGCATAGTTCACACTTTGAATCATGTTCAAGGTTGTGATTAAGTTTGAGAACTTGAACCAATTGCAATATCAGTATACAGAGATACAGAGGAAGACATGATTGTTTGTTTTCTTTCTTTGGCATTGCTGTCAAAGGGAGAGATAAACAATATGAAAAGGATCAAGCACTGATGAGGATTATATGAAAAGGAACAAGAACCGATGAGAATCATCTAAGGGAGAGACAATCTGAATGAGATAGAGTATTGAAGATCAGTTATAGAGAATAGAAGCAGGAACAAGAGAACTGAAAAGAACACAACTACAGGATGGTAAAGTTGTATTATTTAATGCTGGTTTAGTAACGTAGTGATTAAACATATTAAGTCTATTTGAATTACAACATTTGTTTACAAGTTGTAGAATATATGTTTGGTATGTGTATGGTACATTTCATATTACTTGAGTTGCCATCAATGCCAAAGGGAGAGATTTTTGGACTACAACTGATTTGGAATCTGATTGAAGAATCTATGATTAAAGATCACTGAGGAGTTGTTGATTAGATATATAATATGATTAAATAAGTATTATGTTGTCATTGATGTCAACTAGTTTGACAACACTTATCTTGTAAGTTACTATACCGAGACATTTGAAGAAAGGTGAAAGAGATGAAGAATAGAGAAATCTAGATGGAGAAAGATGTACATGATAGATGAGGATAAGGAATACATTGAGTAACTTGTTGATGAGTCTATGAATTGATGATATTGACTTTATTATGTTGCATTCATCTATGATGAAGTATAGAGATGAAAGACACAAAGTAGTGTTGTCAGTAAATGAAGCATTTCTAGTATACACCGACAGAGTGTAGTGTATACCAATCATAGTAGTAACCGAGAAGTATTCACCAATGCATTTCTTTATTAACCGAGTGGAACATAATGAATTAAATGATTAGTTTAGCTGATAAGATTGATGAGCTGCCAAGTGTATAACATCAAGGTAAAAGATAATGTTTGTTACACAGATTGATGGTTGATGAAATTCAGGAAAGATCTAACGGAGAAGATTGAAATGTGTTATTGACACAAGTACCAAGAAAGTTTGAAGTGGAAAAATCTATGAATGTGGTTAAGTGGCAAAATATAATGGTGGAGAAGAAAATGATTTACTCATCTATATAAGAGAACAAAATTTCTTTATGAGAGGATGCCAGAAGAAGTAGAAACTATAGAAATATCGCGTGAACAAGGTTTTCATGCATTCTGATCATACTGGTTAGTAAGAACCGAGCTACAGAACAATTACCAAGCTACAAAGAGCAATTATCGATGCACAATAAGTTGATACAGTATTAAATCTAAAGTGAAATATTGATTAGAAGGATTTGTATGGACTAAATATTGATATGTAATCTGCAATTGAAGTTGTATTAAGGTAGGTCATTTACTGTTACATATTTAACCATTGTATAAAGTCAAAATCTCTTAACTGAGTGGAATCTGAAAGTCTTATGATGTATCATTCTTAGAATGAACATTGTTATCCTGTCAACCCCATAGTGAATGCTGGTTGGATGATAACTTCTAGTCTAAAATCCTCTAACAAGGTCACACTTGACAATGTGTTTGTAACCTTTAACAGGGTTGGGTCTTAATCGACCTCACTTTAGAAGAGTGAAAAATTTTGGGTTGCTGGTTCTAGGTGGTTTTTTCCCTTTACAGGGTTTCCACGTTAAATCTCTTGTGTTATGTGTTGATTGTGATATTTGTTTGTTATCATTCTTTACATGTTACATGTTAGATTTGATTGGTAAATGGTTATAGTATTAGACTAGTAATCAGTAAAAGTACAACAGTGAAAGTATTTAGTGTTTACCGATGAGCAAAAATTGAAGAAATAGTTTTGAATTATACATTTTGTTTTGGGACACTGGATAACTAATTCACCCCCCTCTCAGTTATTCTAACAAGTTTGTCACTATTTTCTATTGTAGATCTGAAAGGTTAATGTGTTAAAGTTTTTGTGGGCACTAATTCACCCCTCCCCTCTCAGTACCCTATCTCTCCTAATTCCAATAGAGAAATGGGTCCCTAACTAATAGAATGCTACAAACAACCAACAAGGACCAACTATACCATGGGATTATAATACAAGAATCACTTGTACTGCATGTGGAAGATTTGGTCACATTGCTACAAATTTCTTTAGGTTGCATGATATAAACAATAGAAGATCATGGAGAAAATTTGGAATGGCTTGTTGCCACTATCACAAAGTCGATCACCTAGCCAAAGACTATAGGTGCTGAGGTAAAGCCCCAACTGAGGAACAACTGAGTGAAATGAATCAAGTTAACAATGATGAAATAAGAGATCAAATGAATAGGACTTGGAAAAGGAAGTCTCAAGATGATGGAACCGAACTTGGAACAAATGATGGAATGACATCCAATGGATTGGGTGCACCTATATTCACTTAATCAGTCAAAGGTATGTGCAGGAGATGATAACCTAAACTCTATCTTAAATTGGTTCCTAGAATAAGTGCAAAGATCCATATTAGCATACTAAGATGCACTTGGATATAAGTTGTGAAGTTAATATTTCATATGTTGAATGGTATAGCATATGAGTTGTTTTGTTCCATTCAATGAAGGAAAATGTATTTTGGTTAACGGTAAAATGAAGTAGGTAAGAAGCATTTAATGAAAAATTTTATAGCCGTTGGAATCCCTAACCTAGGAAAAACTATAAATAGAGGGCATGCTATTTTATTTCTACCTTACATTTTTGTGAGGACTTGAAGCATTTGACTGAGAAGAAACTATCGAGTGATCATTTGAGCATTCCAAACAACATTCAATGCATTCAATGTACTTCTAGTAATCACCGAACCATGTTCACAAATTCAAAGTTGCTATTTAAATAAAACCCTAGTGTTTAAAGATTATTTCTGAGATCAAGATGGAACCTAAGATACCAAAACCAGTTATTGTTGAGAAGATTAATCCCATGAATCCTAAGTACAAGCTGCCTCCCTCTGTTGCTGTAGAAGTTGATAATTCTTGATCCCTATCATCGATCCTCCCAAGGGTTATACTGATCGAAGACGTTCACACCTTCATTCACCACAAGATTGAAGATATATGCCAAGCATAAATTGACACATCATACATGAATCTATGTGTGGATTGAAAATTGAAAGGCGACCGCACATATTTGGAAACTAAGGGTTTGGTCCATGCTATGCATACACCGACAATATTTAAGCATGAATGGATGAGGATAGTACTAAGATGAGTACATGATCAGTCCATGTGGCTCGATGGACTAGCTAAGATTACTAAAGATTTTTTTCACATAGTCACATGATTTATGGTTGGTGATAAATTGAGGGTATATAAGAAAAGTGATTAGAGTAAGCTATGTGAGCTTACACAATAAAAATGGGATGGAAGAAGATTGAAGTTATCTACCATTGATGATCTTGAATTGAGATTTGCAAGTAATATCATATAATACATAATATTTCAGTCATCTCAGGTAAATAGTGTACCCTGTGGAGTAGTTGACATAGCATATAAAATTTTTAAGAAGTATATGAAGATAGATCTTTGTGAGGTGTTGTTGAAGTAGTTGGATGATAAAAAGAATACCATCAGGAAAGAAAAATCAAATACATTAAAGTTTGGACCACTGTTGGTATGTATTTTCTTTTACTTTTAAAATTTGTTTCCCATAGTCAGCGAAGTAACTTGGAAAGTAGACAAACAGATCACACACTAAATTAATGATTGTATTCAAAGTATAGGAGATAATTTTGATTTGGTCATGAATGACTATTTTGTTAAATTTCAAGAAAGAATGCATAAAACATTCAAGATTCCACCTCAGCTAGTGGAAGAATACAAAGATGAGATATTTTTTGAAGTTGATACCGACACGTGCATTATAAGATTTGTGGAGCCAAGGACTGAGTGGATTCCACCTGTTGGTTTTCCTTTGGGTTTCAACTTGCAGGTTTACACTATGATTGACAACTTAATGTCACTGACTCTATCACCACTCCAAAGTCTGCAAGTAAAAGGGCCAATTAACAAGGATCAAAGAGATCCTCCTACACTTTGAGCCAAGATGCTCAAGCGGGTTTACCTTTGATTCAATTCTCAAAAGAATCACTAACTAATAGACATTTATACCCCTTTTCTAATTGATTAAAGATTTTATCATTTATATGTGTGTGTGATTGTTGATGATGGACTGCTTCCAAAGAATAGATCAGTGCCTTAACCCAGGGCAAGGAGTCACTTAATAACATATATCAACTAAAACCTTAACTCAAACACACTTGAAATTAGAATAAGTACTTTGCCTATTACCCCTCTCACTCCCAAACATGATCATCAAATTCCAATCTAACAATGAACTCACTAAAATCACCCTAAAGGCTTTAATCCTAACTTTGTTAGGAACTCCAAGCTGATCTCACAGTACTCTTTGTTTACCATATGCTAATACACTTTGTGACATTAACATAAATGACTCCACAATTAGAACAAGAAGATAATCAAAAGTTTGAGACAGGAATTCAAGTGTATTCTCATTAACTTTCAAAATCAATACATTACCAAGATGACAAATGCTAGGAATAAGATACAAAATCCAAGCTCTCCTTGTTCAGTCTTTTACATTGACTTTCAATATAACATCAACAACAATCCTGGGACCAAAAGACTTGGAACCTAAGTTTCAGAATCAAAATCTTGGAACCCCTACAAAATTAAAACTACTGCCATATATACCCCCTAGTCATCTTGAAATCCCAAAATAGGATGCAACAAGCTACAGATGACTAGGGTTAGGGTTTCAACCACCAAACCAACTAGAAACAGTCAAAAATTTAATATAGGGGTGGAAACCCAAGCAACCTGGAGAAAGAAGATCCTGGAATGATCCTCAATCATGACAAATTCCTTGAGAAAGTAATGAGTGTGTGTGTGAATTTTGTACCTGATCTGTAGACACAACACTTTAGTAAAACATTAGAGGTTAGCAAAAATCAAAATCGTGCAATGAATTGAAAGCTAAACTAACCAAGCAATTTACTACCTTCTAATAGGTGTGAGTATGATGTTCTCAGATTGTTATCAAGATTAGTGACCTTGATGAAACCTAAACGAAGGATTTGAATGCAAAAGATGGATATGGAATGAATGCAAAGTAATCTATTTTTTTGATATTTTCTATGCAATGATATGAAAAATGAATCTAAATGAATGTAAAAACCAAATTGATCTCACAATAGCCTTGATTCACAATAAGCTTTGATTCTCCAGATAGCAATTCTTTAGCATGATTATGCAATTCTTGTGGATGATTTGTGAAGAGCTAAAGCCTTGATTTATAGAAATTCAGGGCTTTGGAGGTGCATGAAAAAAAGCCATAAATCACTTAGATTAACTCAGCTTGATTTTTGAGTTATCTAAAAATAAAGGATAATTTAATTCACAAAAATATGCAAATCATGCGAAAACAACTTTTTAACTCAAATTAGAAGTTTAAATCAACTTTTGAACTCAAAAATGATGTTGAGTTCCAAAAATTCAATAACTTGCATTGATTTTCTGATTTGGAGTTTAACTGCTCTTTGATTGTGCACATGGATAATTATGAATTAATAAATAAATAAAGTGATTTATTCTCAACTTAACTGATTTTTGAAATAAAATAATTGATTTATGGATTAATCAATCATTTAATCAAACTTTTATTCAAAAATAATATCATTAAATATGACAACTTGCTTTAGTTAATTAAATAAGCATTTAATCAATTAATGATAGGAATTTTGATTTATTGTCATATTTAAATGATAATAGTTAGGAATAAATACAATTAAATTCAATTAAATAATTAAGTGGCATAATTAAATCAATTAATGAAATATTCATCATATTCAATTAATCAAACTTTAGGATAAATAGGATTTATTGCCAAATAATCATTAAATTAAAGATAATTATGATAATTAGGAATAAATACGAATATTCCTTGATGCAGAATTTATGATAATCAATTAGGATTCGATGATGTGCCGATGTGCCTTAAGTTAGGACTTTGATGTCGATTTCATTCGATATGTCGATATAGAAGATTAATGAACTTATAGCCCATTTTTGGGGTATTACATTTTGCCCCTCTTTGAATTGCTGTGCGAAGCGCAGTGGTTCAAAGACAGTTTGTGTTTGATATTGAAACTGATGTTTGAAATTGATATTGATATGAGACTGAAAATGATTGAAGTTGATATGAAGATAATAGGTCCTGAATGACCAAAGATAATGTTAACTATAACAACAAATGAACTGATGATTGTGAAAAAGTGTCAAAACACTTGATTCTAAACCTTATGATTGTGAAGAAGTGAGTGACCAATTCTAGACTCGATTGTCCTTAGAAGAATCACGTAGGTATCACATTTGAACCCTTCAGTCACTGAAGAATCAAGGAAATAACACAATTGAATCGATAGTTGCAAAAACTGATATAATTTACAAGATTAAGAGAATACCAGATTGATATGGATCTTGATAAATCTGATATGCCCCGAGTGATGATTGATTTGCCCTGAGTGATGAGGTCTTTTTGATGAGTCAACAATTAGATGTGGTTGTTGTCGTGATTACTGAGGAAAGATATGATTTCAAAATTAGATTACAGACTTTGAATGATGTGCAATACCATGCCCCCTTCGGGATTAAAATTGAAATCTGACAAGAAAAGTTAGTGTGATAGTTTAGAAGCACGCTAATTGATTTGAGAAGTGGTTATACATGTTCGAGAATGCATTCTGCATCATTTGGAGGCCCAGAAGACCAAGTTTGACTAGGTTTGACCATGAGTTGACCATAGTTGACCAAGTTGAAATTTTGATAGTTTGATGTAAGATAATTAGTTAAGTTGAAAAATGGATTTCTACTATGATTGAAGGTTGATTATTCAAGTAGTTAATAATATGAATGATCTCAGATTTTGATTTTGATCCTGAAAAAGGATTCTACTTGCTGTTTTGTTGGAGGAACCTTTATGTGAGATTTAGCTCTTGTTAGATTTGAAGAATTGTTTAAGCATTGAAGTTTATTTAGCCATTGTGAGATCATGCAAACATGCAAAATGCAAAGAGACATGCAGAATGAAATGCAACCTAAGACCTAGGACCTAGTCACTGATCATATGTCGATTTGTTATCATCATTGAATTTAGGTAATCGGATAAATCAATATAATGCCCACTAGCTATGAAACCATAGACATATGAATATCGATTTGTATGTGCAAGAATCAATACAACACCCATTGGTTAGGAAACCATGGATATATGAATATCAATTTTGTTTTTGAAATGTCAGATTAGATATAAGCACTAGGGCACAAGTGCTAGGATGACCTGAATATCATGTCCATTTTGATATAGCAATTTGTATAAGCATCAGAACATAAATATCATGATGACCTGAATACGCCTTACATTCCAAACACATCAAATAGTCAAGAGATCATTCTAAATCAAATGTGAATTACCCATAGTGACCCTTTATCGTTCACATCCTTAGGTAAGATCACATTTCACAGTAGGAGAAAGAACTCACTCAAAAAGACAATAGTTAGATCAAACTTCCTTAAATTTTTTGGGTATCAATGGTCAAGGTACGCATGACCATCCAATTCAAGATAGAGGCTCTTACAGTCGGACACCATTTTAATCTAGAATTTCCAAAGTTGTTAGATTTTCACATACAAGTAGAAGACAAAGAAAAGATTATGCCCCCAGTCATCACTCTCTAAATCCTATAAAAGACATCATCGAAGAGCTCGAAGGGACACAATATGCAAAAATCTCAATGCGAATCAGTAAGCATACAAGGAGACAAAAGCATGTAAAAAGAATAGATTATTTTCAGTTTGCGTTTGATGTTTGATTGCGTTGTTGTAGATGCAAAATCCTTTCTGGAGATGAGACTGATTGATTGACTCAAATGAAGCTTCAAAGGACTCTGACCGGATATGATACGTCTAAGATATACTGGAGACCATAAGATTTGACATTGATTGCCCCCAAGTGTTAAGCATTGATAGGATACAAACGCTTGAGCTGATTGGTGTACGGACTGACTTATTGAAAATTGGAAATGCAGAAACAAACCAGGAGATATGTACAAACTAAAGCAAAACTGAAAGCTGGGAAAGACCAAGATTGCACTGATAGATGGAGCATTTTGAAACAAGTGGTGCCCGTTTGCTGGGTTTTCACCATCTTGGCAGAGATTCTATTTTTGCTACCAAGGCACTTATTTCCAGGTTTTCACCAAGGCACTTTTTCTTTTTCTCATTTTTTTTTTTTCAATTTTTTTGAATTTTTGATATTTTCTGATTTTTTTGTGAATCATCAAGGTGACTATTGCTAGGTTTTCACCAAGATGTTCATTTTTTCAAGACTTTTTTTGATTTTTATGATTTTTTCAGGACATTTTACCATAGACTGAATGCTTTAGGCATAGAATTTTTTCAGATGGAGAACGTTGATTGGTTCTCAAAGCTATTCTCCTTCAGTCGTTGAGAGTTGATAGGCACTAGAGCCAAAAGTAGCAGTGATAAAAAATGGACCTAGCCAGTCGGGTTCAAACTTCCCCTTGTGTTCTCGATGTGATTGATTTTTAGGATTTTCTCTCAAGACTAGATCACCAACCTGAAATTCTCTATGTTTGACTTTCTTGTTGTAACCTCTAGACATTCTCTTCTGATATACTCTAAGATGATCATACGCTGCTTGTCTGCACTCATCTAGTAGTTCAAGTTCTTGCAACCTAGACACTCTATAGTCATCATCAGTTACTAGACCATGCATTCTGATTGTTAGTGATGGGATTTCAACCTCAATAGGTAGTACCGCTTCAGACCCATAAACTAAAGTGAAAGGTGTAGCCCCAGTAGGTGTTTTGATACTTGTTCTGTAGGGCCAGAGAGCTGGATTGATCATGAGATGCCAGTCTCTTCCTGTCTTATTAACTATTCGATGCAAGATTTTCAATAGATTCTTATTAGATGCCTCTTCTTGTCCATTCCCTTGAGGATAGTAGATAGAAGACCAATGTTGTGTGATCTTGAATTTGGCACATAGATCATCTAGGTCTTTGTTCTTGAATTGGCCACCGTTATCTATGATTATGGAATGAGGTATCCCATATCTGCATATGATATAGTTCAATATGAACATAGATATCTGTTTCCCAGTTGCTTGTGTCAAAGGGACTACTTCTATCCATTTTGTAAAATAAGCTATAGGTGTGATTATATGGGTATGTCCATTAGAAGAATGAGGATGCATAGCTCCTATAAGATCAAATGCCCATTGGTGAAAAGGCCATTGTGTTGTAAAGGGGATTAGATCCCTCCGTGGAGCATGAATTAAGTTGCCATGCACTTGGCACTTTTGACAATTCTTAGCAAACTTGATAGCCTCTTTCTCCATTTCAGGCCAATAGTACCCAACCCTAATAAGTTTTTGAGCTAGTGTTAAACTATTCGAGTGTGATCCACAAATACCATCATGGACTTCCTCTAATGCACGTTGAGACTCTTCCCGTTCTAAACATCTAAGTAGCGTACCATCTAGAACTTGTTTGTATAGATCATTACCAATGATGACATATCGGGAGGCATTACAGATAAGGTATCTCTTTTCATGGTGGTTGAAGGTATTAGGGATGATTTGGTCTAGGAGATAGGAAAATAGGTTTTTGTATCTGGATGAATCATGACCTACAATAGTTCAGATCATGCAGGTTTTGGGGGAATCATATCTAGGATAGGATAGTGCTTCCACCAGGAACTCGTAGCGTAGCTCATGTTTAGGTTGCTGTAATAAAGTGGATAGTGTTGCCATTGCATCGACAGCCTTGCTCTTCGTTGTAGGAATTTGTTCAAATGTGATAGATATGAAATATTTCTTTAAATCATCTACCATTCTCTTGTAAGGAATGAGCTTTTCATCTTTAGTTTGGTACACATCATTGACTTGATGAATAACAAGTTGAGAGTCTCCATGAATGTGTAGCTCTGTCATTCTCCACTCAATTGCTAGTTTCGTACCATTCAAAAGGGCTTCATATTCTACAATATTGTTTGTGCAAGGAAATTTTAATCTGAATGCTTTTGGGATTGAGTATCCTTGAGGAGTTATGAATAATATGCCTACTCTAGATCCATTCTGTGTGTAGGAGCCATCAAAGAATAACTGCCATTCTCTAGAAGAAAGAGTCATGATAGAGGAATTTGGAAATTCCATTTGCATTGGTGTATTGTCAATCATAGGTGCATCTGCTAATTGATCAACAATAACCTATCCTTTTATAGCTTTTCTTTCCACATATTCAATGTCAAATTCACTTAAGAGCATAACCCATTTAGCTAATCTACCTGTGAGGACAACTTTTCTTAGTAGGTACTTGAGGGGATCAAATTTAGCTACCAATTGTGTGGTATGAGCTAACATGTAGTGTCTCAGTTTCTGTGATGCAAAGATCATAGCTAGACAAGCTTTCTCAATCATTGAATAGTTCTTCTCATATGCAACTAATGTCCTACTAATATAGTATATAGCTCTTTCCTTTTTGTCTTCATCGTGCTGTGCTAGCAATGACCCCAGTGATGTATCTGTAGCGGAGACATATAAGATTAATGGCTTCCCATGAATAGGAGGCATCAAGATAGGCAGATTTGATAGCTACTTCTTGATATGGTTAAAGTTTTTCTCACATTCTTCATTCCATGCAAAGGTCACACCTTTATGTAATGTTTTTGTAAAAGGTTGTGATATGTCCGCTAGCTATGATATGAATCTTCTGATAGATTGAACTCTTCCTTGCAATGTCCTCATTTGACTGATATTCTTAGGAGGTTGCATCTCCATTATAGCCTTTACTTTAGTTGGATCAACTTCAATGCCCTTTTTTGAAACTATGTATCCTAAGAGCTTTCCAGAAGTGACACCAAAAGCACACTTCTTAGGATTTAGTCGGAGACTGAACTTTTCCATTCTGTTTAAGATCATGCTCAAGTCCTTTAGATGTTCAGTTCTAAGCATAGATTTTTCTAAAGTATCATCAACATAATCTTCCATAGTTTGATGCATCATGTCGTGGAAAATAGATGTCATTGCTCTTTGATATGTAGCACCAGCATTTTTAAGCCCAAATGGCATGACATTCCAACAGAAGGTGCCCCATGCACATGTGAAAGCAGTTTTCTCTTGATCCTCTAGAGCAATTTTTATTTGATTATATCCAGAGAAACCATCCATTAAGGAATACATCTCGAAACCCGCAGTCATGTCCACTATTATATTAATGTTAGGTAGTGGAAAATCATCCTTAGGGCATGCTCTATTCACATCTCTAAAGTCTGTGCACACTCTGATTGAACCATCTAGTTTAGAAATAGGTACAATATTGGAGATCCACTCTGCATAGTCAATAACTTGGATGAATCTGGCATTTAGGAGCTTCTCTAATTCAAATTTTACCAAGAGTGCAACATGAGGATGCATCTTTCTCAATTTTTTCTTGATATGTTTGACATTTGGAGCTATGGATAAATGATGCATTATAAGATTAGTGTCCAATTATCTAAATATTTCCATGCAAAGTTGATCTTCTTCTCTGCTAGGAATGTTGTAAATTTTTGCTTCTCTTCTTCTGATAATGATTGTGCTACATGTACCAATTGTGGTTCCTCTATTGTACCCAAATTGATGGATTGAGTGGGCTCAATTAGAACTAGAGATCTGTCCTGTAAATGACTCAAAAGGACATCAAATATCTCATCCTTAGGCACCTCAGAGAGGTTTTCACCTTCGGATACGTCTTTTATTTTTACTTTTGTAGGTTCTGAGACTGCCACAAAGTGGTTTTCACCCTCAAAACTCTTTTTCTTTTTCTTTTTATTCTTATTTTTCTGACTAAGATATTTGATGTCCGACTCAGTCATGCTAATGCTTAGTTCACTAATGGAAGTCCTCATAGGCTCAACTACATTGAGGTAGCAAGCAAGGGCATAGTCATTCAGGAAGGTATAAATACCATGGCTCGGGTTTGTGGAGGTTTGATCAATAAGTTCTGGATATTGGATAGTCAAAGTGGGGAAAGATTGGGAGATAGTGTTTACAGATATGGATATGTCATCATTGGCCCTAACTCGATGCTCGAGTTCAAAGGTGATATTACAACTTAAGACTGTGTGTGTGAATTTTGTACCTGCTCTGTAGACACAACACTCAGTAAAACATTAGAGGTTAGCTATAATCAAATCATGCAAAATTGAAAACTAATCTAACCAAGCGATTTACTGCCTTCTAATAGGTGCGAGATTGATGTTCTCAGATTGTAATCAAGATCAGTGACCTAGATGACACCTAAATGAAGGATTTTGAATGCAATTCTAGATATGAAATATGAATGCAATTAAGCTATTTTTTTGAATTTTCTATGTAATAAGGAATGAAAACTTGATATGAATCTATGCTAGATGAAATTGATATGCTATGAATGCTATTGAAAATTGATATGCAATGAATGCTAAATGATCTAACAATGAAGATTCTAACAATGATATGAAAACTATGAAATTCTATGCTATGATATAAAATCTATGCAATTGAAATTGATCTCACAAAGATGTCGATTCGCAAGAGCTTTGATTCTTCAATTCCAATTCTCCAGCGTGATTGTGCAAAAATATGAGATGCTTGGATGCAAATTTGAGAGATGAATTATGAAGAGCTGAGCCTTGTTTTTATAGAAATCCAGGGCTTTGGAGGTGCATGGGAAAAAGCCATAAATCACTCAAATAACTCAAGTTGATTTTTGAGTTATTTTTAAATAAAGGATAATTAACTCACAAAAACATGCAAAAGCTAAGCTTTAACTCAAAATAGAGTTTAGCTTTAATTGATAATTGATAGTTGTTTGCTTTTATGATTGTGCATGTTTTATTTATGAATTAATTTAATAATAAAGTGATTTATTTCCAACTTAACTGCTTTTAAAAATAAAACAATTGATTTATGGGTTAATCAATTATTTAATCAAACTTTTTTTTAAAAACTATATTATTAAATAATGACAATTTGCTTTAATTAATTAAATAAGAATTTAATCAATTATTCATATGATATTAGATTTATTGTCAAAATTAAATAATACAATTAATAATAGATAGAATTAAATTTGATTATACAATTAAGTGGCAAATATTAAATCTAATTAATTAAATATGAAAAATATTTAATTAATCAAATTTTAGGATAAATGTGATTTATTGCCAAATAATTATAAAATTAAAGATAATTATGATGATTAGGAATATTACTAGGAATATTCTCCGATGCAGAATTTAAGATAATCAATTATGATTCGATGATGTTTAGATGTGCCTTAGGTTAGGACTTTGATGTCGATTTCATTCGAATTGAAGATGTAGGAGATTAATGAACTTATAGCCCATTTTTGGGGTATTACAAAGACATTCAATTCATGAATAGGCTCAATGTCATTGTTGGAGTCCAATTCAGGCATAAGGGGATTAGACTCGATAGGTTCATCATTTCTCTCTAGACTTACGTTGGGATTAGGTGCATATTGGTGAATAAAATCAACATGTTTCTCTATGATAAGCTCATCTTCATTTGGTTTTGGAATGGCTCCCCATTCATAGTCATTTGAGTCAGCTTCTGATTCAGGATCTCTAGGAAATCTTAGAACATGAGTAAAGTCAGGGTGAATACCCCAAGAAGGGTTACCCTCATATTTTGATTTGAATTCATACTCATGGGAATCTATCTCAGAATCACTACCACTTCCCTCTTCTTGATTGTTTATGAGATTAGCTGGTTCTTGTGTTGCAACTATCTCTTGATTGATAGTAGGTTCTTGTGTTTCTACTACATTAATTCTTCTGATAGGATCATCTTTATCATCAAGAAGGTCTTTGATCTCTTTAGGCAATTTTTCATAGGGGATGAGTTCTGAGCTGTCTGGATCACTATCTGATGGTTTTGTTTCTTCTTTCTTAAGAAGAGGTTCTCCTAGTGCAATATGCTCTATGACATGGGAACAATTACCTTTGAGGTGATAGGGTTTCTTCTTAAATCCTAAGCCAACTTTGTTTTTATTTTCTCTACCAGTATGTGGGAGAGGTGCCTCAAGACCTTTTCCTCTAATTCCTAGAGGTCCTTTACTTGAATATCCCATCTTAGCTATTAATTTATCTCCTGGACCATATGACTTAGAAGGGAGTTTGGATACTGTAGAGTCACTAGTTTGAACAACTTGAGATTCAAGTTCGTCTTTGTATAGCCATGATAGCACAACTTCATCCTCTTCAAATTCTTGCTTGGATACTTGTTCTGCTACAAAATTCTTTTTATATGCTTCAAGAGGTTCTTTAGAGTCTGGTTTGGATTGTTTCAAAGATTGCCCATAAGACTTAGGCAAGATAGGGAGAGATGTCAAAGATAAGATTGGCTCAATAGTATATTCTCCCATACTATTTTCTTTGATATTAACCTCTTTTGCAAGATCTTCCATTTTAGATGTGGATGCTTCTTTAGTTGGTTCAATGGAAGATTCTTTTTTATTAGGCACAAGCTTATCTGCACTTTCCTTCAAGGTGTTGCAAGTTGTATTCAGATCTGCGGGGATAGTAACCTCTACTCCTTCATAAGGAAACTTCAAAAATTGATGGTATGTAGAAGGAATGGCTTGCATTTCATGTATCCATGGTCTCCCTAGAAGAATTTTGTAGGCCAAAGGTAGATCAAGAACTTGACATATAGTATCTCCAATAACTGGACCTACTCTGATGGGTAAGACAATGGTGCCTTTAGAAGATCTTTCTTATTCATCATAGGGTTTTATGGTGATCTTCTTTTGAGGATCAATAGCCAATTCTAAAAATCCTAATTGTGTGATCAAGTTGTAGGAACAAATGTTTAGGCCAGCGCCCCCATCTATCAACACATGTTTGACTCTATGGTTCTAGATCAATACTTCTATATGCAAAGGCTGATTATGTGGGTGACTCAAGGAGTTGTCATCTTCCTCTGAAAAGGAGATATATTGCAGAGATGTAAGATGTCCAACCATAGTTTAGAACCTATCTAAATCAAGGTCATCAGGAACATTGGAACTAAGCAAAGCTTTGTCTAGTATAGCTCTATGAGCTGGAGAGATCCGAAGCAACTCAAACATAGAGATTTTGGCATTAGTGTGCTGGAGTTGTTGAACAATGCTATAAGATGTAGGCCTCGTATCCTTTGGATTGGAAGATTTGGAAGCATCCTTCTGTTTGGAAGTAGATAAAAGATTGAAGGGCACCTTAGGGACATTTGATGAGTCTAAGATTTGTCCTTTCAGATGTGCTTGGGCTTGTGATCAAGTAACCACATTGGTTGATTGATTTTGTCTATCTCTTCTTACAATTATGATGACATTGCAACTTTCAGAGAGACATGGTTCAACCATATTGATGACAACATTATTTTCAAGGTAGGCATAGTTGACTTTTGCCCCCATATTAGGCTGAGAAGTTGGAACTTCTTGACCATGTTTCAGAAATGGTTCTGTGAATGCTGTATGATCGTTATTGCTCTTAGGATTGTCAACTATGATGTCTCCATTATCGATCAGATCTTGAATGGTATGTTTCAACTGGAAGCAGTTATTCATTTTGTGACCTTTACCTTGATGGAAATCACAGAATTCATTTTCTCTCCACCATTTTGGCTTAGGCTCAGAATCAGGTGGTCGGATTGCTAGCAAAGAGATGATGTTATCAGCCAGTAGAGCTCTCATGGTGGATTCCAAAGATTCTCCAAGAGGAGTAAACTTTCATTTATTATCCCATCTTTTGTATTCTGGCTTCTTTTGAGATGGTTCAGATGACTTTTGTTCTAAAGCTTTGATGGCTTGGGAACCAAGAGTTAGATTGTAGGCTGGTGCCTTTGATGGGGCATGGATAGTGTCAACAACACCATCTATGACAATGCCTTTATTCTTGTTCCAATTTTTGTTCTTGTCTTTAGAACTGGATCCTGATTCGTACTTGTCTTTTTGAAGTGTGATTTCTCCTTTTTTCACAAGAAATTTTTTGATTTTAATAGCATTGTCCACCATCTTATCAAAAGATGTATGATCTTGCATTTGTAGAGGATAATTGATTTCTAGAACAAGGTTATTGATGAAGATTTCCAATTTTTCTATTTCTAGAATAGGTCTGGCATATAGAGAGAACTTCTTCCTTCATCTCTTGAGAAATGTTAGGAATGGTTCCCCTGGATATTGCTTGAGATAATAGATATCAATCATGGTGACTGGATGTTGAATATTGTAGGAGTATTTCTGATAAAACAATTTGATCAACTCCTCAAAAGTTTTGATAGTAGAAGGCAGTCTAGAGAACCAGTGGATGGCTGCTCCCCCTAGAGATCGAGGGAAGAGACGCATCAGATAGGTTGGTTCATGCATGAACTCCATTGATTGTGTACAGAATTCTCTGACATGATCTTGAGGATCAAAGTGTCCATCATACTTATCATACTTCGGCATCTCCACTCTTTTTGGAAATGGTGGCATATACAAGTCTTTGTCAAAAGGAAAAGGGCATAGAGCTTCCATGGAGAATTCCTTGGGGGTTCCTTCTCTTTCTTAAGATTGTTAAGTTCAACTTGCATAGCATGCATCTGTTTCATCATAGCTGCGAGTGGAGTTTCTTCCTCATGCGTAATGATATCTTCAACATTAAAGTTGGGAGGAAGTTTAGCTCCTTGATGAGCTAATTGTAAAAAGCATGCCTCTCTATCTTCTTTCAAGAAATGCTTCATCATTCGTTTGAAGTTATCATCATTTTGATATTGAGCAATTTCTTCAGGTGTGGGTTCTTGATCTGCACCATGTTGAGATTGAGTTCTTTGAGAGCCAAAGTTTGTCCCTGCTTGAGACATGGTAGGAGTTTGTGGACTCCTTGGAATAGATTGATGTGGGGTTTGTTGGGTACCTCCGTGAGTTGATGGAGGAGGAATGTAACCAATTTTTAATCGATAGTTGCCAAGACCATCATCCTCGTAAAGACTAGAATTGATGAGTTGCTCAAGAGTTGGACCCCTGGTAGTGGTTATAGGTAAGGTCTGGGATGCTTCTCTAGATTTTTTGTGTGAGGAAGCTCTAGTTTCCACTATTAACTTTGAGTGAAACAAAAGAATAAGATCCAGATAACGGAAGAATGAATTGAATCAAGATGATCAGATGATGCAACCTTGTCAAGGTTTGATTGATTTTAAGATTTGATCAGATGTGGGTGAAGGATACTGTGCCTTGAATGTATGGGTAGATTTCCCAAAAGATAGCGGACAAGATATCACAACACTTAGTCATTTTGATGATTGATTGAAGATTGATAGTTATGACAAGGTTTTGACACAAGATGAAAAGGACTCAAATTGATTAAATAGAAGGCTGAATCAAATTCAAAAGACCACTTTAAGATAATGATAGGATTCTCAATAGCTACTACTCTATTCCTGACACAGTGATTTGTTCGACAGATTCTAGAAATAGGCTGAAAAAGCTAAATATCTGGCAATTCTGACAACTTTCAAAAATTTCCCAAATGACACTTTGTAGACTTGTACGATAGTGGGTATGCTATGAAATGATAGTTGAAAAACTCATAGGAAAGTGGGTATGCTATGAAATGATAGTTGAAAAGCTCGTATGATAGTTGCTAGCAGGATTTGACTTTTTGAATTTGATTGGTAGAAAGACTCGTATGACACTGGGTTCCTTACCATATGACAATTAGGCAGTAATGAAATGACACTTGATAGAAAATTGTATGACTTTTTGACCTTCTGAGATGAATTTTGACTCCAGAAAAGAATTTCACTTCAAATTTTGCAAATTTAGGGTTTTCAGTTTCAGATTGTTTGCAAATTGTACTGTCCAGATTTGAGGATTGTAACAGATTTGTTCATTTTCAATAACCAGATAGATAAACAAGCATGCAAAATAGCAAGCAATTGATTTCAAGCATGTCTGAAAACAATGAACAAGGGCAAAAGCAACCTTGTGCATGAACAATTAAGTGATATTATTCATTCTAATCCTCTGAAGTGCTAATTGTGTATGTTCCAAAAATGTTTTGCAATAATGCACATATACCCTAGAAAATGAAAATTTGGCCTCACTAGGGTTTTTAGTAATGGTATGACTTTGTAACTTTTGCAAAATCAAGGGGTGAACTCCAATCTCAGCGCACTAGGGTTTTGACACAGCCTGAGAATTTAATCAATCAAAGTCTGCTAGGGAGATCTGATAGCCCACAATGAAAACACACCCGTGAGGATTTCTCTCACAAGGAAATTTATATAGCGGTTGTTACTACCACGTCTGAAATGGCTATTACTGCTTGAGGTTCCATCAACGTAGTTTTCCCTATGAAGGGATTGTCCGCTACGGTTAACCCTCTCTAAAGGTGACTTGCAGTATGATACCACAAGGGGACTTGGCTCCAGATCCAAGGTTTTGATGCCTCTTCACTTTTAACCCAAACAAAGCAAGCAGATTAATCTGACATGCTAAGACAAAGTTTGTTTCACCAAGGTCTGTGATGTCAACGCCACGTGATCTATCAACCTCTCCAGAGAGAGAATGTATCGATCAATAAGAGAAGACACACTAACCGAGTAGAATGTGAAACACACTAAATATCCTCCCTACCTACAAGGATTCCATCATCAAGAAGGATTTCACTAGGAATCCAATCTCTCAAGAATCACAAATAGTGTTCATAGGGCCTAATTACTATGTGAGCACAGATATATTTCTGAAATTAAATCTACCGAAAGTACCCAAAAGTAGAAAGAGAAACACTTAATGCTTAAAGTGAATATGAGGTGAGTCCACAAGGTGGAACAATTAACCCCTCACACAAGCTAAAAATGAGTCCACAACTTAGAAAACAAGTGAGTTCTAAAAAACACAAAAGGGTTGCTTGGTGGAACAATTAATGCTTCTATCCTTTAGACCCCTCCCCTTTATGGCGCTGAGATTGCAACCGAGGGGTGAAATGAGGGGCCGATAGATTAGCGAGTCCAATAACCTAAGATATCAATCTAGATCAATCACAAGTATCTAAGACTGCTTAAATGAATACCTAAGGTGTCACAACCTAGTATCAATTATGCAAGTGTGTAAAACAAAAGCATGAAAAGAAGCACTCAAGCTAGACACATGAGAGATTTATTTTAAGTCCAAATCAAAATATTATCAGAACAAGTAGAATTCCTGAGATCCTTGTGACATGCTTGGTAGATATTTACTTGATTTTTATCTTTGTTAAGCAATCCCGCGCAAGCAAGCAACAAACTCTCCGATAAGAAAACAAGCAAACAAGCAAACAAGCAAACAAGATATGCAATGTATCTTCAACTTATGAAAACCTTAGGGTTAGCTCTAAAATCAATTATTATCAGAAATAATAACCAACAATTAACCCAAATGACAACTCATTTCATTCATTGAACCATGTAAAAAAAATAAGTGCATACCCATCACAAAATTTTATTTTTTTTGCTGCATTTGACCTAGTCAAAAAGATATAATTTTTTGATATGATTTTGGCCACAAAAATAGAAATTCAGAATAGAGACCCCTACTAAAAAATAGAGAGCTTTCCAAAAATGTAAAAAATTAAAAAAAATCTCTTCATTTGTGCCCGAGAGACCCATTTTACCAAAACAAACCAGTTTTTGTAAATTGACTATTTGAGCTATTATATTGCATCCAAATTTAAAATACAAAGAATGGACCCCTTGTAGAATTTAAAGAGCTTTCCAAAAATATAAAAATTTCTAAAAAATATGCTGATTTGCGTCAGATATTGATTTTTTTTGGAATTTCAAGAAAAAATTATTAAAAATTCAAAACATCTCAAAAAATTCTAAATTTTTTACTGTAGCTTCGTTGATATGTGTCCAATTAAAAATTTTTTTTAGAGAAAAAATCCAAGCTGTTGGAGAGATAAAATTAAATCTTTGAAACTTTAGGGCTTTAGCTCCAAAAAAATAAAAATCAAAACTAGCATGTAAAGGTGGGTTTGAAATAAAATTAAATTTTTTACATGGAGTCCTCTTGCATAGAAACCGAGGAGAAAAAGACAAAAATTGATAGAATTGAATTGGAAACCCATTTTAGGGCCCCACGTTGGGCACCAGAAATGTGTGTGTGAATTTTGTACTTGATCTGTAGACACAACACTTCAGTAAAACATTAGAGGTTAGCAAAAATTGAAATCATGCAATGAATTGAAAGCTAAACTAACCAGGCAATTTACTACCTTCTAATAGGTGCGAGTATGATGTTCTCAGATTTTTATCAAGATCAGTGACCTTGATGACACCTAAATGAAGGATTTGAATATAAAAGATGGATATGGAATGAATGCAAAGTAATCTTTTTTTTTGATATTTTCTATGCAATGATAGGAAAAATGAATTTAAATGAATGTAAAAACCAAATTGATCTCATAATAGCCTTGATTCGCAATAAGCTTTGATTCTCCAGATAGCAATTCTTTAGCGTGATTATGCAATTCTTGTGGATGATTTGTGAAGAGCTAAAGCCTTGATTTATAGAAATTCAGGGCTTTGGAGGTGCATGAAAGAAAGCCATAAATCACTCAGATTAACTCATCTTGATTTTTGAGTTATTTGAAAATAAAGGATAATTTAATTCACAAAAACATGCAAATCATGTGAAAACAATTTTTTAAATCAAATTAGAAGTTTAGATCAACTTTTGAACTCAAAAATGATGTTGAGTTCCAAAAAGTCATTAACTTGCATTGATTTTTTGATTTGAAGTTTAACTGCTCTTTGATTGTGCACATGGATAATTATGAATTAATAAATAAATAAAGTGATTAATTCTCAACTTAACTGATTTTTGAAATAAAACAATTGATTTATGGGTTAATCAATCATTTAATCAAACTTTTATTCAAAAATAATATCATTAAATATGACAACTTGCTTTAATTAATTAAATAAGCATTTAATCAATTAATGATAGGAAATTTGATTTATTGTCATATTTAAACGATAATACTTAGGAATAAATACAATTAAATTCAATTAAATAATTAAGTGGCATAATTTAATTAATTAATGAAATATTCATCATATTCAATTAATCAAACTTTAGGATAAATAGGATTTATCGCCAAATAATCATTAAATTAAAGATAATTATGATAATTAGGAATAAATATGAATATTCCTCGATGCAAAATTTATGATAATCAATTAGGATTCGATGATGTGCCGATGTGCCTTAGGTTAGGACTTTGATGTCGATTTCATTCGATATGTCGATATAGAAGATTAATGAACTTATAGCCCATTTTTGGGGTATTACACTGAGAACCACAAAAATGCCCAATTTGTCAACCTACTCGGCCACCTGCAACACACCTCAAGCATAAAATCATGGTACAGACACCCTACAAATGATCATCTAACACCCTAGACCACTCTGCAATAATTTGACAGAACTAATTCTACCAAATCTAGCCGCAAAAGCATTAAAAACCAGTCCTTATCGCTGAAAAACCCCCCAAAAATTTTAATTTGAATTACAATGGTTATCCTGACAGAGTTTAAAATGCGATCGTAGATATCATTTATTTCCCAACAGATCGGGTGGCTCACAACAACCTCACAATAGTCGTAACCCTTTGAAAAGTCTCCACCAAGTCAGCACAATGCAACCAATAGAAACCTCGCACGTCAGCGTCGCATAACAGACAGGACCCACAAAGCATAAACCTTTAAATGGAACGACCGTCTTAAGTTCGCATAGACCAGAAAGATTCTACGTGAAGATAAGACAACTGTAGATCCTGTATCTATCAGCCCCTTTGAAAGATTCAGGCCCACTGACAAGTCCAAGTCACCCTCCTACTTAGCTAATCAAAACATCGCATGTCAGCACCACCTGTTAGAGGACCCACCCTTGTCACCCGCCCGAGAAAAAGCAAAATCGATGGCTGGCGTAAGATCTCATAGCTCTGACAAAACTCATGAGAACTTGCGCCAACCGTAGATTCTCTGCAGATGTCAGGACCCATCGAGACGCACCGACACCTAGTTCCCACTGACAACTGCTGAATCACCAACATCTCATCCAATCAGAAAGAAGTAGGTCAGCCCAGTGTGGCAATGGACCCACCTTTTTGTCTTTAACACATTGGAAGATCAAATGACAGGTGCATAATCTCAAGGGCTCAAAAGATTCCTTGAGATCATGTGCCCATCGTAGATCTTCGAATCTCTAGATTGAGATACTGGGCTCGCTTACAGAATGTCCAACTCACAGTCATGTGGACCAATTAAAAACTGCCACCTGTGCCAACATGGCAGTGGACCCGCTTCACTGCAAAGCTACGTCACAAAGGAGAATCAATGACTGTCGTATAATCTCATAGGTCTGACATATTCTATGAGAAGATACGCCAATCGCCCGATTGAACCATGACCAAGACCTGGGCCCAGGGAAATATTAAAGGCCGAAACTATAGACAAATTTAAGCGCTGGGACTTAGGAAAAATTAAAACCCGCCGGGTGTAGGACTTAGGAAATATTTTAAGCACATGGGTTTTAGGGAACTTAAGTGGCCCAAAAAGAAACATAAAAATAGATTTGAAAATAGGGTGCACTAGGGTTTTTCATTCAAATGGCTAGAATTTTGAAAATTTGAACTAGGGAATGAGGCCAGAGACATGAAAAACATAGTAGGGACCAGGGAAAAATGCCAAAAGCCATGAAAATTTTTCAAAGTGCTAACACCACCTATGGGATATGAAATAAACATTGATGCTGCCTCTATTCAAATTAAAGGACTTTTAGAGAAATTAGTGGATAGAAGATCAACTTAGTATGGTACATTTGAGGAAGTGAAAGAGAAAATAAGGATAGGTATATTGATACCTAAGGAAATAAAAAAAATAAGAATAATGATACACAACTTGTCAGAGAATCTAGGTATTTCTATTGAAGGTGAAGAGGTTGTTGAACTATTACAAGTTAAGGGGAAGAAGACAAGAGTAAAGAAAGAGACCCCTAGCCCAATCAGTGTTAGATGATCAACAAGGTCTACCTCCATACTGAGAGAAAAGAAGAAAGTAGATGTAGAACTAGTTAAAACAAAGACTTACATAAGAGAGAATAAGGCTACTGGAAGGCCTAGAAGGAGATTAAAGTTACAACAATAAAGTGACACTGAATTTGAAGATATATCACAATTCAAGGTAGTACAAAGTAAAGTACCTGAAGTGAAGAGTCTTGATGAATTGCTCAAGACACTTGAGAAATATGGAGGATATTAAAGGCTTTGAAACAATTAAAGTATGACAAAAGGAATGATGAAGAGAAAAGTAAAATTGAACAGACTGTCATTTCCATCTTATACAAATTTAGAACAACACCTGTAGAAGTGGCACCAAGCATTGAAGGTGAGTTATATCATAAAATTAATGCTAGATGGAAGTATGCTCTAGCAACTAAGAAAAAAATGAGAGAAAGGTCCCTAGCTATTACAATCCTGAACCTAACAAAGAAAGGAATCAAAGACACTTTACTAGAATATTAAAAAATATTCTGAATAAAAGGTAGAGCATTGAGTATCATGTTCGGTAATCTTGAAGAATTTTAAAAGGACACTGATGATCTTTGGAGAAAGATCTTCTCTATTGATCAACCGACTATTGAAGGAGTCAAAGATCAAGCAAGCAATTTAGATACAATTGACTTGAAAACAAACAATGAAGAATTAATAATTGAGGATATAAATGATTAAGACCCTAATGAAACAAGAAAAGTTGATGAAGACATTATGGCAACCGAGGCCATAGAAACAGAGTAAATGAATGTTGATGATTCTGCTAAGGAAAGGCTATCAGAAGAAGATCCTATAATTGAGCAGGTTTTAAATTTTCCTAAGATAAAGGAAGTTATATTAGAGGTAACAAGAGTTGTACCTCCTGATGCTGAGACCCCTACCAAGCCATCACAATAGATATCTACAAAGGAGACCAAGGAAACAACTAAGACCGAAACTACACAAGGTCAAAATCAAGAATCGTTAACCCCTACCGAGACCATAAAAAAAAAGAAGGATCAATCAAAAGAAAAAGAAAAGGAAAAAGATGAAGAGAAGAAAGATGAGAAACAAGAGAAGAAGGAAGAAAAGAAATAAGAAGGGAAAAATAAAGACAAAGAAGACAAGACTGAGGATACATCGACATAGTTTGATGCAAAGAAGACATCTACTTCTAAAAGAGAATCCAAGAAGAGGAAGTATGAAAAAGAGGTTGATATTAGCCAACCCATAGTTATTCCCAAGGTTGATATCTCATCCTCGAGTCCAAAGGAACTCTCAAACTTCGGAGATCTATTGAAAATAAAAGCTTCACAATACAAGCTAATAGCAAAGAAGTAGAAAATTGATGTTTTGGAGAAAGTAAAGTGTATATTGAATGAGATTGTACCCGAGGAAAATATAAATGAAAAAGGAGACATTTATAGCCAACCAAGTGAACTAGTAAATCAAGTAAACTAGCTTGGTACTGATACAATAGAATATATGATACAAGTACAAAAGAAGAAAATGGAGACTACATTGATTGAAGAACTCCTTCAATCAGTTGCATTAGATAAGTTAACTCTTTTTGAGATAATTAATGAATTGTAAATTGAGCTACAAATAATTCTTTCATTGTTTCAACAAATTTTCTTAATTTCAAATTTTACAAAGGAGATAATGTTAACCTACAACTGATTGAATATCTTGATGAAGATTCAGGAGGTCACCAAGCTATTAAAGTAATATGTAAGATGATTAAACTAGTCAATATGTTCTCATTGATGTCAACAGAGTCTTGATAATACTTATCATGATAGTTACAAACATCTGAACATCTGTAGAAGGAAGAAATGGTGAAGAAATGAGATATCTACATAAGGACAAGATTAATATAATAGATATGGATACAGTATACATTGGGTAACTTATTGATGAGTTTATGGTATTATGTTGTTGACTTGAGCATGTTACATTATTCTATTATGAAGATGAGATCATAATTGAACAAGTTAATGTGGTCGGTAATTGAAGATTTCTATATACACCGAGTCAGTCTTGTGTATATCGAGTGATAGTAATAATAGAGTTAGTTATCACCGACACATTCTGTAATAACCAAGTTGGATGAAAACATTAAATATTTAAAACAACCAACTGAAATTGACGAGCTAGAAGATGCTTATGATTTCGAGGTAAGAGATAGAGTTTTTTATAAGATCAAACAATTGAAAAAATTCAAAGATAATCAAAGGGAAGAGATCAAAACATGTTATTGATACAACTACCAAGAAAGCTCGAAGAGTGTTAGTAAATAGATTTGCACTTCAAAAATACCAACACAAATTGACTCACAATACCCAGATGAAATTAAAAATGCTATTAACAGTTGGAGAAGTTATCATTAGATTGATAAATTTCCTCTGAATTGAGAGGTACAGGTCCCTCATAAAAATATTTAAAATGAATTTAAAAAAAAATAGGTTATGTCTTTAACCAGAAGACACAAAGGCATACTAACATGCACCCATCAACATGGTGTGAATGTGATTGTAGATTTAATAATTTAAAAGAAAACTAAATGCATGGCACACAGACCATTCACTTATTCTTCCCATTGTAGGAGCATGAGAGGGAGATTTGATAATTTTTTTTTAGATAAATGAGTAGGACTGCATAAAAAGATGACTGGAATAGCTCACAAACTACATGCAATCAAAAAGAAAATAGTCAAACTCACAGATTCAATATATGTTTCTTTCTTTTCTTTAAATACATAACCAATGGCTCTAAGACCATGTTGTCCCTGCACAAAAACTAAGATTGAAAACATTACATGCATTCCCTCTTTCCCTTGTTAAAAATAAGAAATAATTTTTCTCCTTTCCTAGAGCACACAGACTATAGAAAAAGAATCCTGCTCTTATCTTTCTTTTGCATATTTAACTCTCCTCTTTCTGATGGTTTCTTTTTAGTTTTAATAACTGATTCTTGCAAAAATAACTATTTACCTTTTATCTTTTTGACTTCCCAATCTTGGTAACTTTGTTTCTTTTCTATGGATTTTAATACCCTTACAAACTTTAACCTTTAAAGTATATAATGGCATAACTTATTTGGAAAGATAACCAATTGCTACATGGACAAGTGGCATGCTGATCCAAAATAGAATCTTTCTTTATGCTAGGTGGATTTGTTTCTTTTTGACAATTTTGATAGTGGTTGACTCATAAATTTGTATCTCCCAAAACATTCATAATTTTGCAAATCACTCCAGTGAGTATCTAGAGGATTAGTTTTGCGACAATATATCTAAAAATGAGCTAGATCCAACAGTGGAGTTGGGAGTTATGCCCCCCGCAATATGACTAATTTTTTTCTTCCTGCAAATCCGTGGTTGCAAAATCTTCATCAAATTTTCTTCTGTAGAGTTACAATGGATGCCAATATGATTTGATGTCCCTAAAATAGAGATCTAGAAGATAATTATGATCTCTATGTTGTTACCAATGCTTCCTTCAAGCTGTAGATGATATAAGTTTCCATCATGTGCATCACATATCTCTATTTTAACCTGTCTAATCTACACATTGAAGACTTCACTAAGTGAATGTAGGCATGCATTTTACAAAAAATAGTGGCAACCTCTACATCAATTTATACTAACATAAGGTTGTTTCCCTTCATTTTTACATTTCTTAAAATTAGGCATGTCGCTAGCTCATCATTTTAACAATTCTCCTGTGTTGACATGCTTTAATTCTGTAACCAATACTCCAACATTTTCTCTGACTCAGCGGCAGATAAATCTGTTTCATTTGTTTTCCAAACTGTCATGTTTCCACAAGAGTAATGAAATTGATATGAACTACCTTGAACAGACTTGAACACTGTTCAAGCATGTTCAAAGGTGTTCAATAAAAATAAAGTTTATCTAACTTCAAGAAGTTCATAATCAAATAATGACCAAAGGACTAATAATTTTTATGACTGAACTTAGGACATGCAGAGCAAAGGAATATTTATCACAAAGAGGAAGATTCATCTAACGCAAGACCCAAACAAAGAAAAGAAGGAAAAGTACCAAACTGGGACTAACAAAGAGGCAAAATGAATGATGGAGATTAAGAGGCAAAATCTAATGGATGAGATGAAAATTGTTTACACATCTATTTTAGAGACATGAGATTCATTTTTGAAGAGGCTGGATGAATAGAGACTACAGAAGAATTCATGTGAAGACATTTTTTGATGAAGGGTGCTCCCCTTAATACCAAAAACACATAACAAAAATAGAGAAACAACAACAATATGCAAGAATAGAAAATGGGCTTCTTATTATCTCCACAAATGTGAAATTACAAACTTTTAGAATTACAATATGCAAAGCCACATGGGCATTCCCTTACAATATTCTGTAGGAAAAAGCCTTGAATCAATACCCAGATCTACTACCCAGAACTATCCCGAACTGCCTATGACAACACTATAGCCTTCCTTATATAGGCAATTTTCCACTGCCTGGGAAGGTTCTATAATTTTAGCCAACAAGGCCGACCAAACTTAGAATTATTTTATTTTACAATTTATTACATCAAAGTCGGCTCAAAATAACTTTTGAAACCCAAACATAAATTTTGAAGGAAAATCATTTTCCGCCATTTCAGGTGACCCAACTTCCAAAGACCATAATGTAGATCTCTATGGTTTTTGTTGACCATTAGTGTTTCACACTTAGTCATTTACCTAGGCAATGATGGTCGGTCATCACTGCGACTGAGTCATTTTGTAAAGGTTGAGTTTTGTATTGTATACTTACTAAGCAGTAGTACTACCGAGTAAAGTGATGGTCACTATATGTTTGCCATATGTCGAGAGTATAGTTATTGCCAAGTTACATATATCACTGAATATTGAGTGATAGAGAAGTTCAACTGATGCCGAGTACAATAAATGCTGAGTGCCAAGAATAACTTTTGCCGAGTTAGCTAGAATTGACATACAAGTTTGGAATGGCACAATGATTGAGGTAAACCATTTTTGGTGATAATGATGTTTTGTATTTTGTCTATTGATGTAATTACAGAGGTAATTACACATCCATATTATTATCATTGATCCCTATGTAAAACCTAGAGCTAATTAGAAAATTGTATAGTTTAGGCGGCAATAGAAATAAATCTGAATCGTAGATCTTGAAATGGTAAAACATTTTTGTTGTTATATAAGGGCAAGATCTAGATTAGAGATAAGTGTGTGAATCAGAGAGATAAGATTGAATTAGTATGAGAAAATGATCAGAGAAGTATATTCAGAATAGCGAAGTATTCAGACAGAGTTCAGTGACTGAGCTAAGCAGTGAAAGGACATAATCAAGAAAAGATCAGATGGAAGAGATCAAAATATAAAGTAAAGAGGAGATCTGTAATTTTCATATTAGTGCAAACCAAAAGATCAGGTACTGAGACATTTTGACTAGTGTATTAGGGTAAATCTCTTAACCGAGTAGTCTTAGCAGACTTTTTGTAAATCTCTTTACCGAGTGCTTACTTTATTGTAAGTTTATAAATCCTTTAACAAGGTATACTATAAAAGTCTTTTAGCTTTTAATAGAGTAGACCTTTCATAGGGTAGATCATAATTTGATCTCATTTTGTAAGCCTTAATAGGAAAAACTTATTACTGCAGTAGTGAAGATTTGTGGGTGTCATCCCCACCCTAGTTTTATCTTTCAAGGGTTTCTGGGTTACCAAAATTTTAGTGTTATGAGTAATTTCATGTATGCTACTTTATATGTTTTGTTGCTTACTATGATCAAGTTCTCTTTTTATGATGCATAAAGCTTTATCAGATCAAAAGGATAGAAGTAGGTAATATCTGATTCACCCCCCCCTCTCAGTATTACTTTCCCACTTATACTTCCAACAATTGGTATCAGAGTAGCAAGGTTTCTCTTAAGGAAGTCTAACCACTTGAGGAAAAAGATCTTAAAATGGAATCTTATAAACTGGGGAAGATCATAGAGAATCAAAAGATTGAAGTACAACTGGCATTGTAGCAACTGGAAGTAGCTAGAGGAGAATTGAAGAAATGTTTGAGCAAGAGAAGAGAGATTACAATTCAACAAAATGAGCCATAGTACAAAGAGGAAGACATCTCTGGACTATTTGACAATGGTAACTTTGCCGAGAGTGATAAAGCTATAAAAGAACTATTGGAGAAAAATACCATACTAAATGATGACATCAAAACTCTAAGGAGAGAACAAGAAATTCAATCTGTCAGACTTTGTGAATTAGTGGAACAGAAAAAGAAAGCTGAAGATGATAAGACAATGGATGAGGAAGACAAAAGACAAATTGCAATCAAACTAGATGAAAGAACAAGTGACATGCAAAGGTTAACTAATAATCAACTAGACATGGTAAATCAACTACTAATGGTTAATCAGGAATTGGGAATAAAAGATATGGAAATCAATCAACTAAGGTCTGAGAATGATTAGTTGAAACATGATTTGAGAACTGAAAAAGAGATCAATGAAAGGATGAACAAACCTAATGAAGCTGCAAAATATTTTGAAGAGTTGTTAAGATCACCTAGAAGATCTAGTGATAGATTTGGACTTGGAATAAATGAACATTCATCTACTGAAGAAGGAGAATCATCAATGAATGGAGAACAAAAGATGGCTAAACCAAAGAACACCAAGCCCACATGTCATCATTATGGAAAGCTAGGACATATAGCCAACATATGCAGAAGCAAACATGGTAAGTCTGATTCTAAGCCTAAGTTTAATGGACATTGTTTTAACTGCAAGAAGCATGGACATCAAGCACATGAATGTAGATCCAAAGCTAGTAATTCATCCACCTCACCCAAGTTTCAAGGAAGTTGTTTCAATTGTTAAAAATATGGGCATAAAGCATTTGAATGTAGATCTAGACCAAGGTGGTCATCAAATGAGAAAACAAAGCCAGTCACAAAACACAACTGTTACAATTGGGATTACAACACCTGGTATAATTGCCATTATTGTGGCAAGTATGGACACATCAGAGAAAATTTCATGAAGACTCACTTTAGAGGTAAATCTAAAAGCTGGATGAATGGAAGCATGGTTTGTTACAAATGTAACAAGGTTAGTCATTTAAAGAAAGATTGCAGATCACCTATGCCGAGCAATGAAAATCAAAATGAAGGTATCTGTGAGAAACTGAAGAGTCAGATGGAAAAGACATGGAGAAAGAAAGAAGAAGAAAATTCAAGCAAAGCTAGCACATTGGCGATCACCTAATCCAATGGATCAGGAGATCACACTTCTTCTAATTAAGCTTGAAAGGTATGTTCAGAAATGAGTCTTGAAAAGCCTTATCTTTCATCAGTTCCTAACATAGAAGCGAGCAAAAGTCCACATCAGCATAGATAAAAGATGCACTAGGACATATGTAAGCAAAATAGAAAATTCCATTTTTGATGCTGAGCATCAGTGTCAATGACCAAGCTATTAATGCATGCTGAGCACCTACTATGGCTGAAATTCTATGTATGCTGAGCTATATCACAATGGTTATATCGACCGAGCTTGTGAGTTTTCCGAGATAGTTGTAATCTACCTAAATCTGTATAGAGCATTTATGAGGCCCTAATCCTATTTTTTTGGATTCTATAAAGTGGAAATTGCTGTTAATTTCATTTCTCCTGGCTATTCAAGATTTCAGAGAGCAATTTAGAGTTTGAGCAACCAGATTAAGCAAAGTGATTTTGAATTCTCTCAGCGTGCCGTCGACAAAATTCATCTGCAGGGTTATTGAAAAAAAGGTACTTTACTGAGAAAATATTTTCTTTTCAAAAATTATAGTTTAAAATGGCATCATCTTCATCTGCACCAGTCAAGAAACAAGGGATGGAAGTTTTCAATGTGCAACTTGTAAGGAACAAAGTTTGCAAACCGAGGGTATTCAAGACTATGTCGGAAAGTGCTGTCAGAGGAGATTTGAACAGAGCCCTATCTTCTATTCCAGAAAATGTGTTAGTGATGAATGACATTAGGTCTTTCTATATGTGCAAAATTGGAGAAATTGGTGATTATGAGATCGGGGAAGCATATGAAAAACTATGTGTCAATGGAGTGCTGAAGTCGGAACATAAGGTTGTTGCCGATCAAGGGTTAGTGCATGCCCTAAATTTCCCACAAAATTTCAAAGTGGAGTGGATCAAGATCATTTTGGGTCGAGTACATGACATGAAGTTATGGTTGGAAGATGGACTGGTGAAGATCACAAAGGAAATGATACACAAGGTCACTGGTTACCCTACAATTGATGGAAAGCGAACGATGAAATGTGCAAGAAAAGAGGATATTCAAGAAAACACCCAGACAATTTGGAACAAATGCATCATGATAATTTCCACTATTACTGATCTAGAAATTGACTTCACTGTTAGAGTCATCTCGCACAAGTTTTATCAATCTAGTTGATTGGACAACGTCCCCTATATGGCAGTGGACCAGGCATGGAAGATAATTAAGAAAGGGCACTCATATGACCTTTCTGAGCTCCAGCTGACTCAACTTGTAGAGAATTTGAACTCCATTTAGATGACAAAGAACTCTATGTGTAAGTTTGGTTCCCTACTGATTTGTATATTCTTTTATGTCAAGAAGTGTTTTCCTACACATGGTGATGTAACATGGGATAAGAAGAAGCCCATCACAGTTCAAATAAATGATTTTATAAACCAAATTGGTGATGATTTTGAAGGGATTATGGATAATTATTTCATTGAGTTTAAGAAGAAGATGAGGAATAGGACTAGAGTCCCTGTGTCTTTGATTGAGAAATACAACAAAGATATATGTTTTCTGGTAGACACAGACTTTACCTATGCACAGGCAGTCCTACCTAGGGTTTCATGGTTAATGCCATTACCCTATGAACTCAACATAGATGAAGCTACTAAAACAATCACAACCCTCTTAGCTGAGAAAATTGATACAAAGGCACCTTACTTTGGAACATTTGAAGAGGCCAAATCCAAGATTTCTTTGGGATTATTGGCTGCAACCACTAAGAGGAAAAGAAAGAAAATAGTGAAAAATCTGGAAGAGTATGTTAAAGAATCTGAGAAGGATGCACCATTAGAGTTGACCCAAGGATTGGGAGAAGATGAACTAAGTGCAACTAGTAGTAGTGAGAAAGAAGAAGAAGAAGAGAAGAAACCAGTAATTGCCGAGTCCCCGCTAAAGAGAAGAGTGTTGAAACAAAAAGTGTTAGTGACACCATCACTAAGGCCTCAAACTAGAAGAACTACTACCGAGACTCCTAAGAAGACTCCTACATCTACTAAGTGAAAATCCGCTCAACCTAAGGTAGTGCTGACCAAGGCTATGAAGAAGCTGAGAAGGAAACTTGGTCTAACAGAGGATGATGAACAAACAAAAAGTGATGAAGCAATAACGGGGAAGGTTACACAACAAGGTACACATCAACTCACTGTTGATGAATTATGTCTTAAGATTACTAGCACTATAGTAGTAGATGAGGTAAAAATATTAAAATTTGGAAAAATGAGCATTGGACATAAAGAGAAAGTTGAGGATGCTATTCTTGAAATGTTATGCATTTTCAAGATGCTGCCAATTGAGATTGAAAATAGAATTCCAAAGGAATTATGCAATAGGGTCACACAAAAATGGGAGTATGCTCTACAAATAAAGAAGGAAATCAGGGAGAGTACACTAGCACAAGTTGAATCTACTCTCACCTATGCAGACATTAAATAGACAATTGAGCAATACAGAGGCAAGTTTGATCCTAAACTTAGAGCCTATCTTATTCTTCAACACAAGGTTGAAGATGTTGTGCAAGAAAGTTTAAAAATTTGGAAGGTATTGTATGGATTGTTACCCACTCTAGATGAAGAACATGATGAAGAACAAGATGAAGAAAAGGATGAAGGAAAGAATGAAGGAAAAGATGCTACCACTTCAATAGTTGTTGAACCTGACATCAAGCAAAATAAAATGGAGACTGATACTCCTAAGGAGGTGAAATCACATAATACATTTGAGGTTCACATTGTTGACATACCGGAGGAGAGCCCCATTAAGAATTCATTCTTAACTGAGGATGATTTAAAGAACAAGAAAGAAACTAACACACCCCTACATGGTAGCAACACTATACTATTGCAATTCATGGATTATCCCACCATTACGAGCACACAATGATAATCCTACTCTACCTGGAGTTGCTACTATTGATCAGTTAGTTGGTACAAGTCTTACTGAGGAACCCATCGAGTTGGTACCACTAACTCAATCTTCCAAGGAAGAAGTTAAAGTAGCAGACAACATTCAAAGTCCTCCTAAGGAAGAACAAAACACAAAAGAACAAGGAAGCAAATTAGATAAACAAGCTGTTAGCCCTCATGTCGAGGAGAAGGAGAAAGGAAAATAAAACATAAAAGGAAAATTCATTGAAGAACAAGAACCAAAGGAACAAGAGGCAATAAAAGCTCTTGTACAGATGCTAAGTAGAAGCACCTTACTGAGAGGACAAAAGGAGAAAGATGAGGTAACAATTGATGAAGTAATTGTTATTCCTAAATGGGATACATATAACCTTTCTTATGAGCAACTGCACATAATGAAAGATTTGTTGACAAGAAAGAGCAGGCAAGCTGAACTTTGAAGAGAGCATAAGCAAAAATAGGTTCTTCATGAAATTAAAGATATATTTAATGAAGTATATGACTTATCAGATGTAAATAGTTCCATTCCCATATTGGAACAACTTGTACACATTGTTCAAAAAGTAAATAATGAAGTTAGCTGTGCAAGTGATAAGTTATTTGAATGGTCAGAAAGGAGGTTTGAGACCAAAATGCTAGATAAGATATCTACCGAGATAGTAGTAAAATAGGTTGAGCTGTCCAATTTGGTAAAGGAGATCGAGGGATTAGTTGTGAATAGACAGTCTCTATTGGCCAAGATATGTAATGTTGAACTGTTCATAGAGGAAAATCAACAATTGCTGGAGACTCTGAAGCAAGAAATCAAAGCTACAAGTCAGTCCCTGACCTTGGATGCAGACACCAGTGCTGCACATTATGTAAAAATCATGCAGACACAAGGTAAGTTAGTCGAGTTGATGGCTAATGATGGCAAGATTCGTTCTCGCCTACTCTCTATTCAAACTATTTTAACACCACATCTAGAGGCTATACAAAGAAAATTAGAAAAGGCTAAAACATTGATCCGGAGTGATCCACATCTGTCTACAGCTGAGAGCCTTATCAGTTTAGTTGCTGATTTAGAAGTGTAGACATAAGTTTTGAACCTTGCTTCAACTGCTTGGACCGATGCACTCTACATGATCACGGTGCTGCATAAACCTTTTTTGGAGAATATTTGTGAGCTACCTACTGATGAAGAGATTAGTCATGTCAAAAAAAAGGGGGAATCATCATGACATGAGTTTGGACAAGGACAAAACAGGGAGAGGTAACAAAATTTTGAATGTGTATATATATCTCAGGGGGAGTATTAGGCTAGTACAAACATATTTTTGTAAATTGTGTATACCAATGTCATGACAAAATGTTTTTGCCACTAATGTCAAAGGGGCAGATTGTGGATCTCTATAGTTTTTGTTGACCATCAGTGTTTCACACTTAGTCATTTACCTAGGCAATGATGGTCAGTCATCACTGCGATTGAGTCATTTTGTAAAGGTTGAGTTTTGTATTGTATACTTACCGAGTAGTAGTACTGCCGAGTAAAGTCATGGTCACTATATGTTTGCCATATGCCAAGAGTATAGTTATTGCTGAGTTACATATATCACTGATTACTGAGTGAAAGAGAAGTTCAATTGATGCTGAGTACAGTTAATGCTGAGTGCCAGGAATAACTTTTGCCGAGTTAGCTAGAATTGACATACAAGTTTGGAATGGCACAATGATCGAGGTAAACCATTTTTGGTGATAATGATGTTTTTTATTTTGTCTATTGACGTAATTAAAAAGGTAATTATGCATCCATATTATTATCATTGATCCCTATGTAAAACCTAGAGCCAATAAAAAAATTGTATATTTTAGGCGGCAATAGAAATAAATCTGAACCGTAGATCTTGAAATGGTAAAATGTTTTTGTTGTTATATAAGGGCAAGATCTAGATCAAAGATAAGTGTGTGAATCAGGGAGATAAGATTGAATTAGTATGAGAAAATGATCAGAGAAGTATATTCAGAATAGTGAAGTATTTAGACAGAGTTCAATGACCGAGCTAAGCAGTGAAAGGACAGAATCAAGAAAAGATCAGATGGAAGAGATCAAAATATAAAGTAAAGAGGAGATCTATAATCTGCATATTAGTGCAAACTAAGAAATCAGGTACTGAGACATTTTGACTAGTGTATCAGGGTAAATCTCTTAACTGAGTAGCCTTAGCAGACTTTTTGTAAATCTCTTTACCAAGTGCTTACTTTATTGTAAGTTTATAAATCCTTTAACAAGGTAGACTATACAAGTCTTTTAGCTTTTAATAGAGTAGACCTTTCACAGGGTAGATCATGATTTGATCACATTTTGTAAGCCTTAACAGGCAAAACTTATTACTGTAGTAGTGAAGATTTGTGGGTGTCATCCCCACCCTAGTTTTACCTTTCAAGGGTTTCTGGGTTACCAAAATTTTAGTGTTATGAGTAATTTCATGTATGCTGCTTTATATGTTTTTTTGCTTACTATGATCAAGTTCTCTTTTTATGTTGCATAAATCTTTATCAGATCAAAAGGATAAAAGTAGGTAATATCTGATTCACCCCCCCCCCTCTTAGTATTACTTTCCCACTTATACTTCCAACACATAAGTCATTGCCAGTTGATCTGATTGACTATTATAACCCCATTCCAGAAAGGCCACGAAGCGCTCTATAGGCTTGACTGGCACAAGTGCCTGTTACCCAAATTTTTGACCTCATCCAGGGCCTCTAAAGCCTTCAAAATTGAGTTCAAAGTTATTAATCATAGATTAATCACAAAAATAATAAAAAGAGATAGTAAACATGTAAGTCCATCATATATATATATATATATATATATAGATACATAGATATATATATATACATATATATATATATATATACATATATATATATATATACATATATATATATATATATATATATATACATATATGTATATATATATATATACATATATATATATATACATATATATATATATATATATATATATATATATATATATATATATATATATATATATATATATATATGTATATATATATATATATACATATATATATATATACATACATATATATATATATATACATACATATATGTATACATATATATATATATATATGTATATATATATATATGTATATATATATATATACATATATATATATATATGTATATATATATATATATCTATATATATATATATATATGTATGTATATATATATATATAAAGTTGTTGTGGTATACAAAGAAGGCATTGAACAAAATGTGCCCGATATCAAAATAGTACATCAAGCCTCATCCATAGGATGGTGAGAGTCGAATCTCTCAAATCTAGAATGTGATGATGGTGTTTCTCTATGTCTGGTAGAGGTAAAGGTATGGCTATAGGATGAGCTCCTCTCTGGCTGACTATGAGATCTGTGTTGTTGCTCCCATAACTCACACTCTAACTACTCCACCCTCTTTGCCAGGAACTATAGCTCCACTATTGTAGGAGCAAAGATATCCCTATGCCTCCCAGGATATCACTCCCCCTCATAGTGGACTTGTAAGGTGGAAGGAATCCTTGATGAAATGACCATGCCCATGAGGACATCTCTCACAAAGGATCTACACTCCCATGTGCTAGTTGCATATCACATTTTTAGTTTGTCATTTATCACATATTCATAAATTTTGCACTTATACTAAATCTTTTCATACCTATATCTCCCTTACAGAAGCTAGGATCTATGTCTTGGTGGGGTGCTGTGGGTGGTAGTTGGCTAGAATCCCCTTGCTCTGCCTACCTCATCTGGGGTGGGGGCATATCTGCTTGAGTATGTGTTGATCAAGATCATAGGGGCTTGGTTGTTATGGGAGATGGTGGTTCCTCATTCACTACACCACCCACTTTTGGTACATCCTCCCTGCCCTCTATCTCCATGGCCCCTTTTCTTGGTGGTGGCTCCTCCTCCTCCTCCTAAATCTATAGAAAGCATGGAAATAGAAGGAAAACGTAAGGAAATGGGAATGAGCATCAAGATTGATACTCCTAAGAGGTATTTTGTTGTCATTAGTTATGTGGAAGTCATAATAATTGTTAAAGTCATTCGATAATGAAGGAAAGACAAGTCAATAAAGAAAGAAAAGCTATTTGATAAAGGAAATAAGGGAACATGTAATTTCAGAAAATGCAAAGCAAGTTTAGACATCGAGCAAGGCAAAATCGAGCACCGAGTTATACCGAGCTACAACATCAACCAGACTAAGAAGATGAGACAGTTACTGAGCTAGAGGAAAACATGCTACCGAGCATAGTAGGCTGACACAAGGAGAATCTTTAAGTACATTAAATTTGTACACCGAATAGAAAATGGTTTACAAATCTTGAGTATCATATGTTAGATCATTGGAGATGTAAACATAATGATTACACATGATTACAAGGTGAGATCTACAAATAAGAATAAAGTATGATACATACATTGGAGGAGTAACCAATGCTAGCACCACTTGTAGAGATGATTCTAGAACATCTAGCACCACTTCTAGAATTGTATTTAAATGAATCAAAATGTGAAGATCACTATGCATGCACAAAGAGAGATTGTATGTATGAAGAAGAGATTTCAGAGAAGGTCATTAGTAGAGAAATCACCAAGTACAGAGTAGTAAAGAGTAGAAAGTGATTATGGTTCATAAATGAATCTACCAAACACTGAATTAATATTGTGAGTAGTACATAATATGAGGTAATGAGTCATTGATCATAAAGAGTCTGATATGCATATGAATGATGCTATTTTAATAGACAAGTTTGTGTTACTAATTAAAGAGTAATCTAAATTGTAAAGTCTCTTAATTGAGTAGATCTTAAAATATTATATATTGTAAATCCTTCAACTAGGTATAGTTCTTAGATTAGAATTGTAAAATCCTCTTACAAGGTAGACTTAACAGGTCTTAAGAATCTTAACTAGGTTAATACTCTTAACAGGGTAAGCTATCATAAATAGCTAAATATTATAGCTCTAATTAAGTAGACTTTTTCTTGTAGTAGTGAAGTTTTGTGGGTGTCATCCCCACCAAAATTTTTATCCTCTAACAAGGATTTTTGCGATACCAAAATGAATGTGTTATGAGCTATGTGTCATCCTTTATATGTTTTATTTGATGCATGAAAAAGTCATGGAATCAGTAAATGTTTAAGGAATAATGTTCAAATAGTTTAAAAGTGTTTTACAGTACTGATTCACCCCTTCCCTCTCAATACTTACCTTTCCATACCTAATCCAACAATTTGTATCAGAGCTGAGTCTCTTATTAAGAATTTTAATCACTTGAGAGGAAAGATCTAGAGGAATGCAGAGCTATAGGTATGAAAGGGAAATTGATAATATGGAAATGGAACTAAGAATAGCCAATGAGAAGATTGATGAATTAAGGAGAAAACTAATGCATTCAATCAACGAAAGGAAGGAATTAACACATCAATTGAAAGACACTCAAGATCAGGTTGAAGATCTTAAAGAACAATCAGAGGGAAGCATGTGTGATGAATTTGATGCTATAATATTAGAACTATCTAAAAATTACAAAAACCTAGTTGATCAGGTGAAAGCATTGAAAAGAGAACAAGAAGCACAATCAGTAAGGATGTGTGAAATCCTAGAACAAAAAGGAAAAGATGAATATGACAAGAGAATGGTGGAAGATGAGAGAAGAAAAATAAACACAAGGCTGGATGAGAAAGATACAAAAATACTAAGGTTGACACAAATTGACTACAACTTGACAGACCAACTAGTTAGTGTAAATCAAGATATTGCAAGAAAAGTTGGAGAAATTTTTGAACTGAGATCTGATAATGAACATCTGAAGAATGATCTAAAATATGAGACAAATAATAATGAAGTCTTGCAGAGAAATGAAAAATCACTAAAGATATTGGATGAAAAACTAAGAGGCTGGAGACAATTGAGAGACACAACTGGACTTGGATACAATACAAACACTAGTACCGAGAAGAGTGAGTCCTCAAATCAAGTAACCAATCGAGATAATGCTGCTACCCCACAAAAGACAAAGAAGCCTACATGTTATCATTCTGAGAAACTAGGACACACAACAAATGTTTGCAAGAGAAAAAGAGGTAATATTCCAAGTACTCCTAAGTTTAATGGTCACTTCTACAATTGCAGTAAGTTTGGTCATAAGGCATTTGATTGTAGATCAAGAATTGCTAACAATCCAAGGAAGCCAAGCTACAAGGGTTACTATAGAAATTGCAATAGATATGGTCACAAATATGAAGAATGTAGGTCACAAGGAAGGAATGAGAATGCTATCTCTATTGAGCATTAAAGGTTGTCATTAGTATCAAAGGTTATCTAAGATATCAGTCAGTTACATATATGAAGCTAGTCGGTAACTATAAGCAAAACATGATAGTTGGTTAAAGTGTATACACCGAGCATTAGTCAGTTTACCGAGCATCAACAGACATCGATACCAAGGAACAATAAACACCAAGCGTCAGAATGAACACTGAGTAGTTTATACAATGTTTACCGAGGATCACAAGAAACAACATAGTAATTAGGAATGGTACATTCTTCTATGCAAATGGTTACAATAGATCAAAAAATGTTTTACCAAGATTGAGAACAATTTATTGTTAAGATACGATGAAGATTCTATGTAATAGTTTGGTCGAGGTCTTTTTTGTACACCCTAGATCTTAGGGTTTTTTCTAAGGTTTGTAAACCTAATTTTGTATAAGTGACATAATGTTGTATGCTATATATTTTGTATTTTACATCACTTTTAAAGTGAATTGATGTATGAGAAAAGAAGCACTTGAAGTACTTGCCAACCTTTAAGGTTATCAGTTGACAAAGTAGATCAGTATTCAGAGGTTATTAGATTAAGTAGAATCAGAGATGGCTAACCGAGCAGTTCAGAGCAGAGATTCATCACAGAAAAGGTGATATTTTATCAGTACTTTATTGATTAGTATCAGACAATGAAGTTTTCATTAGCATATAGTTACCTATTGCTTTCTAACAATTGTAATAGAGTTTTTGGTTAAATATCTTAATAGAGTAGACTTGACTATCTTTTGTAAATCTCTTAACCAAGTGCACACTCAAGAAGTGTTGCTAAAATCCTATAACTAGGTAGATCTAGCTGATCTAATATGTTACTCCTAATAGGGTAAGATCACTAGAAGTGATCAAAACTTGTAGCCCTAACAAGCAAACCTTTTCTATCTGCAGTAGTGAAGAATTTGTGGGTGTCATCCCTACCATAGTTTTTACCATCTAACAAGGGTTTCTACATTACCAAAATACTTGTGTTATGGGACTGTTATATTGTTGATTTCATGTTATTTACTTTCACAAGTTGAATAGATGAATGATACATGTATTAGATACAAGTTATTTTGGAAGGTTGTCATTGTTTGCTTTTGTAGATCTGAAAGGGTAATGTGTTAAATTTTTTGTGGGCACTGATTCACCCCTCCCTTCTCGGTACCCTATCTCTCCTAATTCCAATAGAGAAATGGGTCCCTAACTGATAGAATGCTACAAACAACCAACAAGGACCAACTATACCATGGGATTATAATACAAGAATCACTTGTACTGCATGTGGAAGATTTGGTCACATTGCTACAAATTTCTTTAGGTTGCATGGTATGAATAATAGATGATCACGGAGAAAATTTGGAAGGGCTTATTTCCACTATCACAAGGTCGATCACCTAGCCAAAGACTATAGGTACTGAGGTAAAGCCCCAATCGAGGAACAACTAAGTGAAATGACTCAAGTTAATATTGATGAAATAAGAGATCAAATGAATAGGACTTGGAAAAGGAAGTCTCAAGATAATGGAACCAAACTTGGAACAAATGATGGAATGACATCCAATGGATTGGGTGCACCTATATTCACTTAATCAGTCAAAGGTATGTGCAGGAGATGATAACCTAAATTCTATCTTAAATCAGTTCCTAGAATAAGTTCAAAGATCCATATTAGCATACTATGATGCACTTGGATATAAGTTGTGAAGTTAATATTTTATATGTTGATTGGTATAGCATATGAGTTGTTTTGTTCCATTCAATGAAGGAAATTATATTTTGGTTAAGGGTAAAATGAAGTAGGTAAGAAGAATTTAATGAAAATTTTTATAGCCGTTGGAATCCCTAACCTAGGAAAAACTATAAATAGAGGGCATGCTATTTTATTTCTACCTTACATTTTTGTGAGGACTTGAAGCATTTGACTGAGAAGCAACTACTGAGTGATCATTTGAGCATTCCAAACAACATTCAATGTACTTCTAGTATTCATCAAGTTGTGTTCATGAATTCAAAGTTGCTATTTAAATAAAACCCTAGTGTTTAAAGATTATTTCTGAGATCAATATGGAACCTAAGATACAAAAACTAGTTATTGTTGAGAAGATTAATCCCATGAATCCTAAGTACAAGCTACCTCCCTCTGTTGCTGTAGAAGTAGATAATTCTTGAGCCCTATCATCGATCTTGCCAAGGGTTATACTAATTTAAGATGTTCACATCTTCATTCACCACAAGATTGAAGATATATGCCAAGCATAAATTGACACATCATACATGAATCTGTGTGTGGATTGAAAATTGAAAGGTGACCACACATCTTTCGAAACTAAGGGTTTGGTCCATGCTATGCATACACTGACAATATTTAAGCATGAATGGATGAGGGTAGTACTAAGATGAGTACATGATTAGTTCATGTGGCTTGATGGACTAGCTAAGATTACTAACGATGTTTTGCACATAGTCACATGATTTATGGTTGGTGATAGACTTAGGGTATATAAGAAAATTTATAAGAGTAAGCTATGTGAGCTTACAGAATAAAAATGGGATGGAAGAGGATTGAAGTTATCTACCATTGATGATCCCGAATTGAGATTTGCAAGTAATATTATATCAGACATAAGCTTTTAGTCATCTCAAGTAGATAGTGTACCTTGTGGAGTAGTTGACATAGCATATAAAATTTTCAAGAAGGATATGAAGATATATCTTTGTGAGGCGTTTTTGAAGCAGTTGGATGATAAAAAAAATACCATTAGGAAAGAAAAATCAAATACATTGAAGTTTGGACCACCGTTGGTATGTATTTTCTTTTACTTTTAAAATTTCTTTCCCACAGTCGAAGAAGTAACTTGGAAAGTAGACAAACTGATCATACACTAAATTAATGATTGTATTCAAAGTATAGGAGATAATTTTGATTTGGTCATGAATGACTATTTTGTTAAATTTCAAGAAAGAATGCATAAAAGATTCAAGATTCCACCTCAGCTAGTGGAAGAATACAAAGATGAGATATGTTTTGAAGTTGATACTGACACATGCATTATAAGAGTTGTGGAGCCAAGGACCAAATGGCTTCCACCTATGGGATAGGAAATAAACATTGATGCTACCTCTATTCAAATTAAAGGACTTTTAGAGAAACCAGTTGACAGAAGATCAACTCAGTATGGTACATTTGAGGTAGTGAAAGAGAAAATAAGGATAGGTATATGATACCTAAGGCAATGACAAAAACAAGAAGAATGATAAACAACTTGTCAGAGAATCTAGGTATTTCTATTGAAGGTGAAGAGGTTGTTGAACTATTACAGGTTAAGGGGAGAAGACAAGAGTAAAGAAAGAGACCCCTAGCCCAATCAGTGTTAGATGATCAACAAGGTCTACCTCCACATTGAGAGAAAAGAAGAAAGTAGATGTAGGACTAGTTAAAACAAAGACTTACATAAGAGAGAATAAGGCTACTGGAAGGCCTAGAAGGAAATTAAAGTTGCAACAAGAAAGTGATAATGAATTTGAAGATATATCACAATTCGAGGTAGTACAAAGTAAAGTACCTGAAGTGAATTGTCTTGATGAATTGCTCAAGACACTTGAGAAATATGGAGGATATTAGGCTTTGAAACAATTCAAGTATGACAAAAGGAATGATGAAGAGAAAAGTAAAATTGAACAGACTACCATTTCCTTCTTATACAAATTCAGAACAACACCTGTAGAAGTGGCACCAAGCATTGATGGTGAGTTATATCATAAAATTAATGCTAGATGGAAGTATGCTCTAGCAACTGAGAAAGAAATGAGAGAAAGGTCCCTAGCTATTACAATCCCAAACCTAACAAAGAAAGGAATCAAAGACACCTTACTAGAATATTAAAAAATATTCTAAATAAAAGGTAGAGCATTGAGTATCATGTTCGGTAATCTTGAAGAAGTTTAAAAGGACACTAATGATCTTTGGAGAAAGATATTCTCTATTGATCAACCAACTATTGAAGGAGTCAAAGATCAAGCAAGCAATTCAGATACAATTGACTTGAAAATAAACAATGAAGAAGTAATAATTGAGGTTATAACTGATCAAGACCCCGATGAAACAAGAAAAGCTGATGAAGACATTATGGCAACTGAGGCCATAGAAATAGAGTAAATGAATGTTGATGATTCTACTAAGGCAAGGCTATCGAAAGAAGATCCTATAATTGAGCAGGTTTTAAACTTTTTGAAGATAGAGGAAGTTATATTAGAGGTAACAAGAGTTTTACCTACTAATGCTGAGACCCCTATCGAGCCATCACAAGAGATTTCTATAAAGGATACCAAGGAAACAACTAAGACCGAAACTACACAAGGTCAAAATCAAGAATCGTTAACCCCTACCAAGACCATAAAAAAGAAGAAGGATCAATAAAAAGAGAAAGAAAAGGAAAAAGATGAAGAGAAGAAAGATGAGAAACAAGAGAAGAAGGAAGAAAAGAAATAAGAAGGGAAAAATAAAGACAAAGAAGACAAGATTGAGGATACATCGACATAGTCTGATACAAAGAAGACATCTACTTCTAAAAGAGAATCCAAGAAGAGGAAGTATGAAAAAGAGGTTGATATCAGCCAACCCATATTTATTCCCAAGGTTGATATCTCAACCCCGAGTCCAAAGGAACTCTCAAACTTTGGAGATCTATTGAAAATAAAAGCTTCACAATACAAGCTAATAGCAAAGAAGCAGAAAAATGATGTTTTGGAGAAAGTAAAATGTATATTGAATGAGATTGTACCCGAGGAAAATATAAATGAAAAAGGAGACATTTATGTTAGAGTAGTCATATTATAGCTAATAATTAATTTATTTAATTATTACTCTATTATTCTCTACACTTAAGTTAGACTTAGGCATCTCATTATTCTTTAGGGTTTTCTCCTTTAGGGTTTCGATATCCTTTTAGAAGGATTCCCTCTTTGTATTTTTCAGCAACTCAATGCATTGTTCATAATAGATTGTTCTTTTGAATGTGCATATGATGTCTCTGGATTTTTGGCCTCCATAGATTTTTCTTGCCTTCTGTGCTTTGCTTCTTCCATGTGACAGGGTTATGCATGCAGGTGTTCTTGGGAGATTAGTCTTTCACCTAATCTAACAATTTATAGCCAACTAAGTGAATTGGTAAATCAAGTAAACCAGCTTGGTACTGATACAATGGAATATATGATACAAGTAAAAAAGAAGAAAATGGAGACTACATTGATTGAAGAACTCCTTCAATCAGTTGCATTAGATAGGTTAACTCTTTCTGAGATAATTAATGAATTGTAAATTGAGCTACAAATAATTCTTTCATTGTTTCAACAATTTTTCTTAATTTCAAATTTTACAAAGAATATAATGTTAACCTACAATTGATTGAATATCTTGATGAAGATTCAGGAGGTCACCAAGCTATTAAAGTAATATGTAAGATGATTAAACCAGTCGATATGTTCTCATTGATGTCAACAGAGTCTTGACTATACTTATCATGATAGTTACAAACATCTGAACATCTGTAGAAGGAAGAAATGGTGAAGAAATGAGATATCTACATAAGGACAAGATTAATATAACATATATAGATACAATATACATTGGGTAACTTATTGATGAGTTTATGGCATTATGTTGTTGACTTGAGCATGTTACATTATTCTATTATGAAGATGAGATCATAATTGAACAAGTTAATGTGGTCAATAATTGAAGATTTATATATACACTGAGTCAGTCTTGTGTATATTGAGTGACAATAATAATAGAGTTAGTTATCATCGACACATTTTGTATTAACCAAGTTGGATGAAAATATTAAATGTTTATAACAAGTGACTGAAATTGATGAGCTAGAAGATGCTTATGATTTCGAGGTAAGAGATAGAGTTTTCTATAAGATCAAACTATTGAAAAAATTCAAAGATAATCAAAGGGAAGAGATCAAAATGTGTTATTGATACAACTACCAAGGAAGCTTGAAGAGTGTTAGTAAATAGATTTGCACTTCAAAAATACCTACACAAACTGACTCACAATACCTAGATGAAAGTACAAATGCTACTAATAGTTGGAGAAGTTATCATTAGATTGATAACTTTCCTCTGAATTGAGAGGTACAGCTTCCTCTTAGAAATATTTACAATGAATTTTAAGAAAAATAGGTTATCTTTAACCAGAAGACACAAAGGCATACTAACATGCACCCATCAACATGGTGTGAATGTGATTGTAGATTTAATAATTTAAAAGAAAACTAAATGCATGGTACACAGACCATTCACTTATTCTTCCCATTGTAGGAGCATGAGAGGGAGATTTGATAATTAGTTTTTAGATAAATGAGTAGGACTACATAAAAGGATGACTGGAATAGCTTATAGACTACATGCAATCAAAAAGAAAATTGTCAATCTCACAGATTCAATATATGTTTCTTTCTTTTCTTTAATTACATAACCAATGGCTCTAAGACCATGTTGTCCCTGCACAAAAACTAAGACTAAAAACATTGCATGCATTCCCTCTTTCCCTTGTTACAAATAATAAATAATTTTTCTCCTTTCCTAGAGCACACAGACTGTAGAAAAAGAACCGTGCCCTTATCTTTCTTTTGCATATTTAAGTCTCTTCTTTCTGATGGTTGCTTTTTAGTTTTAATAACTGATTCTTGCAAAAATAACTGTTTACCTTTTATCTTTTTGACTTCCCAATCTTGGTAACTTCATTTCTTTTCTATGGATTTTAATACCCTTACAAACTTTAACCTTTAAAGTATATAATGACATAACTTATTTGGAAATATAACCAATTGCTACATGGACAAGTGGCATGCTGATCCAAAATAGAATCTTTCTTTATGCTGGGCGGATTTGTTTCTTTTCGGTAGTTTTGATAGTGGTTGACTCATAAATTTGTATCTCTCAAAAAATTCATAATTTTTCAAATCACTCCAGTGAGGATCTGGAGAATTAGTTTTTCGACAATATATCTGAAAGTGAACTAGATCCAACAGTGGAGTTGGGAGTTATGCCCCCCACAATATGACTGATTTTTTGCTTCCTGCAAATCCGTGGTTGCAAAATCTTCATCAAATTTTCTTTTGTAGAGTTACAATGGATGCCAATATGATTTGATGTCCCTAAAATAGAGATCTAGAAGATAATTATGATCTCTGTGTTGATACCAATGCTTTGTTCAAGCTGTAGATGATATAAGTTTCCATCATGTGCATCACATATGTCTATTTTAACTTGTCTAATCTGCACATTGAAGACTTCACTAAGTGAATGGAGGCATGCATTTAAAAAAAAATAGTGGCAACCTCTACATCAATTTATACTAACATAAGGTTGTTTCCCTTCATTTTTACATTTCTTAAAATTAGGCTTGTCGCTGGCTCATCATTTTAACAATTCTCTTGCATTGACATGCTTTAATTCCGTAACCAATACTCCAACATTTTCTCTGACTCAGCGGAAAATAAATCTCTTTGATTTGTTTTCCAAACTGTCATGTTTCCACAAGAGTAATGAAATTGATATGAACTACCTTGAACAGACTTGAACATTGTTCAAGCATGTTCAAAGGTGTTCAATAAAAAAAAAGTTTATCTAACTTCAAGAAGTTCATAATCATATCTTGACCAAAGGACTACCAATTTTTATGATTGAACTTAGGAAATTTAGAGCAAAGGAATATTGATCACAAAGAGGAAGATTCATTTGATGCAAGACCCAAACAAAGAAAAGAGGGACAAGTACCAAACTGGGACTAACAAAGAGGCAAAATGAACGATGGAGATTAAGAGGCAAATTCTAATGGATGAGATAAAAATAATTTACACATCTATTTAAGAGATATGAGATTCATTTTTGAAGAGGCTAGATGAATAGAGACTGCAGGAGAATTCACGTGAAGACATTTTTTGATGAAGGGTGCTCCCCTTAATACCACAAACACATAACAGAAACAAAGAAACAACAACAATATGCAAGAATATAAAATGGGCTTCTTATTATCTCAACAAATGTGGAATTACAAACTTTTAGAATTACAATATGCAAAGCCACATGGGCATTCCCTTACAATATTCTATAGAACAAAGCCTCGAATCAATACCTAGATCTACTACCCAGAACTATCCCAAACTGCCTAAGACAACACTACAACCTTCCTTATATAGGCAATTTTCTACCACCTGGGAAGGTTCCAAAATTTTAGCAAACAAGGCCGACCAAACTTAGAATTATTTTATTTTACAATTTATTACATCAAAGTCGGCTCAAAATAACTTTTGAAACCCAAACATAAATTTTGAAGGAAAATCATTTTCCACCATTTTAGGTGACCCAACTTTCGAAGACCATAAGTCATTGCCAGTTGACCCGATTGACTATTATAACACCATTTTAGAAAGGCCACGAAGCACTTTACAGGCTTGACTTGCACAAGTGCTTTTCACCCAAATTTTTGACCTGATTCGAGACCTCTAAAACCTTCAAAACCAAGTTCAAAGTTTCTATACCCTGTTGCCAATACCAAAAATCTTCAATATCTACAAAGCTAGACTTGATCTGTTAATGAAAGTTTACAGACAGGTAGATATGACCAAAATGAACCTCTAGGGAAGAAATCATAACATTCCAAGATCAGATGACCAACTTACTAAAAAAATAGCAAGTTTCCATAAATAGCAGCTCTGCATAAGATAGCCCTTATTGACTACAAAAATAGAAATATTTTTGGGTGATGCAAGATTGCTCTTACACCCAAGATGCTCCTGCATCAGACACTCGAGGTAATTTGAGAAGTGACCCTGTCATGACTCAGGTGTGCAGAGGAAAACCAAGACAGGTAACCTCCTTTGTTAGCCATGATGAATCTTCAACAGGTCATCCTTTCCACTTGATTAGATATTCTTCATATGTCCTGTTCCTTGTGCTTCTGCCAACATGACTATCCAGTATGTCTTCAATGTCCTTGTTATCTGAACTGGTTGTTGGAATACTCCACTGTGTTGATGTAACCTCATCTTCAACACCTCCTTCATGATACTCTGTCAGATCTAAAACATTAGATACTGGTGAAATATTTAGCTCATTAGGAAACTCGACCTCATATGTATTTCCTGAATCATGCTTCTTCAGTATCCTACATGGCCCAAGCTTCTTCATTTTCAGCTTGTTATATGTACCAACCAGAACTCGCTCCTTCTGCAAATGAGCCATGACTTCATCTTGAACTTGAAACTCCTTATGCCTCCTTTTCTCATTGTCCTTAGCCTTATACTATGCATTCATCTTGGTAATATGCTTCCTCACCTCCTCATGGATGTTCTTCAAATATTTTGCAAAATCCTCAGCTTCAACACTACTTATTTCTCCTTTATCTATCTTTCTCAACTCAGATGCATTTGTGGGACTACTCCCATATACAATCTAGAATGGTGATTTACCAGTGCTCCCGTTGATAGAATTATTGTATGCAAATTCTACCTATGGTAAAATCAAATCCCATCTTGTTGGCTTATCTCCAACCAAACATCTCAAAAAATTTCCCAAACTCCTATTCACCACCTCTGTCTATCCATTAGTTTGTGGATGATGTGATGAACTGAACTTCAAATCTATTTTCAACTTCCTCCACAATGTATGCTAGAAATATCCAATGAACTTAGTGTCCCTATCTGAAACTATACTCTTTGACAAACCATGTAGTCTCACTACTTATCTGAAGAACAATTCTGCTACATGAACAACTGTTAGAAAGTAAAGTCCACCAAGATAACTGAGAGGGGGGGGGGGTGAATCAGTTATCTGATAATTATAACTTTTATCAATTTCAAAAACATTTAACCATGCAAGAAATATAATTACCAACCATAGAAAGATATTCATACATAATGACACAATAACACAAGATATGTTGACTAGGGAGCCTCTTGATCAAAGAGTAAACCCCGGTGGGAATGATGCCCACAAAAGATGCACTAATATGAATATTCCTTGTGAAAGGATGGAATCTGTTAGGAGTCTTATGAAATACATTCAGTAAATATGAATCCATGTTAAGAGATTTTGAATCCCTTTTAAAAGATTCTAACCCTGTTAGGAGTTATGGAAGAAAGAAGGACCCACTACCCAAACAGCTTCAATGGTAAGATCACTGAACACATTGTCCAACTAACCTTAAGATTATTTAGCAGAATAATATGAAATATGTTACCTCCTCACTGTGCCAAACTGCACTCACTACTACACCAGATCTCAATTTTAGATCTCTATACTTCTTATGTCTTCCTTCACAATTTCTCTTTCACAACTTCATTAGCTCTTTTCTTCACTTCATGCATACATTCACATTCAACCATACCATGCTTACATACATACACATTACAACAAGGAAAAAATTTCTTCCTTTATACCACACTCAAATAATTACAAATGAGTCGGCACACAATTAAAAAATAAAAGTTTCCACACGCTACACCAAAATTACATAAAATTGTCAGCTTCCAATACAATAAATCTTCACTTGTGTGACCTCAAAGTTTTTGATATGAACCACATCACTATCAATGTGTCTCAAACTTCCCTTTAACTATGAAAAACCAGATTCCATCTCGATTAGAAGATATCATCCAATTTCCACAAACCGCTACTCAAGAACACTGCTTCCACCAAAATGCTCATAAATTTCATGAATAAATGAATTACTATGTGCACTCTTAACCATAGACATATAACATATCAAAGAATATAACCTCAACATTGCATAGCTCCAACTACAATATCCCACGTGCGCTAATCAAAACACTGTTTGCTTCTCTGCGAGTCTCCAGAAGATCATTGAGTTGACTTCAATGACAATCATAGTCATGAATGTAACAACAATTGCTATAGAATGACTCCCAAAAATTCATTCCTAACAATCTCCCCCATTTCCATTGATGGAAACATAGATGAAAAACATCCAATGTTCCAAAAATCCAATACTGCAACACTGCTACTCTGACAAACATTTTCAAGTCCTCTTCATCAATCAAATCTTGCTTTGTTTTCCTATTCACTTCTCTCCAAAAGATAGTACAACTAGTATAAATAGTTTTTGATGTATACTTCTCCCCCATTGACATCAATGATAGAAATTTCATCACAATGTCAACAACAACTCAATGTCAAAAGACACTATTCAGAAAATACATTCACAAGAGTCCTCATGACTTAGCTCAGATACACATACTCCCTCATAGAGGAAGTACCAACATCCAATCCAGAAGAAAGATAGGGCTAATGTACCATTGGACAGATGTAACCAACTGCATCATTACTCAAAAATAGGCTGGGGCATAACCCCAAGCATACCTCTCAGATACTCAAATGTATCCTTAGGCAAAGGCTTTGTAAATATGTCTGCTATTTGTTCCTTTGTGCTTATGTACTCCAGTCTGACTTCTTTCTCAACAACTTTCTCTCTTACAATATGATACTTGATCTCTATATGATTTTTCTTAGAATGTAATACATGATTCTTAGACATACTAACTGTGATGGTGTTGTCACAATGTTTGACAACAGGCTCAACAAACTTAATTCCAATATCTTTCAGCATTTGCTTCTTCCAAATTATCTGGTTACAATTGTTTGCTACTACTACATACTATACTTCTGTTGTGCTCTCTGAAATATAATTCTGCTTCTTGCTCAGCCAAAAAACTAATCTTCCTCCAAAAAAAAATTCTCCTCCACTGGTGCTTTTCTTATCATCAACACTGCCTCCCCAATTAGCATTTGTATATGCACATAGGGTAAAATCATCAGAATTTTCATACCATAATCCATAGTCCATTGTGCCTCTTAAATATCTCAGTATCCTCTTTACTGCTGCATAATGTGATTCTCTAGGTTCAGCTTGAAATTTGGCTACCATTCCAACTGAATGTGCTATATCTAGTCTTGTGTGTGTCAAGTACTACAATCCTCTAATCATGGATCTGTATTTCTTCTGCTCAACTATTGGTGTTTCATCTTTGCTAGATAGTTTGTGTCCTGTAACTATAGGTGTTCCAACTGGTTTACAGTTCTCCATTCCAAATCTTTTCAACAAATGATTCAAGTAGTTTTTCTAACTTACAAAGATACCATCATTGTTCTATGTTATTTGTAATCCCAAAAAGTATTTCATCTCACCAATCATACTCATTTCAAATTCTATCTTCATTTCATCAGCAAATTTGTCACTAGCTTCATCTTCTCCTCCAAAAATAATGTCATCAACAAAAATAACTATAACCAACAAACCATTTTCAATTTCTTTTGTGTAGAGATTGCTATCAGTTGTTCCTTTAGTAAATCCCAATTTTAACAAATACTTATCCAGTCTTGCATACCAAGTTCTAGGTGCTTGCTTTAGTCCATATAATGCTTTCTTCAGTTTACACACCATGTCTCCTTCTTGAGTCAAAGGAAAACCTTTAGGCTGCTCAATGTAGACTTCTTCTTCCAATTCACCATTCAAAAATGTGGACTTCACATCAATCTGATAAACTTTGAATTTTTTAAAAGCTGCATAGGCCAAAAACATTCTTACTGCTTCAAGTTTTGCTAGTGGTGCAAAAGTTTCTTCATAATCAATTCCTTCTTGCTGTGAGTATCCCTTGCATACCAATCTTGCTTTATTTCTTACTACTTCTCCTTTTTCATTCATCTTGTTTTTGAATACCCATTTAGTTCCAATCACATTTTTGTCTTTAGGTCTAGGAACTAATTCCCATGTCTTGTTCTTTTCAATCTGATCTAGTTCTTCTTTCATAGCATTAATCCAATGTTCATCTTCACAAGCTTCACTAGTAGATTTAGGTTCAATTTGAGAAATCAAACATAAATGTACCTTATTCTGAGTCAGAACTCCTCTTTCCAAACTTCCAATAACTTGTTCAACAGGATGATGTTTTGATAAATACCTGTTCAGTGTCATAGTCTTAGATCTTGCTTCAACTATAGATTCTTCTCTAGATTGCTCTCTGGTTTCTTCAGCATGAATCTCATTCAACAATTCACTGTCAGTCTCATAGAATAACTCAGTAGTTTTAGTGTTAGGCTTAGGATGAGCTTCTTCGTCAGATTCATAATCAAGCATTCTTTCTTGAATTTTGAACTTCTCATCAACTTTAACATTTGCACTCTCAACAATAGTTTTAGTTATCTTATTGTAACATCTATATGCTTTTCTCTTCAAAGAATATCCAAGAAAAATAACTCCATCACTTCTAGGATCAAACTTTCCAATATCATCATCTCTCTATAGAATATTTGCTTCCAAAAATTCTAAAATACTTAACTGAGGGTGCATGTCCAAACCATAATTCATAAGGTGTCTTGTTTGTGTCTACTATGATTTGTACTCTATTCATTGTATATACTATTGTATTCACTGCTTCTCTCCATAATGTCTTTGCCAAATTATTTTCAAATAACATAGCTCTTGCTGCTTCAATCACTGATCTTTTTCTTCTTTTTGCAATACCATTTTGTTCAGGTGTTCTAGGGGCTGAAAACTATCTCTTAATACCATTCACTTCACAAAAAGTGTTAAACTCTCTAGAAGTAAATTCTCCACCTCTATCAGATCTCAAACATTTAATCTTCATTCTAGATTCATTCTCAACTTTATTCTTAATGATCTTAAACTTATCAAATGCTTTAGATTTTTTTTTAAGAAATGCAATCCACATCATTCTTGTAAAATCATCAACAAGAATCATTAAATACCTTTCTCCATAGAATCCTCTAGTCCTGGTAGGACCACTCAAGTCTGTATGAACAATCTCCAACTTCTCTGCCGATGTGAACTTCTTACTAAGAAATGAACTTCTCTTCTGCTTAGCCATCACACATTCTTTGCAAATCATGTTAGTAGGCTTAATAATTTTAGGCAAATCCCTTACTGCAAGTGTAGTACTCACTTTCACAATATTATCAAAGTTTATATGACAAAACCTTCTATGCCATAACCAATTGTCATCAATCTTAGTAATCAAACATGTCATCTCATTAGGATTCAACTGAAATACATTACCTCTAGTTCTAGATCTAGTTCCAATCAGATTTCCATCTTTATCCTTTATCACACAAGTTTTCTTAGTAAACCAAACTTAATATATCCCTTATCAACTAACTGTCCAACAGTTAAAAGATTATGTTTCAATCCATCCACAAAGTAAACATCATCAATATTAGTCTTTCCATCAAGAGTAATAGATCTTTATGTGCATTGGTACCAAGTCTAACAACTCCTCCATCATAATTGTTAAACTTTATGAACTTTTTCATGTTGCCAATCATATGTTGTGAACAACCACTATCTATAATCCAATCAGCCTTCTTTTCAACTTGAGAAACTAAGGCTTTTTCTTCCTTAACATCAGATTTGGGATTTTCTTCTTTAATTGCTACAAATCCTATGTCATCATTATTCTTAGTATCACTTTTACTTAGAGTTCTTTCTATACTAGCTTCAAGATCTTTATCATTAGCATAATAAATTTCCTTAGGTCTTGTAGGCTTGAAATTATTTCTTTACTTCTTAACTCTCTTAGGACATTTAGATGCAAAATGACCATATTCTTGACAAGTCCAACATTAAAATTTTTTCTTACCGTCTAGTTCTCTTTTCACAAGAAAGGCAATACCTTCTTCAATCTTCTTGTCTTCTTCATTTCTAGATCTGCTGCTGCCAGCATAATGTCCACTCACACTAATGCTTCTTGACAAAGTTAGGTGAACACTAAGAGCACTAAATGCTGTCTCCATTCTATGTAAGTCTCCTGATAACCTCAGGTTCATTTCTACTGCTTCCAATCTTCCAAGAAGAGTCTCTCTTGTAAAGTTCAAAGTACAAGGTATAACTTGTTCAATCATCTGTGTTGTCTACTTAAATACAGGAGTCAATGTCCTCAGAATTTTCCATATCACTTCATTCTCTGTCTTTTTTCCTCGACAAGATTTTATCCTTGCAACAATTTCTGACATTCTACCAATATAGCTTCTAACAGACTCATCTTCCATCATTCTTATATCTTCAAATGCACATATCCAATTATGTAATCTATCTTTCTTTGCAGGTTCATCACCTTGAAAAAGGAGAGTGTAAAGCTTTCCATATTTCATGAGATTTTGTTAAACATTTTACTTGACTATATTTATTCTCTAGAAGTGCTGTCAAAAGTGCTTCTCTTGCAAGTATGTTACACATGAATAAATCTCTCTCATCATTAGAACATGTCTCAAGATTATCTTCTTCAATGATAGTCTTATCATTCTTTGTAATCAACCAATAACTTGGTCTGAAACACAGTAGATGTGTCTTCATCTTCTCTTTTCAGCTGTCAAAATTTACTCCATCAAACTTAGGGCTTTCTTTCCTAAAATTCACCATGGATCTCCTTAAGCTGTTAAAATTTCCTTTCAAGGACCTACCACTCTAATACCAATTGTGAGAAAGTAAAGTCCACCAAGATAACTAAGAGGGGGGGGGGGGGGGTGGGGGTGAATCTGTTATCTGATAATTATAACTTTTATCAACTTCAACAACATTTAACCATGTAAGTAATATAATTACCAACCATAGAAAGATATGCATGTTAGAAATTAAATTCCACCAAGATAACTAAGAGGGGGGGAGGGGGTGAATCATTTATTAGAAGATTATAACTTTTATCATCTTCAACAACATTAAACCATATAAGCAATATAATTACCAACCATAGAAAGATATGCATGTTAGAAAGTAAAGTCCGCCAAGATAACTAAGAGGGGGGGGGGGGTGAATCATTTATTAGAAGATTATAACTTTTATCATCTTCAACAACATTAAACCATATAAGCAATATAATTACCAATGATAGAAAGATATTCATACACAATTACACAATAACACAAGATATGTTGACTAGGGAACCTCTTGATCAAAGAGTAAACCCCGGTGGGAATGATGCCCACAAAAGATGCACTAATATGAATATTCCTTGTGAAAGGATGGACTCTATTAGGATTCTTATGAAATACATTCAGTATATATGAATCCCTGTTAGGAGATTTTGAATCCCTGTTAAAAGATTTTAACCCTATTAAGAGTTATGGAAGACAGAAGGACCCATTGCCCAAACAGATTCAGGGTAAGATCATTGAACTCACTATCCAAATAATCTTTGCATTATTCAATATAATAATATGTTACTTCTTATCTGACTATGCCAAACCGTACTCACTGCTACATCAGATCTCAATTTTAGATCTCTAAACTTTGCATGTCTTCCTTCACAATTCGCTTTCACATTTAGCTCTTTTCTTCACTTCATATTCATACACTACTATCCTCTTCTACATACAACAAGGAAAGAAATTCCTTCCTTTATACCACACTCAAATAATTACAAATGAGTCGGCACACAATTACAAAATAAAATTTTCCACATGCTACACCAAAATTACATAAAACTGTCGGCTTCCAAATACAATAAATCTTCACTCATGTGACTTAAAAGTTTGCACTATGATCCACATCACTATCAATGTGTCTCTATCTTCCCTTTAACTACACAAAGCCAGATTCCTTCCCGATTAGGAGATATCATCTGATTTCCAAAAACCGCTACTCAGGAAGAGTGCTTGAATACGACTTCCACCAAAATGATCATAACTTTCATGAATAAAAGAATTACTATCTGTGCTCTTAACCATAGACATATAACATATCAAAGAGTATATCCTCAATGTCACATATCTCCAACTATAATATACCATGTGCACTAATCAAAACACTATTTGCTTCTCTGCAAATCTTCAGTAAAACACCGTGTTGACATCAATGAGAATCATAGTAATGAATGCAACAACAATTGCTATAGAATGGGTGCCAAACACTTTAGCATTCATTCCTAACGATCTCCCCCATTGGCATTGATGGCAACATAGATGAAAAACATCCAATGTTCCAAAAATCCAATACTGCAACACTACTTCTTCAAATCCTCTTCATCAATCAAATCTTACTTCGTTATCCTATTCAGTTCTCTCATATTGTTTTTCTCATATTGTTTTTCATGCATACTTCTCCCCGATTGACATGAATGACAAAAATTTCATCACTATGTCAACAACAACTCAATGTCAAAAGACACTATTCAAAAGAAAAATACATTTACTAGAGTCCTCATGACTCAGCTCAGATACACATACTCCCCCATAGAGGAAGTACCAACATCCAGTTCAGAAGAAAGATAGGGCTCATATATTACTAGATGGATGCAACCAACTACATCACTACTCAAAATTAGGTTGGGGTATAACCCCAAGCATAGCTCTTAGATACTCAAATGTATCCTTAGGAAAAGGCTTTGTAAATATGTCTGCTATCTATTCCTTTGTGCTTATGTACTCCAGTCTGACTTCTTTCTCAGCAACTTTCTCTCTTACAACATGATACTTGATCTTTATATGTTTTGTCTTATAATGTAGTACAGGATTCTTAGACATACTGACTATACTGGTGTTGTCACAATGTATAACAACAAGTTCAACAAATTTAATTCCAATATCCTTCAGCATCTACTTCATCCAAATTATCTGGTTACAATTGTTTGCTGCTACTACATACTCTGCTTCTACTATGCTCTGTGAAATACAATTCTACTTCTTGCTTAGCCAAGAAAGTAATCTTCCTCCAAGGAAAAAAGCTCCTCCACTGGTGCTTTTCTTATCATCAACACTACCTCCCCAATCAGCATCTGTATATGCACATAGGGAAAAATCATCTTATTTTTCATACCACAATCTATAGTCCATTGTGCCTCTTAAATATCTCAGTATCCTGTTTACTGCTGCATAATGTGATTCTCTAGGTTTAGCTTGAAATCTTGCTACAATTCCAACTGAATGTGCTATATCTAGTCTTGTGTGTGTCAAGTACTGCAATCCTCCAATCATGGATCTGTATTTCTTCTACTCAATTACCGGTGTTTCATTTGTGGTATATAACTTATGTCCAGTTACCATAGGTGTTCCAACTGGTTTAGAGTCCTCCATTCCAAATCTTTTTAGCAAATCATTCAAGTACTTTGTCTAACTTACAAAGATACCATCATTGTTTTGTGTTATCTGCAATCCCAAAAAGTATTTCATCTCACTAAACATACTCATTTCAAATTTAGTCCTTATTTCATCAGCAAATTTGTCACTAGCCTCATCTTCTCCTCCAAAAATAATAACAATAACTATAATCAACAAACCATTTTCAATTTCTTTTGTGTATAGATTGCTATCTGTTGTTCCTTTAGCAAATCCCAACTTTAACAAATACTTATCTAGTCTTGCATACCAAGTTCTAGGTGCTTGCTTTAGTCCATATAATGTTTTCTTTAGTTTACATACCATGTCTCCTTCTTGAGTCAAAGGAAAACCTTCAAGCTGCTCAATGTAGACTTCTTTCAATTCTCCATTTAGAAATGTTGACTTCACATCCATCTGATACACTTTGCATTTCTTAAAAGCTGCATAGGCCAAAAACATTCTTACTGCTTCAATTCTTGCTACTGGTGCAAAAGTTTCCTCATAGTCAATTCCTTCTTATTGTGAGTATCCCTACATACCAATCTTGCTTTGTTTCTTACAACTTCTCCTTGTTCATTCATCTTGTTTTTGAATACCCATTTAGTTCCAATCACATTCTTGTCTTTAGGTCTAGGGACCAATTCCCATGTTTTGTTCTCTTCAATTTGATCTAGTTCTTCTCTCATAGCATTAATCCAATGTTCATCTTCACAAGCTTCACTAGTAGATTTAGGTTCAATTTGAGAAATCAAACATAAATGTACCTTATTCTGAGTCAGAACTCCTCTTTCCAAACTTCCAATAACTTGTTCAATAGGATGATGTCTTGATAAATACCTATTTGGTGTCATAGTCTCAGATCTTGCTTCAACTATAGATTCTTCTCTAGATTCCTCTCTGGGCTCTTTAGCATGATTCTCATTCAACAATTCACTGTTAGTCTCATAGAATAATTCAGTAGTTTCAGTGTTAGGCTTAGGATAAGCTTCTTCATCAGATTCATAATCAAGCATTCTTTCCTAAATTTTGAACTTTTCATCAACTTTAACATTTGCACTCTCAACAATAGTTTTAGTTCTCTTGTTGTAACATCTATATGCTTTGCTCTTCAAAGAATATCCAAGAAAAATAACTTCATCACTTCTAGGATCAAACTTTCCAATATCATCATCTCTCTTTATATAACATTTGCTTCAAAAAATTTTAAAATACTTAACTGAGGGTGCATGTCCAAACCATAATTCATAAGGTGTCTTGTCTGTGTCTGCTATGATTTGTTCTCTGTTCATTGTATATACTACTGTATTCACCGCTTCTCTCCAAAATGTCTTCACTAAGTCATTCTCAAATAACATAGCTCTTGCTGCTTCAGTCACTGATCTGTTCCTTCTTTCTACAATACCATTTTGTTTAGGTGTTCTAGGGGCTGAAAATTGTCTCTTAATACCATTCACTTCACAAAAAGTGTTAAACTCTCTAGAAGTAAATTCACCACCTCTATCAGATCTTGAACATTTATTCTTCATTCTAGATTCATTCTAAACTTTGTTGTTAATGATCTTAAACTTATCAAATGCTTTAGATTTTTCTTTAAGAAATGCAATCCACATCATTCTTGTAAACTCATCAACAAGAATCATTAAATACCTTTCTCCATAGAATCCTCTAGTCCTGGTAGGACTGCTCAAGTCTGTATGAACAATCTCCAACTTCTCTGCCGATGTGAACTTCTTACTAGGAAATGAACTTCTCTTCTGCTTAGCCATCACACATTCTTTGCAAATCATGTTAGTAGGCTTCATAATTTTAGGCAAATCCCTTACTGCAAGTATAGTACTCACTTTTACAATATTATCAAATTTTATATGACAAAACCTTCTATGCCATAACCAACTATCATCAATCTTAGTAATCAAACATGTCATCTTAGTAGGATTCAACTGAAATACATTGCCTATGGTTCTAGATCCACTTCCAATCAGATTTCCATCTTTATCCTTTATGACACAAGTTTTGTCAGTAAACCAAACTTGATATCCCTTATCAACTAACTGTCCAACACTCAAAAGATTATGTTTCAATCCATCCACAAAGTAAACATCATCAATATTAGTCTTTCCATCAAGAGTAATAGATCTTATACCTTTAATCAAACAAGGTGCATTGTTACCAACTCTAACAACTCCACCATCATATTCTTTCAATTTTATGAAATTTTTCATATCTCCAGTCATATGATGTGAACAACCACTATCTATAATCCAATCAACTTTCTTTTCAACTTGGGAAACTAAGGCTTTTTCTTCCTTAACATTAGTTTCATAATTTTCTTCTTTAATTGCTACAAATCCTATTTGATCATTATTCTCAATATCACTTTCACTTAAAGTTCTTTCAATACTAGCTTCAAGGTCTTCATCATTAGCATAATAACATTCCTTAGATCTTCAAGGCTTGAAGTTGTTTCTATACTTCTTAACTTGCTTAGGACATTTAGATGGAAAATGACCATATTCTTGACAAGTCCAACATTAAAAATTTTTCTTACCGTGTGGTTCTCTTTTCACAAGAAAGGCAATACCTTCTTCAATCTTCTTGTCTTCTTCATTTCTAGATCTACTGCTGCCAACATAATCTCCGCTCACATTGATGCTTCTTGACAAAGTAGGGCAAACACTAAGAGCATTGAATGTTGTCTCCATTATAGGTAAGTCTCCTGATAACCTCAGGTTCATATCTGTTGCTTCCAATCTTCCAAGAAGAGTCTCTCTTGTAAAGTTCATAGTACAAGGTATAACTTGTTCAATCATCTATGTTGTCTGGTTAAATACAAGAGTCAATGTCCTCAAAATTTTCCATATCACTTCATTCTCTATCTTTGTTCCTCCACAAGATTTTATCCCTACAACAATTTTTGACATTCTACCAATATAACTTTTAATAGATTCATCTTCCACCATTCTTATATCTTCAAATGCACATATCCAATTATGTAATCTAACTCTTTTTGCATGTTCATCACCTTCAATAGTAGAGTGCAAAGCTTTCCAAATTTCATGAGACTTTTTCAAACATTTTACTTGACTATATTCATTCTCTGAAAGTGTTGTCAAAAGTGCTTCTCTTGCAAGTATGTTACACATGAATAAATCTCTCTCATCATTAGAGCATGTCTCAAGATCATCTTCTTCAATTATTGTCTTATCATTCTTTGTAATCAACCAATAACCTGGTCCTAAACATAGTAGATGTGTCTTCATCTTTTCTTTCCAACTGTCAAAATTTACTCCATCAAAATTAAGGCTTTCTTTCCTGAAATTCACCATGGATCTCCTTAAGTTGTTAAACTTGTCTTTCAAGGACATGCTGCTCTGATACCAATTGTTAGAAAGAAAATTTCACCAAGATAACTAAGAGGGGGGGGGGGGTAAATCAGTTATTAGATAATTATAAATTTTATCATCTTCAACAACATTAAACCATATAAGCAATATAATTATCAACCATAGAAAGATATTCATACACAATTACACAATAACAAAAGATATGTTGACTAGGGAACCTCTTGATCAAAGAGTACACCCCGGTGGGAATGATGCCCACAAAAGATGCACTAATATGAATATTCCTTGTGAAAGGATGGACTCTGTTCGGAGTCTTATGAAATACATTCAGTAGATATGAATCCTTGTTAGGAGATTTTGAATCCCTGTTAAAATATTCTAACCCTATTAAGAGTTATGGAAGACAGAAGGACCCACTACCCAAACAGCTTTAGGGTAAGATCACTAAACTCATTGTCCAAATAATCTTTTCATTATTCAATAGGATAATATGTTACCTCTTCTCTGACTGTGCCAAACTGCACTCACTACTACATCAGATCTCAATTTTAGATCTTTGAACTTCGCATGTCTTCCTTCATAATTCACTTTCACATTTAGCTCTTTTCTTCACTTCATATTCATAAAATACTATCCTCTTCTACATACAACAAGGAAAGAAATTCCTTCCTTTATACCACACTCAAATAATTACAAATGAGTTGGCTCACAATTACAAAATAAAAGTTTCCACATGCTACACCAAAATTACATAAAACTGTCGGCTTCCAAATACAATAAATTTTCACTCGTGTGACTTCAAAGTTTACACTATCATCCATGTCACTATCAATGTGTCTCTAGCTTCCCTTTAACTGTGCAAAGCCAGATTCCATCCCTATTAGGAGATATCATCTGATTTCCAAAAACCACTACTCAGGAACACTGCCTAAATACTGCTTCCACCAAAATGATCATAACTTTCATGAATAAAAGAATTACTATCTGTGCTCTTAACCATAGACATATAACATATCAAAGAGTATATCTTCAATGTTGCATAGCTCCAACTACAATAGACCATGTGTGCTAATCAAAACACTGTCTACTTCTCTGCAAGTCTTCGGTAAAACACCGTGTTGACATCAATGAAAATCATAGTCATGAATGAAACAACAACTGTTATAGAATGGGTACCAAAAAATTTAGCATTCAGTCCTAACAATTCATACACAATGACACAATAACACAAGATATGTTGACTAGGGAACCTCTTGATCAAAGAGTAAACCCCGGTGGGAATGATGCCCACAAAAGATGCACTAATATGAATATTCCTTTTGAAAGGATGGACTCTGTTAGGAGTCTTATGAAATACATTCAGTACATATGAATCCCTATTTGGAGATTTTGAATCCCTGTTAAAAGATTCTAACCCTGTTAGGAGTTATGGTAGACAGAAGGATCCACTGCCCCAACAACTTCAATGGTAAGATCACTGAACACACTGTTCAACTGACCTTAAGATTATTCAGCAGAATAATATGAAATATGTTACCTCCTCATTGTTCCAAACCATACTCACTGCTACACCAGATCTTAATTTTAGATCTATGTACTTCGCATGCCTTCCTTCACAATTTCTCTTTCACAACTTCATTGGCTCTTTTCTTCACTTCATGCATACATTCGCATTCAACCATACCATGCTTACATACATACACATTACAAAAAGGAAAAACATTCCTTCCTTTATACCACACTCAAATAATTACAAATGAGTCAGCACACAATTACAAAATAAAAGTTTCCACACGCTACACCAAAATTACACAAAACTGTCAGCTTCCAAATACAATAAATCTTCACTCGTGCAACCTCAAAGTTTTCACTATGAACCACATCACTATCAATGTGTCTCAAACTTCCCTTTAATTACAAAAAACTATATTCCATCTTGATTAGGAGATATCATCTGATTTCCTCAAACCGCTACTCAGGAACACTGCCTAAATACTGCTTCCACCAAAATGCTCATAACTTTCATGAAAAAATGAATTAATATCTGTGCTCTTAACCATAGACATATAACATATCAAAGAATATAACCTCAACATCACATAGCTCCAAATACAATATCCCACATGCGCTAATCAAAACACTATCTGCTTCTTTGCGAGTCTCCAGAAGATCACTGTGTTGACATCAATGACAATCATAGTCATGAATGCAACAACAACTGCTATAGAATGAATGCCAAGCATTCATTCCTAACAAAAACATCATTAGTCTTCTTGTAGGGAATAAAATGTGCCATCTTTAAAAATTTGTCAACAACCACAAAAATTGAATCATGTCCCCGTTGTGTCCTTGGTAAACCAAGAACAAAGTCCATACTGATATCCTCCCAAGGCTTCTCTAGTAGAAGTAATGGCTGATACAACCTAGTATTCTACTTCACTCCTTTTTCCATCTAACATACTTTGTAACTCTGTACAAACTTCTTGACATCTTGCTACAACTGTGGCCAATAGTAATTCTCACTAACCAAAGCAAGGGTTTTATCATGACCAAAATGTCTAGCCAATCCTCTTCTATGCTTCTCCTTGATGAGATTCTCCCTCATATAACTTCTTGGAATGCACAACTGACTCCCTCTGAATAGCATATCATCTTGAATGATGAAATCTAGCCACTTTGTCCTATCTAGAGTAACAAGTTCTATACAAGCTTTCCAAGCTTCACCAAAATCAGGATCCTCTGGATACAAATTCTTGAGTTCCTTGAACCCAACCACCTCAATCTACATCTCTATCAACAATAGTTGCCTTCTGCTAAGCACATCTATAACCCTGTTAGACTTTCCACTTCTGCGTTTCAAAACAAATGTATAAGTCTACAAAAACTCAACCCATTTCAAATACCTTTGATTCAACTTTCCTTGACTATTCAAATATTGCAAAGCTTGATGATCTGTATACAAAAAAAAATCCTTAGGAAGGAGATAGAGTCTCCACTTCTTCAATGCCTAAACTATAGCATAAAATTCTTGATCATAAACAAAATATTTTCTCTTGGCATCATTTAACTTCTCACTGAAATAAGTAATAGGTTTACCTTCTTGGCTCATAGAAGCTCCTATTACAGTACCACTAGTATCATAGTCTACTTGAAACATCTTATTAAAATCTAGAAGTGCTAAAATAGGTTGTTCTATAACTTTCTGTTTCAACAGTTTAAAACTCTTATCTACCCCATTAGTCCACTTGAACTCTTTCCTATCCCCTCTCATTGTTTTAGTCAAGGGTCCACAAATACTGCTAAAATTTCTGATAAAATTTTTGTAAAAACTAGCCAAACCATGAAAAGATCTTACCTCAGTAGCACTCCTTCGAGTAGGCCATTCAAGGATAGCCTGTACTTTCTTTGGATCCATTTTCAGACCTTCTGCTAAAACTAAAAATCCCAAATACACTAATTCCTTCTTCACAAAATTGCACTTCTTCAAATTAATCAACAATTTCTCATCTCCCAGCTTCTCAAACACCATACAAATATGCATCATATGTTCCTCCAATGTCTTGCTAAAGATCAAAATATCATCTAGGTAAACAATGACAAACTTACCCATAAATTCTTTTAGAACCTCATTCATGAGCTGCATGAAAGTGCTCGGTGCATTGGTTAGCCCAAAAGGCATGACTAACCACTCATACAGTCCTTCCTTTGTCTTGAAGGAAGTCTTCCATTCATCTCCTTCTCTAATCTGAATATGGTGATATCCACTCTCTAGATCTATCTTTGAGAAATACACAACCCCACTCAAATAGTCCATAATATCATCCATTCATGGCAATTGAAACTGGTACTTGATTGTGATCTTGTTTATTGCTCTAGAATCTATACACATCCTCCATTCTCCATTCTTCTTTGGTGCTAATACTACTAGTACAACATAGAGACTCAGACTCTCTCAAATCAACCCCTTCTACAATAACTCATGTACTTGTCTATTCAACTCTTCACTTTCTACTGGTGTCATTATGTGTGTTGCCTTGTTTGGCAAACTGGCTCTTGGAATCAAATCCATCTGATGAATGGTCTTCCTTATCAGTGGTAATCCATTAGGTACATTATCAGATACAATATCCTGAAACTCATTCAACAAATCTACAACCTTTATAGGTACATCCTCTATTTCCTCTTTACCAACTTTTGGAATTAAAGAAAAATACACATGCTCATGCCTCATACCATCTAAGAATTTTATTCCATCAACAAAAGTTATTCTTGCATTACCACATACCTTTTCTTCGGTCTCCTTCAATGGCTTTAGCTTATGTCACACTCCATCCTTTGTCAGGGAATAGGTATTCGCACGACCATTGTGCACAACACATCTATCAAATTGTCATGGCCTACCCAACAACATGTGACATGCATCCATAGGTATGATATCACATAGTACCTCATCAACCAATCTTGAACTTTACTAGGCACTGTTCATTGACCATGACCTTTTGGTCATCCTACACCCAAGCAATCTGATATGGATGTGTATGTTTCTATCTCTTGAGCTTCAACTTTTTCACCATCTCTTCTGACACCAAATTTTTAGTGCTTCCACTATCAATAATCACATGACAACATTTACCCTCACACTTGCATCTAGTGCAAAATAAGCTCTTCCTTTGTTCAGGTTCAATCTCACTGCTCAACAGGACTCTTCTGTTAATCAACGTTTCTCCTCTTTCAACATCTTTAGAATTTGAGGATCTGGCATCTTCATCTACATGTGCCACTCTGGCCTAGCCTTCATTCCTCCTATCCATCCTTCCTTGGCATTGAGGACATTCAAATGCCCTATGACCTTCTTCTCCATAGTGAAAACGTGTTCCACGGAAGCCTCCTCTTCCTAAACTTTGTCCTCTTCCTCTTCCTCTATGATTTCTATTGTTCTGATCTTAGAAATGATTGGAGTTGTTTCCTCTTTGATTTTGACTACTATTGGCCTCATCCTTATTTTTCAAATCTTCATTTCGGCCTCCATATGACCATCCACCAGATCATCCACCGCGACCTCTTCCATTTTGTCTACTCTCAAACTTCTTGTTTAGCTTTTCCTCTATTTTTAGGGAAAACTTGTATGCCTCTTCAATACTGTTCATTCAAACTAGATTTAGCTCCTCTTGAATGCTTGGCCTCAACCCATTAAGGTAATGGGCAAATTTCTCCTTTTCAGCTTCTACATGGCCTATTCTGATGAGGATTCGATAGAACTCTTTTGTATACTCCTAAATAGATCATCCCGCTTGCTTCAAACTTTACATTTTCTTTAGTAGGTCAAGCTCATAATCAACAAGGATGAACTATCACTTTAGTTTATCCACCATCTAATCCCATCTTGTTATTTTATCTTTCCCTCTTCTATTTCACTCTAATTGAATCTCTTGCCACCAGATCTTCACATGACCTTTTAGTCTAGCCTTCACGAATTTGACCCTACCAGGATCCTCAATATCTTCATACTCAAAATACTCTTCACATTCATTGATCTAGTTGATCAACTCCTCTCGGTTAAGATTTCCTGACAATGCATGAACCTCAATCTTAGGTCTTTTCCTGATCTTGGAAATGGCCCAAAAAAGTCTTTCTTCCTCCTGGTTCACAACTTTGACTTCTCATTCTTGATCTTCTTCTTCGGCTTCATCCTCACTTTCATCTCTAACATTAAGATTCATTCCTTTGTGAATCTCTTCTTGCAATACTTGCACTTGTCTCTGGAGTGCTCTAACCTTAGGTGTTACAACACCAGCTCTTTCGCCATGTTCCCTTCATGGAGGCATTTTCACGATGCACACTAAAACCCTAACCACGGTCCTGGTGCAAACTGCCTCACAGTTGGCAATCTGTTTACACACTCAAGAACTCCTACTCTGATGCCACTTGATGAAGGGTGCTCCCCTTAATACCACAAACACATAATAGAAATAAAGAAACAACAACAATATGCAAGAACAAAAAATGGGCTTCTTATTATCTCCACAAATGTGGAATTAAAAACTTTCAAAATTACAATATGCAAAGCCACATGGACATTCCCTTACAATATTTTGTAGGACAAAGCCTCAAATCAATACCTAGATCTACTACCCAGAATTGTCCCAAACTGCCTAAGACAACACTACAACCTTTCTTATATAGACAATTTTCCACCACCTGGGAAGGTTCCAGAATTTTAGCCAATAAGGCCCAAACTTAGAATTATTTTATTTTACAATTTATTACATCAAAGTCGGCTCAAAATAACTTTTGAAACCCACCAAAATTTTGAAGGAAAATCATTTTCCGCCATTTCAGGTGACTCAACTTCTAAAGACCATAAGTCATCGCCAGTTGATCTGATTGACTATTATAACCCCATTCCGTAAAGGCCACGAAGCGCTCTATATGATTAACTTGTGCAAGCACCTATCACCCAATTTTTTGACCTCATTCATAGCCTCTAAAGCCTTCAAAACTAAGTTTAAAGTTTTTGTACCCTATTGCCAATACTGAAAATCTTCAATATCTACAAAGCTAGACTTGATTTGTCAATGAAAGTTTACCGGCAGGCTGATATGACCAAAATGAACCTCCAGGGAATAAATCAGAACATTCTGAGATCGAATGACCAACTTACTAAAAAAATAGCAAGTTTCCATAAATAGCAGCTCTGCACAAGATAGCCCTTATTGAATACAAAAACATAAATATTTTTAGGTGATGCAAGATTGCTCTTACACCTAGGATGCTCCTACATCATTTTTCATGCATGACTGGTCAAATTGGTTACAAAAAGAACCGAGTTGGACTGCAGGTATTACCGAGCATCAGAGAAATATACACCGAGTGAAGTAAGTTGGAGGATATAATGGAGTGAATTAATTATTGATTAGAAGAGTTATATTGAGCTTAGCATAGATCTGAATACTTGCAAATTGAGTTTTATTTGAATCATATCACTAGTGTATCAGTTTAACCATTGTTATAGCTAAATCTCTTAACTGAGTGGACATAACAGTCTTTTGTATTTCAATATGACATTCAAGGAATGCTAATTTTTTTCTTATTCACCCCATAGTGAATGCTGGTTGAGGGAGAACTATTAGTGATAAATCCTCTAACAAGGTCACACCTTATAGTGTGTTTTGTAACCTTTAACAGGGTTGGTTCCTAACCGAGCTCACTTCAAAAGAGTGAAATATTTTGGGTTACGGGTCCCAGGTGGTTTTTCCCTTAGTAGGGTTTCCACATTAAATATTTGTGTTATGTGTTATTTTTTGTGATTGGATTACTATCATACTTTACATATTTCATATTTGATTAATCGGTAAACATAGTTTTGGAAATTACTGGTATTTGGTAAATGGACATAAAGATTGTTGTTAATATCTTACCAAGTTGATAGTTTTAGTGAAAAAGTTTGAAAAAGTAAATTTGAGGGTTTGGCACTAGTACATTTGATGCCAAATTTTGAAGGCCATATGTCAGATTTCCAATGCCTATTTGTCACAATTTTGACAAATGTGTCCATCGATATTTTTTCATTGGAAATGGCAATGGGAGTGACAACCATCAGTTTTCTGACATCGTCTCCCGTCGAAAAATGCCACATAAAAAGAAACTTTACTATGGGACAGATCTGTCGAAAAGGTGACCTTTATGACATTTGTTTTGTCGTAATTGTGATAGATATGCATTAGATCTCCAATAGGCATACCCATCAAATGTATGGTATTACCATCACAATAATCTATTGAAGTAATAAACTACCGATAGGAGTATCTGTTGGACTTATAGTGCATCTATCGGAAAATATTTACTACGTGTCGAAAAAATGACGAATTAGCATAGTAAAAATAAAAAAGCTTAAGAGACCGTCATAGTTGCTCTCCAACTTTGGTCCATATATTGACAAAACATTTTACATTTCGTTAGCTCATCAAATAAGGGGATTTGAAAGAATTTAATAGAATATTTTTATGATAACGTATATTATTTAAGTTGACGTTGCATGAATTTATCGACTTCATGCACTTGTATACTACGAGCACAGCCATAAAGAAGCATCTCCTCCCATGGCCTAATTTACTCAAACCATGGGAGGGGATGCTTCTTTATGGCTGTACTTGATGTATACAAGTGCACAAATTGATAAATTCATTCACCATCAAATTAAAATAATATATGTTATACATGAAAATATCATCCATTAAATTCTTTCAAAACACCGCATTTGATGAGCTAACGAAAAGTAAAATGTTTTGTCAGTATATGGACCAAGGACGGAGACCAACTATGATGGTCTCTTAAGCTTTGCTATCTTTAGTCCTAGCTACTAGGTAAGGGCTGGAAGACTTATACCTGTCGATCGTTGAGAATAATCATCGCCTTGCCTTTAAGTACACTGCACAATATCCAATATAAGAGAAGGCAGAAAATATGAATGGATAAAAGAAATGAAAGATACAATAAAATTATCTTGTTGTTTACCTTATCAAAATTGATCCCAGTCTCATAAAAGTAATTTTATATGATCACTAGCACATTTCGTGCATGGACGAGAAACAATATCCAAAGTTTCTAGATTCTCAGAAGAGGTATGAGTGGAGGCCAAAAAAGGGATATTTGTGAAGGTTTTATAGACATAGTACTAAATCATCATCTCTGCACTGGTTGTCAATCTGGAAACCCTCTCTACAAAATCTCCACATCTAGAAAATCTCCACAAAAATATCTTTTGGCCTCCTTTGCATATATGTCTTCTCAGTATCTAAAAACTCTCCATCATTGATTCCCATCATTTTTCACCATCTCCGTGGACTGAGACCTTAAATTATTGAGCTTCTCTTTGTTTCTAGAATAGTTTAACATTCTCTACTTAATAGGGCCAACCACGTGAAGGTGGAAGCTCATCTGGCCCCTCCTAGGAGCCTCTTATGACCCTTTATGACATTTTAAGACCTCTAAGATGTGTATTCTTAGGGGTCGTAAAGGGTTGTAAAGGGCCATTAGGATTCCTAGGACACAATAGTTGAGAAACATAAATGTATGCATCTTGATCACAAGTTTTTGGAGACAACATAATTGAGTGGTATACCCAGATGATGCAAAGCAACCAGTACTCCTCTGGAATTGGAGGAGTAGTAGTTGCTTTGCATCATCTGGGTATACAACTCAATTATGTTGTCTCTAAAAAATTGTGACCATGATGCCTACATTTATGTTTCTCAGCTGTTGTGATATCTACATTTATGTTTCTTAATTGTCATATGTGTTTATGTGCATGTTTTTTATGTGTTTGGGAAGACATATTTCCAACTTGGGCTTGGATCCTATGACAATTAGCTTCATAACAATGAAGTAGATGATAGATGAGCAATTAGCTTCCCAAGAAAAATCCCATAAATGAACTATGTGTACCCCAATTCCTGTGGCCTTTGTGCGTACCCAAAGGATAAATTTGAAACACAAGGGCAAGGCTTAAAGATTTGTCTAGTGATGCAAAATTAACATCTTTAAGCCTTACCCTTGTTGTTTCAAATATATCCTTTAGGTATATGCAAAGGGCATAGGAATTGGGGGTACACATAGTTCATTTACGAGATTTTTCTTGGAAGCTAATTTCTTAGCTCTCATCTACTTCATTTATTATCAAGCTAATTGTCGAAGGATCCAACCCCAGTCTAGAAAGATGTCTTCCCATTCTATTTAAGCCACATTCCTTGTTCTTGTCAAACTTCCTTGGTATGGTAGGCGTGCTCTTTGTAGTACTTTTCTTCAATTTGTGTTCGACGATAAGAATCTTCTTCTTCTTCCTAATTGCAGCCAAAGCTTCCTTTTCATCAAGATTCAACTCCACTTCCCCCATCTCATCATCCTCATCACCCTCAGCTGCCATCCTAAGACATTCCCTCTCCAGTTCTTCAAGCCTCTACAAGATATTTGGATCAATAAAGTCTACAATATTGTGTCCATCCATGATCTCAGGAATATCATCTTCTTTCCACTCTTCATTTGATAAAATATACTACTTCTTCAAGCTTGTAGAGTAGTCTCTAGTGGTTGCAAATCAGTCTTATTACAAACTACAATAAGAGGCTTATTGGCAAATAGAGGTTTTATGCTGTGAAAAAAAGATGCCTATTGTGCAATACTATAACCATAGGACCCTAAAACATCAAGGAAAAACAAAACAACCACCTTCAAATGAGCCAAGGTAATAATATTGAGCATCTCTATGGTGTTCCTGTCCTCCAAGGGGTGGTCCAAAATACCAAGGGTATCAATAGGCTAAATAGCTTCAGGCTATCATGGAGGCCTAATGGCTCTACCTTGTAGCCCACAACATAAAGCACAGTGCTCAAAGAAAAGTACATGTCCATATTGTAGAAATGGAAAAGAAACAACAATAAAACAAATAAAAAAGAAAATATTACAATTAAATAATCACCAACAATGATACAAATAATATATCTGTATGCAGCCCATATTTAACATTTCAAATGCAAGAATGAAAGAAAATATGGAATTAAGCCCACAATTCATAGGCCCACAGAGGGACATTTATCATAGTCATAGTGATGCAAGGAAGGGAGAAAGATGGGCCAAAGGATGGCACACCCTAATGATCCAAGCCTGCTCAAAACATGCAAAGCAAACAAACACAAGAGTGAGATAGAGAATGCATAAAATTTATATATTATCATCAATTGAATCATAGATGCTAGGCTATAAGGCCTTCCCAGTTATGACCTGATATTACAATGAATCTTAGAAGTCCTCAAACATGCGAGGATCTGTCACAAATCTCCAATCTAATGTCTACTATCTTCTATCCAAAACTGACTTCCTAAACTACACCCAAACATCTACATTTATACAAGAAGCTACCGAACTAAGTCAGCCTTCAGATCCATAATTAATAGAAGTAATAGTCAAATCTAGGACCACACACTTCCCAATGATGGATAAAAACATTAAATCCATGATCCAATATAAATGCACAAGTTAGCCACAACAAGAAACAAAACTAAACCCGTCAGTAAGCATGATAACCGAGCAACAGACAGACAAAGCTGAGAGCTAGTGAAATAACTGACCACCCAGGAGAGAACCAACCACACTTGGTAACCAAAGGAAATTGACCAACTCAGTCAAAGTAGAAACCGAGCAACACAGACAAACTCCAAATTATTTTTGGTGACATAGGATTGCCAAGGACCCGAGATGCTCCTGCATCAGACACCTGGGGTTATTTTGAAATGATTCTTTGAATCATTTGGTATGCCAAGTTTGAGCTGCATCCAACTTAGACTATGAAATCCATGAACTATCTTCCATTGGTCTATTCTTCCACTTAACCAAATATTCCATATACTATTTTCCTCTTGTGCTGTTGCCAACTCTTTCCTTCAAAATCTGTTCAACTTCATCATTCTACCTCTTAGGATATTCTGTCAGTACTGTCACTTCTTCATCAAGTTCATGATACTCATACAAATCAGCAATGCTGAAAATTGGTGATATATCCATGTCATCAGGTAATTCAATCTCATATGCATTTCCACTGTCAAATTTCTTTAGAATCTTGCAAGGTCCAAACTTCTTCATCTTTAGCTTCCCATATGTTCCAACAGGAAATTGACCTTTTTTCAAATGAACCATCACTTCATCACCAACATCAAAAGTCTTATGTCTCCTTGATCTATCAACTCTGTCTTTGTATTTTTTATTACTATCTTCCAGCTTCAGCTTCACATCTTCATGCAATGTTTTCATGTACTCGACAAACTTTATTCCTTCAACACTTTTCTTATTCTCATCAACAATGTCTCTCAAATCATATATTCCTCTTGATTGTGTGCCATTCACAATCTCAAATGGTGTCTTTCTAGTACTCCTATTCATTGAATTATTGTATGAAAACTCTGCTTGTGCTAACATAGAATCCCAATTACTCAGTGTGTCTCCAACTAAACATCTCAAAAGATTTCCCAAACTTTTGTTCACAACTTCAGTCTGTCCATCGGTTTGTGGGTGAAATGTAGAACTATATTTCAACTTAGTGCCAAATTTCTTCCAAAGGGTTTTCCAAAAGTATGCAACAAATTTATTGTCTCGGTCAGAGATAATACTCCTTGGTAATCCATGCAATCTGACAATTTTCTTAAAGAAAAGATCTACTACATGTACTGCATCTGATGTCTTTCGACATGGTATAAAATGTGCCATCTTAGAAAATCTATCTACAACAACAAATATTTAATTATTTCCTCTTACCATCTTCAGTAAGCCAAGAACAAAGTCCATACTGATATCAATCCAAGGTTTCTCAGGAACAACAATCAGTGTATACAATCCAGTATTCTAACTTACTCCTTTTGCAACTTGACAAATTCCACAACTTTTCACAAATTTATGAACATCTCTATACAACTGTGGCCAATCGTACTTCTCCTTAAGCAAATTCCATGTTTTATCAATACCAAAATGTCTAGCCAAACCACTACTATGTTTCTCCTTTATCAAATTAGATCTCATCACTCCTCTCAGTATACACAACTGAATACCTTTACACATCATACCTTCCTGAATAAAATATTCATCCCATTTAGTATCTTGTTGATCTTGAATAGGTGCTCTGCACTTTCTCCATGGCTCAGAAAAATTAGGGTCATTTTCATACAAACCTTTCATCTCATCAAAACCAAGAACTTCAATTTTCATCTCGGTCATCAAATATCTTCTTCTACTCAATGCATCGGCAGCTCAGTTAGTGACTCCACTCTTATGCTTTATTACAAATGTATAACTCTTCAAATACTCAACCCATTTCATATGTCTCTGATTCAACTTATTCTAACTACCCAAATATTGTAAAGCCTTATGATCAGTATACAACACAAATTCACTCAGTATTAAATAATGTCTCCATTTCTTAAATGCTTGAACAATAGTATAGAATTCTTGATCATACATAGAATATTTCCTTCTAGCATCATTCAACTTTCCACTAAAGAAAGAAATAGGTTTACCTTCTTGACTCAACACAGCTCCAATTGCATTTCCACTTGCATCACATTCTACTTGAAATACTTTACTGAAATTAGGTAATGCCAAAATAGGTAATTCAACAACCTTCTACTTTAGAGTCTCAAAACTTCTATCAGCTCCTTGTGTCCACTTGAATTCTCTTTTTTCTCCTCTCATAGTCTCAGTCATAGCATTACAAATTGAACTGAAATTCCTTATGAACTTTCTGTAAAAACTTTCCAAACCATGAAATGATCTTACCTCACTAGAATTCATATGTGTAGGCCAATTCAAAATAGCTTCAACCTTCTCAGGATCCATCTTCAAACCATCAACCAAAATAACAAATCCCAAATACATAGTCTCCTCTTTCATGAATGAACACTTTTTCAGATTTATCATCAACTTTTCCTCTTTCAATCTCTGTAAAACTTGTCTAACATGCAACAAATGTTCTTCTCTAGTCTTACTAAATATCAAAATATCATCAAGATATACAATTACAAATTTACCCAAGAATTTCTTCAAAACTTTATTCATCAACCTCATAAAAGTACTCGATGCATTAGTTAAACCAAAAGGCATAACCAACCACTCATACAAACCTTCTTTTGTCTTGAAAGCAATCTTTCACTCATCACTTTCTTTGATTCTGATACGATTATACCCACTTTTCAAATCAATCTTTGTGAAATACTTTGCTCTAGTCAAACTGTCCATTATATCATCCATCCTCGGTATAGGAAACCTATACTTCACTATTATCTTATTGATTGCTCTAGAATTAGTACACATTCTCCATTCTTCTTCAGTGCCAATACAACATGTACTGCACAAGGACTCAAACTTTCTCTGATCAAACCTTTCTCCAGCAACTCTTGAATCTGTCGATTCAATTCCTAATTCTCAGTAGGTGTCAACTGATGAGGTGCCTTATTTAGTAAACTAGCTCCAAGGATTGGATCCATACAATGATCAATGCTTCTTTTTGGTGGAAAACCATCAGGTACATTATAAAAAATGATATCACTATACTCGATGAGCAACTTAGCAATCTCCTTAGGGACACTATCCTCTATTTTCTTACTCAACTTATTAGGAATCACAACAAAACATACATCATTCTTCTTCAATGAGTTAACAAACTTTCTTCCTTCCATCAAGCAAACTTTCACAGATGTGAAAACATTACTAATAGGTTCTTCCATCAATGGTAACAAGATTTTTTTCTTTCCATCAGCCACAATAGTATACTTATGCAATCTCCCATCATATATAGCATGTCTATCATATTGCCAAGGTCTACCCAACAAAATATGAAAACAATCCATAGACATGATATCACATAACACCTTATCATAGTATTTTCCAATCTTCAAATTCACATAACATTGTTCACGTACTAGGAGTGTATGCTCATCTTTGATCCATGAAATCTAATAGGGCTTCGGATGTACCAACCTTTCCAACTGCAATTTTGTGACCATCTCTTTAGATGCCAGATTCTCCAAGCTACCACTATCAATGATTACCTTCCAAACTTTGTCAGAAACTCTACATCTGGTCTTGAACAAACTTTTCCTTATCGGATCTTCCTTCTTGCTTTCATTCCACAGTGCTCTCCTTACCATCAAGTTATTTTCTTTCTCAGGTTCATTCAGTGACTCTTCTTGCACCAAAGCATTTCTACTGCTACCAGCCTTCTTACTAGCTTGTATACATTCAAAAGATCTATGTCCTTCTTCTTCACAATTGTAACAAGTTCCTCAGAAACTTCCTCTACCATAACCACCTCGGTAGTTACTACCTCTACCTCTAGAACTTTCACCTTTCCACTTGGTCTTGCCTTTGTCTAGATTTGTCTTTTCGGGTTTAGATCTACCTTTTTCACAATTAGATCTACCTCTTCCTTTAGGGAATCTACCACCACAACCTCTCTATCTTTGCTCAATTTCTCCTCGGCCTTCAAAGCAAATTGATAAGTCTCTTCAATGTTCTCCAACTTGACCATACTAATTTCCTCTTGGATGGAAACTCTCAAACCATTAAGGTATCTGTCAATTCTTTCCACATCATCTTCATCATGTCTAGATATGATATCCAATCTATAGAATTCCTTAGTATACTCTTTTACTGAGCTATCTTTCTACCTCAAACTTTGCATTCACCAAACTAGGTTAATCTGATAATCACAGGGTAAAAACTTTCCTTTCAATTTATTCACCATTTTACTCCATACCTTGTTTTTGTCTTTTCCTTTCCTCTTCTGATCCAATTGAAGATGTTCCCACCATAAGGATGCATGAATTTTCAACTTTGTGCTTGCAATGTTTACCTTCTTATCCTCAGGAATGTTTTCATATTCAAAATACTTTTCCATCTCGGTGATCCAGTCCACCAATTCATCAGAATCTAGCTTTCCACCATACTCAGGAGGATTGAAATGTGGTGTTGAATTTAGACTTGTCAAAGCCTTCAAAAATATTTCTTCATCTTGATCCATAATAGGTGCAGGTTCTGCATTCGCTTGTTCTTCTTCAATTTCATCATCACCAACATCTTCAAGATGTCTGCCTCTTCTTTGGGCTATCTCCACTACTTCTAACCTAGCAGCAATCTACCTTAGCATATCTTCCAATCCTGGATCTTCATCTCACCTCCCACAAACCATCTTGACAACCCTCTATAATTTCAGGTCAGATCACAATCTTCTACCCCGCAACAATCAACTAGGGCTTCAAGAGGAACCTGCAAACTTAGATCCACAAAACTAGATCAAGATCTCACCTCCCTCTGATACCACTTGACATAAGGTAGGGAGCAAGAGGGGCCAAAGGATGGTGCACCCTGATGATCCAAGCCTGGTCAAAACATGCGGAAGCAAACAAACACAAGAGTGAGAGAGAGAATGCAAAAACTTTATCTATTATCATAAATTGAATCATACATGCCAGGATGTAAGGCCTTCCTGGTTACGGCTTGATATTACAATGAATCTCAAAAGTCCTCAAACATGCAAGGATTTGTCACAAATCTCCAATCTAATGTCTACTATCTTCTATCCAAAATTGACTTCCTAAACTACACCAAAACATCTAGATTTATACAAGAAGCTACCGAACTAAGTTGGCCTTAAGATCCATAATTAATGGAAGTAACAGTCTGATCTAGGACCACATGCTTCCCAATGATGGATACAAACATTAAATCTATGATCCAATATAAATGCACAAGTCAGCCACAACAGGAAACAAAACTAAACCCATTAGTAAGCATGATAACTGAGCAGCAGATAGACAAAGCCGAGCGCCAGTGAAATAACCAACTGCCTAGGAGAGAACCAACCACACTCAGTAACCAAAGGAAACTGACCAACTACCAACCAAATTGGTCAAAGTAGAAGCCGAGCAACACAAACAAACTCCAAATTATTTTTTGTGACACAGGATTGCCAAGGACCTGAGATGCTCCTGCATCACATAGAAATATGATTATTTTTAAATGGAATACACCAAGGAGTACCATCAGAAATATTGACCATTTACAATCATGAACAATGAATAATCAAATAGCTCATTTTTTTTTAGTATGTGTAGTATTTGTGTATATGAAAAATGAATGAAATATCAAGCTAAAATAAAACAGTGAACAAAAATTCAAATTCAAGGCCTAATTTATCAAGAGAAACAAACATTAGGATGAAAGAAAAATAATTAGGACTATAGAAAAATCATTAGGACTATAGAAAAATCATTAAGACTAGAAAATCAAGTTCTAGAAAAATCATTACGACTATAGAAAAATCATGTAGACTAGAAAATCAAGTTCTAGAAATGGACTGTTCTGATGCTTTTCCATTACAACATTTGAGCATTCATCATTTGGTACTTCTTGGTATATTCCATTTAAGTTTTTCAGCTTTCATTTTTATGTGCATTCTTTATGCGTTTGGCTTCTCTCCCTCGCAAGGGATATGTCGATAGGTAATTGATTTGAAAGCATAATGATTTGACAGTCTTTTTTCAGGATAGGTGTAATCATCCCACCAACCTTAATTAGCAACATTTGTGATATATGTCAAGTACTTATAATCAGTATGCCCAACAATCAGAGACTTAGTAGTAAAAGCATGTCCTTTGGTTTACTAGTTTACTTATAATCAGTATGTCCTTTGGTTTACTAGTTTAATCTGGTTTAAAAATGGTTTGTTTCATGTTTGAATGTACCATTGGATGAAGCTTGGCTATATTAAGTACAATCTTAAGACTCATGACTCTTCAAATTCTCTTGTTTCCTTCAGACCTCCAAACATGTGTACTATGAGATTTCCTCCAACAAATGGACTTGTGATGATTTTCACAATAGTACATGTGTTGGAGGACTACTCAAAGTACTATTTAGGAAAATTTGAATGTTCATCACCTGTGCATATAAGAGTTGATCATAGAAGGTATATGCACAGGTTAAAAACATGCATATTTGACCAAGCAATACTGGGAGCTAGACCCAACAACAAATAGATTTGTGGTGATTATCACAATAGTACATGTGTTGCTGGGTATGAGCTCCCAATAGCACTTAGGAAAATATACATGTTCATCACCTGTGAATATGAAGTGGCTCTAATGGAAGATACAATCACTAAATTCTACATACTCCTTATTTTGTTCTGGGTTGATATTGTCAGACATGGTCTTTCTTGAATAGAATGACTCATTACTTGTACATTGACTAGAATGTTGGTGGAAGAAGGATGATTTTTTTGCAACCATTTTTTCAACTCTAATTTTCTCAACACAAAGGGAAATTTATCATAGCCATAGAAACATGATTATTTTAAAATGGAATACACCAAGGAGTACCATCAGAAATAGTGACTATTTACAATCATGAATAGTTAACCTTAATCAAATAGCTCATTTTTTTATCAGCATGTGTAGTCTCTGTGTATATGAAAAAATGAATGAAATATCAAGGTGAAATAATATAGTGAAAAAAAATTCAAATTGAAGGCCTAATTTATCAAGAGAAACAAACATTAAGATGAAAGAAAAATCATTAAGACTATAGAAAAATCATTAGGACTATAGAAAATCATTAAGACTAGAAAATTAAGTCCTAGAAAAATCATTACAACTATAGAAAAAACATTTAGACTAGAAAATCAAGTTCTAGAAATGGATGGTTCTGATGCTTTGCCATTACAACAATTGAGCATTCATCATTTGGTACTTCTTGGTGTATTCCATTTAATTTTTTCAGCTGCCGTGTTTATGTGCATGTTCTTTATGTGTTTGGCTTCTCTCCCTCACAAGGGATACATGGATAGGTAATTGATTTGAAAGCATAATGATTTGAAAGTCTTTTTTTAGGATAGGCGTAATCATCTTGTCAACCTTAATTAGCAACATTTGTGATATATGTCAAGTAATTATAATTAGTATGCCCAAAAAATAGAGACTTAGTAGTAAAAGCATAAGGTTGCACATCCACATCCACCCTAGTAAGTATTAGAGCCTTTCAAATTTGTAAAGAGCACAAACTTTGCAAATCAAATTGATATTTCATTAAAACCTATGTTCTTGATCAAGTTCTTAAAGATTAAAACATGAAACCATCAAGTTCTTCACCTATGTTCTTCATGGTTGGGGAAGTTGTGATGGAGTTATATGTAACCTTTGGAAGTCATTGTATGACAGACTTAAGCCTAGAGTGTACAGCAGGAACATAGATTCAATAAAAATAGAAGTTTAAATATGCAAGTCCATTGTGTTATGCATTGTTGAGAGGCTTCTTTACTTATTGTTTTGGTTTCTAAATTCAAGGATGGAATAGTAAGCAATCTCCAAGAATTCATTTCATCATTGAATGTATTGTGAGCACTTTAAAATTCTATTCCTTATGTTTTGACTGGTAAAACCAGTGACTGTTCCAAGTAATGTTTGTAATCCTTTGAAGCTTCTCAAGATCCTAATGTAAGTTGATTGGATTAAGAAATTTGGGGATCTAATAGGACTTTAGGGGAGCTCAATAAATGTTTTCGAAGACTTAGAGGAACTATTAGCTATTGGCAATTTGGCTGAGTTGGTTACATAGATGTTGTCATTATGGCAACATATGACCTACATGAAGATCGCATAGGTCAGAGAGCTAGTATGTCAGAGCGCAATACAAATTGTCTAAGTATGAGATAATGTGTTTTTACCAGTGAACCTGATGACAATTTTGGTTTGTGATGTTGATTGGAGTAAGTTCAGTGCTTGTGCACTTGAACATAGACTATATGATGACTATTGAAGACTCACCTCAGAGCGCAAGTCAGTATGGCATGTACAAAGAAGTTATGATAGTTTTACTAAAGATAGTGTTAAGCCAATAGGACAGAATATGAAGACAGAATTGATAAAGAGCTAAGGGATTATTTTGTTTATCAAAATAATGACTTAACAATATAAAGGGACAAAATCCTAGATGTTAACCCTTGGATAAAGATATTTTGTAATATGATAGGCAACCGGAAAGTTATTAATCTTAATAACTTGTATAAAGATATGTAAAGATGTAATTGTAAAAGTGATGTAACGAATGTATGTAATAGAGATAGTGAAAGAGTAGTGAAGAGATATTGATGCAAGCAGTATAAGGTTATGTACCTTGACCTACTTTTGTAATCAGTAAATATTGTATATTACTTGTTTGGGCAGTGGGCTCATCTGGTAATCACATTTTGTACTGCCAACTCCTAACAGGGTTGAGGCTTCTAACAAGGCCTATAGTCCCTTAATCAGGACTGAGACACTATATGCATGTAATAGACTCCTAACAGGGTCAACATCCTTAACATGATACTTTTGATTAGTGGCTCTTTGTGGGTACCATCCCCATCGGGGTTTTCCCTTGGCCAAGGTTTCCTTGAGAACAAATAATGTGTTATGAGTTCTTTAGTTTTATTGCTATGCATGTTGTTTAGCTTCTTATGTTATGCATGTGTTAAGATAATCTGTTATATCCATAATTGGGAAAAAGTTAAAGTTTGTAGAATACTGATTCACCCCCCCTCTTATTATTCCCTATTTCTAACATTATCATGACTGTTCCTTCATCTACAACAAGTTAGACTGAATTTTCTAAGTTTTTCCTTTGTTTTGAAGAGTATTTTGTAATCTATTTCCTTTCCATGGACCAAAAGGCCTAGGACCCATGGAAAGAGGATACTAACAATGTATTATACAACTCTAATGTTCTTGACTTGTAGAGATTTGATAAAGTAAAGAGAACACTAGCTGGAATAGTGTGTTCCTTAAGGGAATTGATAGCTAGGGAGCAGCAGTGAGAGTTTGGCTCTAAGGGCAAGGCATTTTTATGATTTGGATAGTCATATATTGGTATAATAATGGTCTAAATAGTCATCATCAATGCCTCTCAAACCTCTCCAAAAATGTAAGTGTTAGGAATGAATGCAAAGTATTTTGGCAGTAATTCTGTAGCAGTTGTTGTTGCATTCATGACTTGGATTGTCATTGATGTCAACACAGTGATATTTTGGATATTAGCAGGAAAGTAGGTACAGTTTTGTTATGCACATATGTTGTATTGTAGATTGGATTTTGTGTAGTTGATGGTATGTTCTTTGGTGTGTTATTAACCTATGGTTAATAGCGCAAAAAGAAATTCATTCATTTATGAGAGTTATGAGCATTTTGGTGAAAGCAGTGTTTAGACAGTGTTTGTGTGAAGTGATTTTCAGAAATTGGAGGATATCTCTTAGCTGGGATAGAATCTAATTTTGTGCAGTTAAAGGGATGTTGGAGACTCATTAATGATGATGTGGTTCATAGCACAAACTTGGAAGATATGTTTGGAGAAAGTTACAGTATCTGGAAGCTGACAGTTTTATGTGAAATTTTGTGTGTAGCGTGTAGAATTTATTATTTTGTAATTGAGGACTGACTCATTTGTAATTATTTGAGTTTGGTATATAAGAAGGAATTTTTTCCTTGTTGCAATATGTACTATGAAGGTTGAGATGCCAATATATGCATGAAGTGAAGAAAAGAGCTAATTCAGTGATGAAGGAAGACTTGTGAGTACAGAGATCTAGAATTGTGATCTTGTGTAGCAGAGAGTGTGGTTTTGGCACAGTGTGAAGGAGGTAATATATTTCATATTATTCTGTTGAATAATTCTAAGATCTTTTGGACAGTGGGTTCAAAGATCTTGCCTTGAAGCTGTTTGGGTAGAGGGTCCTTCTGTCTTCCATAAACTCTTAACCGGGTTAGAATCTTTTAACAGGGATTCAAAATCTCCTAACATGGATTTATATGTACTGAATGTATTTCATAAGACTCCTAACAGGGTCCCTCCTCTAACAGGGAACTTTCATATTAGTGCATCATTTTGTGGGAATCATTCCCACTGGGGTTTACTCTTTTCAAGAGGTTCCCTAGTCAACATATCTTGTGTTATTGTGCAATTGTGTATGGTTATCTTTCTATGGTTGATTAGTACATTGATTATATTGTTTAAAATAGTTGAATGGTTAAATTATCTGATAACGGATTCACCCCCCCTCTCAGTTATCTTGGGGATCTTTACTTTCTAACAATTGGTATCAAAGTAGCAGGTCCTTGAAAGAAAAGTTTAACAACTTAAGGAGATCCATGGAAAATTTCAGAAAAGAAAGCCCTAAGTTTGATGGAGTAAATTTTGACAGCTGAAAAGAAAAGATGAAGACTCATCTATTATGTTTAGGACCAAGTTATTGGTTGATTACAAAGAATGAGAAGACTATCATTGAGGAAGACAATCTAGAGGTAGGAACTAAATATGAACTAGATCTATTCATGTGTAACATACTTGCAAGAGAAGCACTTTTGTCAGCACTACCAGAGAATGAATATAGTCAGGTAAGATGTTTGAAAACATCTCATGCAAATTGGAAAGCTTTACATTCTACTTTTGAAGGTGATGAACATGAAAAGAAGGCTAGATTACATAATTGGATTTGTGCATTTGAAGATATCAGAATGATGGAAGATGAATCTATTAGAAGCTATATTGGTAGGATGTCTGAGATTGTAACAAGAATAAAGTCTTGTGGACGTGATAAGACAGAGAATGAAGTGATATGGAAAATTCTAAGAACTTTGACACTAGTATTCAAGCAGACAACACAGATGATTGAACAAGTGATACCTTGTACATCAAAATTTTCAAGAGAGACTCTTCTTGGAAGATTAGAAACAGTAGAGATGAACTTGAGATTATCAGGAGAGCTACTTAGAATGGAAACAACATTCAGTGCTCTTAACATTAGACCTACGAGAAGTACTAGTGTGAATGGAGATTATGCCAGTAGTAGCAGATCTAAATCTGAGGAAGATAAGAAGATTGAAGAAGGTATTGCATTACTTGTAAAAAGAGAACCAGATGGTAAGAAAATCTTTAAATGTTGGACTTGTCAAAAATATGGTCATTTTTCATCTAAATGTCCTAAAAGAGTTAAGAAGTATAGAAGCAACTTTAAACCTAGGAGATCTAAAGAATGTTATTATGCAAATGATCAAGATCTTGAAGTAGGAATTGAAAGAAATTTAAGTGATAGCGATAATGATAACTTTGAGGAAATAGGATTTGTAGCAATTAAAGAAGAAAGTTCTGAATCTGATAAAAGGGAAGAAAAAGCATTAGTTTCTCAAGTTGAAAAGAAATCTGATTGGATTATAGATAGTGGTTGTTCACATCATATGACTGGAGATAAAAGAAAGTTTGTTAAGTTAGATAATTATGATGGAGGAATTGTTAGGGTTGGTAACAATGCACCTTGTTTGATTAAGGGTATAGGCTCTATTACTCTTGATGGAAAGACTAACACTGATGATGTTTACTTTGTTGATGGATTGAGACATAATCTACTAAGCGTTGGACAATTGGCTGATAAGGGTTATCAAGTTTGGTTCACTGAGAAAACTTGTGTGATAAAAGATAAAGATGGAAATCTGATTTGAAAAGGATCCAGAACTAGAGGTAATGTATTTCAGTTGAATCCTACTGAGATGACATGTTTGATAACTAGGATTGATGACAGTTGGTTATGGAATAAAAGGTTTTGTCATATAAACTTTGATAATATTGTCGAGGTGAGCACTACACTTGCGGTAAGAGATTTACCTAGAATTATGAAACCTACTAACATGATTTGGAAAGAATGTATGATGGCAAAGCAGAAAAGGAGTTCATTTCCCAACAAGAAGTTCACATTGACAGAGAAGATAGAGATTGTTCATACAGACTTGAGTGGTCCTACTAGGACTAGAGGATTCCATGGAGAAAGGTATTTTATGATTCTTGTTGATTATTTTACAAGGATGATGTGGATTGCATTTTTGAAAGAAAAATTTGAAGCATTTGATAAAATTAAGATCATGAAAAGAAAAATTGAGAATGAATCTGGAATGAAGATTAAGTGTCTAAGAGATGATAGAGGTGGTGAATTTACATCTAGAGAGTTTAACACCTTTTGTGAAATGAATGATATTAAGAGACAACTTTCAGCTCCTAGAACACCAGAACAAAATGGTATTGCAGAAAGAAGGAATAGGTCAATAATTAAAGTAGCAAGAGCTATGTTGTTTGAAAATGATTTGGCTAAGACTTTTTGGAGAGAAGCAGTGAACACAACAGTATACACTATGAACAGAGTACAAATTAGAGCAGATACAAACAAGACACCTTATGAATTATGGTTGGGACATGCACCCTCAGTTAAGTATTTTAGAATTTTTGGAAGTAAATGTTATATAAAGAGAGACGATGATATAGGAAAGTTTGATCCTAGAAGTGATGAAGGAATATTTCTTGGATATTCTTTAAAAAGTAAAGCATATAGATGTTATAACAAAAGAACTAAGACTATTGTTGAAAGTGCAAATGTAAAAGTTGATGAGAAGTTTAAAATTTAGGAAGGAATGCTTGATTATGAATCTGATGGAGAAGCACAACCTCAGCCTAACATTGAAAATGCAAAATTATTTTTTGAAACTAACAGTGATTTGCTAAATGAAAGTCATAAGGAAGAAAATAGAGAAGAAAACAAAGAAGAAAACAAAGAAGAAAATAGAGAAGAAAGTAGAGAAGAATCTACAGTTGGAACAAGATCAGTAACTATGACACCTAACAGGTATACTTCAAGACATCACCCTGTTGAGCAAGTTATTAGAAGTTTAGACAGGGGAGTTTTGACTTGAAATAAGGTACATTTATGTTTGATTTCTCAAATTGAACCTAAGACTACTAATGAAGCTTGTGAAGATGAACATTGGATTAATGCTATGAAAGAAGAACTGGAGCAGATTGAAAAAAACAAGGCATGGAAATTGGCCCCTAGACCTGAAGACAAGAATGTGATTAGAACAAAGTGGGTATTCAAAAACAAGATGAATGAACAAGAAGAAGTGATAAGAAACAAAGCAAGATTGGTATGTAAAGGATATTCACAACAAGAAGGAATTGACTATGAAGAAAATTTTGCACCTGTGGCCAGACTTGAAGCAGTGAGAATGTTTCTAGCATATGCAGCTTACAAGAAATTCAAATTGTATCAGATGGATGTGAAATCAGCATTTTTGAATGGTGAATTGGAAGAAGAAGTCTACATTGAGCAGCCTGAAGGTTTTCCTTTGACACAAGAAGGAGATATGGTATGTAAGTTAAAGAAAGCTTTATATGGATTAAAACAAGCACCTAGAACCTGGTATGCAAGATTGGATAAGTATTTATTGAAATTGGGATTTATAAAAGGAATAGCAGATAGTAACTTATACACAAAAGAAATTGAGAATGGTTTGTTGGTTATAGTTATATTTTTTGATGATATTATCTTTGGAGGAGAAGATGAAGCTAGTGACAAATTTGCAGATGAAATGAAGACTAAATTTGACATGAGCATGATTGGAGAAATGAAATATTTTTTAGGATTATAGATAACACAAAGCAAGGAAGGTATATTTGTAAGTCAAACTAAGTATTTGAATGACTTATTGAAAATATTTGGAATGAAAGATTCTAAACCTGATGGAACACCTATGGTAACTGGACATAAGTTATCTAGCAAAGATGAGACACCAAAATTTGAGCAAAAAAAGTACAAATCTATGATTGGAGGATTGCAGTACTTGACACATACAAGACCTAATATAGCACATTCAGTTGGGATTGTAGCAAGATTTCAAGTAGAACCTAGAGAATCACATTATGCAGTAGTAAAGAGGATGCTGAGATATCTGAAAGGAACAATGGATTATGGATTATGGTATGAGAATTATGATGATTTTACTTTATGTGCCTATACTAATGCAAATTGGGGAGGCAACGTTGATGACAAGAAAAGCACCAGTGGTGGAGCCTTTTTTCTTGTAGGAAAATTGGTCTCTTGGTTAAATAAGAAACATAATTGTACTTCACAAAGTACAATAGAAGCAGAATATGTTGCAGTAGCAAATAATTGTAATCAGATTATTTGGATGAAGCAGATGTTGAAGGATATTGGAATAAAGTTTGATGAGTCTATTTTTATACATTGTGATAACACCAGTATAGTGAGTATGTCAAAAAAACCTATTTTACATTCTAAGACTAAACATATTGAGATCAAGTATCATGTTGTAAGAGAGAAATTTGCAGAAAAAGAAGTAAGATTGGAGTACATAAGCACAAAGGAACAGATAGCAGATATATTTACAAAACCTTTACCTAAGGATACATTTGTGTATCTAAGAGGTATGCTTGGGGTTATACCCCAACGTATTTTTGAGAATTGATGCAGATGATTGCATCCGTCCAGTGGTATATGAACCCTATCTTTCTTCTGGATTGGATGTTGGAACTTCCTCTATTGGGGAGTTTATGAGCTGAGTCATGAGGACTCTTGTTATTGTATTTTTCTAAAAAGTGTCTTTTGACATTAGGTTGTTGTTGACTTAGTGATGGAATTTATATCATTGATGTCAATGGGGGAGAGATATACATGAAAAACATTGTGGATTGTATGAGAGAGCTGAATAGGAAAATGAAGCAAGATTTAATTTGATATTTTGCAGTGATGTTGCAGTATTCAATTTTTGGAACATTGGATGTTTTTCATCTATGTTTCCATCAATGCCAATGGGGGAGATTGTTAGGAATGAATGCAAATTATTTTGGCAATCATTCTGTAGCAGTTTTTTTTGCATTCATGACTTGGATTGTCATTGATGTCAACACAGTGATATTCTGGATATTAGCAGGAATGTAGGTACAATTTTGTTTTGTGCACATGTTGTATTGTAGATTGGCTTTTGCATAGTTGATAGTATGTTCTTTGGTGTGTTATTAACCTATGGTTAATAGCGCAAAAATAAATTCATTCATTTATGAGAGTTATGAGCATTTTGGTGAAAGCAGTGTTTAGACAGTGTTTTTGCGAAGTGATTTTTGAAAATCAGAGGATATCTCTTAGCTGGGATGGAATATGATTTTGTGCAGTTAAAGGGATGTTGGAGACTCATTAATGATGATGTGGTTCATAGTGCAAACTTGGAAGATATGTTTGGAGAAAGTTACAGTATCTGGAAGCCGACAGTTTTATGTGAAATTTTGTGTGTAGCATGTAGAATTTATTATTTTGTAATTGAGGACCGACTCATTTGTAATTATTTGAGTTTGGTATATAAGAAGGAATTTTTTCCTTGTTGCAATATTTACTATGAAGGTTGAGATGTGAATATATGCATGAAGTAAAGAAAAGAGCTAATTCAATGATGGAGGAAGACTTGTGAGTACAGAGATCTGGAATTGTGATCTTGTGTAGCAGAGAGTGCAGTTTTGGCACAGTGTGAAGGAGGTAATATATTTCATATTACTCTGTTGAATAATTCTAAGATCTTTTGGAAAGTGGGTTCAGAGATCTTGCCTTGAAGCTGTTTGGGCAGTGGGTCCTTCTGTCTTCCATAAACTCTTAACCGGATTAGAATCTTTTAACAGGGATACAATGTCTCCTAACAGGGATTTATATGTACTGAATGTATTTCATAAGACTCCTAACAGATTCCATCCTCTAACAAGGAACTTTCATATTAGTGCATCATAAGCAGTTGAATGGTTAAATTATCTGATAACTGATTCACCCCCCCCTCTCAGTTATCTTGGGGATCTTTACTTTCTAACAGTAAGATTGTCTTTAAATACCTTATTGATCTCTTCTAAACATTAACCAAATCAAAACTACATTTTAATAAGTGAATAAGTCAAACCACTAGTCTCCAAAGCATTCAATAAGTGAATATGAATGTTTGAAAACTAATCCCAACAATTCTTAAACAAAATAAACTATGTTTAAGAATTGTTGGGACTGGTCCTTTGGCGTGTATTAACATAATAGAATTTTCAACATATTATTATCATTCTATTTCTTTTGATCTACTAGTGTCATGCCCAAGCCCATGCTTTATCTCCATTATTTGAAGTTATTCACTATTTTGAAATGTTGACTATGGTTATAAAAGGGAAAAAATAGAAAAAAAAATTTAACATGAATTTTTTTTTACAAAACTGAACCAATGGCATGTTTAAAACAAAGAAATAAAATGATAATAATATGCTGAAAATTCTATTCTATTTAATACATGCCAAAGGACCAGTTGTATGAAACTGTCAATCACATAGCATTTCACTATTGTATGAGTGGATTGTGTAGGAACAATTAACATTAAACAAGGAGAAAACTCCTCAACCCATCTTGGAAACCATTGAATTCAATTTTAAATGAAACCTAACACCAACACTATTCCTTCCATTCACTTCTGCCAAGAATACAATATTTAATCCATTCAACATTACATATAATCATTAGACAGTTACATTTCCTGACTATGTAGAGGAACAATCACGACCAAAATGATCAAAAGTAATTTCACCCTTGCACAAGCTATTCCAAACTTCAAGTAAAATGAGAAATATGCTATATCAAATCATTCATATTTATAGTGACCATTCAAAGGATCATTTTGTCAATGAACCCTTTGACTATACCCCTACAAAAGAGAAAGGAAACCTCAAAATAGAGAAAGAAAACTTAGTAAAACTAGTCTATGCCACTATTTGTGAGGGTACAGTCATGATAAGTGCCTCTCAAACCTCTCCAAACATGTAAGAATGTCTTTAAAAACTTTATTGATCTCTTCTAAACATTAACACATGGATAGTCAAACCACTAGTCTCCAAAGCATTCAATAAGTGAATATGAATGTTTGAAAACTTTCCTCTCAACTTCCCCAACCACTCCTAATTGGTTAGAGGGATTAGTTGAGTGTTTAGACACTAAAACTTCTTAAACATACTTTATCTGATATTATGAATTTTAATATCAACAAATGTGAATCCAAACATTTCAAAACAGTGAATCAATATCCTTGAGCACAAGCACCAATAACATCAAATAATGGAGATAAATCACGGGCTAGGGCATGACACCAGTAGAATGCGGTCATTTTAGTGAGCATTCATGGTCAAACAAAATGCAATGCATTTGAAATTTGCGGTCGAATATGATGCCAAAGGCTTGAAAGACATTGCCTGTCAAAGATACCAATCAAAGATGAAGAAATCACATACCTTCTCTCACACTTAGCTTGCACGAAGGAAGATTTGATAGCCAAATCTTCCTTGTACCACATGAAGAACATGGCATTAGTTGAGTTTAGCATGTTATTATCATATCAGATAAAGTATGTTTAAGAATTGTTGGGAAGGATAGGAATAGTGGAGATTCTTGAAATATCCCTCTAACCGATTAGGAGTGGTTGGGGAAGTTGAGAGGAAAGTTTTCAAACATTCATATTCACTTATTTAATGCTTTGGAGACTACTAGTTTGATTGTACATATGTTACTAGTGACTGAGATTCATTAAAGGATACAAAACCCTTCATTTTGGGTTATTGTGTGTGGATTCATCAGCTTTAGCCAAGAAGATCAAGAAGATGGGGCAGGAGGACATTGTGGTAGAAGAAGTATTTAAAGATATTTACATGTCCCCTATCTATGAAATTGAGACTATAGGTGATGAATACCATGTTGAGGATGAGGGGGGCCTTAATCAGGGAGGGGCAACAAGAAGAAACATAAAAGTTTTCATGAGTTTGGAACAACATTTTAGAATCCATGAATGGTATGGGTAAGGTGACCTTCATTCTTGGCCATGACTTCAATGAAACATTGGATATGGCTGATAAAAAGAAGGATCATTTGTTGATAGTGTTCCTTGAGGGAAGGGGGATTGTGAAAGACTTGTTATCATTGTATTGTGTATTTCCAATATGTTTGGATGTAGGGAAGACTAGGAGAATGAAGGATCACTCACTGATTGCATGATAACCTAGTTTTGAAGGGTCACTGGTTGAGGGGATAGTCAAGGTTCAGATGTTGATAGTGCTCATTGAGGGAAGGGGGTTGTAAAAGACTTTTTATTATTGTATTGTGTATTTCCAATATGTTTGGATGCAGGGAAAAATAAGAGAATGAAGGATCACTCATTGATTGCATGATAACCCAGTTTTGAAGGGTCACTGGTTGAGGGGACAGTCAAGGTCCAGATGTTGATGGTGTTCCTTAAGGAAAGGGGGATTGTGAAAGACTTGTTATCATTGTATTGTGTATTTACAATATGTTTGGATGCATGAAGACCATGAGAATGAAGGATCACTCACTGATTGCATGATAACCCTATTTTGAAGGGTCACTAGTTGAGGGGACAGTCAAGGTATGGATGTTGATAGTGTTCATTGAGGGAAGGGAGATTGTAAAAGACTTTTTATCATTGTATTGTGTATTTCCAATATGTTTGGATGTAGGGAAAAATAGGAGAATGAAGGATCACTCACTGATTGCATGATAAACTAGTTTTGAAGGGTCATTGGTTGAGGGGATAGTCAAGGTCTGGATGTTGATAGTGTTCCTTGAGGGAAGGGGGATTGTGAAAGACTTGTTATCATTGTATTGTGTATTTACAATATGTTTGGATGTAGGGTAGACTAGGAGAATGAAGGATCACTCATTGATTGCATGATAACCCAGTTTTGAAGGGTCACTGGTTGAGAGGACAGTCAAGGTTTAGATGTTGATAGTGTTCCTTGAGGGAAGGGGGATTGTGAAAGACTTGTTATTATTGTATTGTGTATTTCCAATATGTTTGGATGTAGGGTAGACCAGGAGAATGAAGGATCACTCATTGATTGCATGATAACCCAGTTTTGAAGGGTCATTGGTTGAGGGGACAGTCAAGGTCTGAATGTTGATAGTGTTCATTGAGGGAAGGGGGATTGTAAAAGACTTGTTATCATTGTATTGTGTATTTCCAATATGTTTAGATGTAGGGTAGAATAGGAGAATGAAGGATCACTCACTGATTGCATGATAACCTAGTTTTGAAGGGTCACTGGTTGAGGGGACAGTCAAGGTCTAGATGTTGATAGTGTTCCTTGAGGGAAGGGGGATTTTGAAAGACTTGCTAATAACCCAATTTTGAAGGGTCACTAGTTGAGGGGACAGTCAAGGTTTGAATATTGATAGTGTTCAGTGAGGGAAGGGAGATTGTAAAAGACTTGTTATCATTGTATTGTGTATTCCCAATATGTTTGGATGTAGGGCAGAATAGGAGAATGAAGGATCACTCACTGATTGCATGATAACCCAGTTTTGAAGGGTCACTGGTTGAGGGGACAGTCAAGGTCTAGATGTTGATAGTGTTCCTTGAGGGAAGGGGGATTTTGAAAGACTTGTTATCATTGTATTGTGTATTTCCAATATGTTTGGATGCAGGGCAGACCAGGAGAATGAAGGATCACTCACTGATTGCATGATAACCCAGTTTTGAAGGGTCACTAGTTGAGGGGACAGTCAAGGTCTGGATGTTGATAGTGTTCCTTGAGGGAAGGGGGATTATGAAAGACTTGTTATCATTGTATTGTGTATTTCCAATATGTTTGGATGTGGGGTAGACCAGGAGAATGAATGATCACTCAATAATTGCATGATAACCCAGTTTTGAAGGGTCACTGGTTGAGGGGATAGTCAAGGTCTGGATGTTGATAGTGTTCCTTGAGGGAAGGGGAACTGTGAAAGGATTGTTATCATTGTATTGTTTATTTTCAATATGTTTGGATGCAGGGCAGACCAGGAGAATGAAGGATCACTCACTGATTGCATGATAACCCAGTTTTGAAGGGTCACTGGTTGAGGAGACAGTCAAGGTCCAGATGGCTGGGCCATTCGAGGATCCTATTTATTTGTATTAATATATATTCAAATTAGATGCATGGATTTCTTGTGAATTATCGGCTGCTATGTATCATGCAACTACATCCATAAATCTACATATACTTCTCTAGGGTTGTAAGCCACTTAGGGATCAAAATAGAGAAACTAAATCAAAATCGTTCTTTGTCCTATTTCCTTTTAAAAAAGTATCAACTATCAATGATGTAACAATACATTTTATCCCCTAAGATATCAATACAAATGGTGCCTAGCTAGAAGCTCACGGGCTATCCATTTGATAACCATAGTCAACATTTCAAAAAAATGGATATCCTTAAGCACAAACACCAATAACATCAAATAATGGAGTTAAAGCACCAAATCAAAATCGTTCTTTGTCCTATTTCCTTTTAACAAAGTATCAACTATCAATGATACAATACATTTGATACCCTAAGCTATCAATATAAATGGCACCTAGTTAGAAGCTCACGGGCTATCCATTTGATAACCATAGTCAACATTTCAAAAAAATGGATATCCTTGAGCACAAGCACCAATAACATCAAATAATGGAGTTAAAGCATGGGCTACAGCACAACACTAGTAACATCAAATAATAGATATAAAACATTGGCTAGGGCACAACACCAATAGAATGCAGTCATTTTAGAGAGCATTCATGATCAAATAAAATGCAATACATATGAAATTTGCGGGTGAATATGATGCCAGAGGCTCAAAAGATGAAGAAATCACATACCTTCTATGTGTGTGAATTTTGTACCTAATCTATAGACACAACACTTCAGTAAAACATTAGAGGTTAGCAAAAATGAAATCGTGCAATAATTGAAAGCTAAACTAACCAGGTGATTTACTACCTTATAATAGGTGCGAGTATGATGTTCTCAGATTGTTATCGAGATCAGTGACCTTGATGACACCTAAACAAAGGATTTGAATGCAAAAGATGGATATGGAATGAATGCAAAGTAATCTATTTTTTTGATATTTTCTATGCAATGATATGAAAAATGAATCTAAATGAATGTAAAAACCAAATTAATCTCACAATAGCCTTGATTTGCAATAAGCTTTGATTCTCCAGATAGCAATTCTTCAACATGATTATGCAATTCTTGTGGATGATTTGTGAAGAGCTAAAGCCTTGATTTATAGAAATCCAGGGCTTTGGAGGTGCATGAAAGAAAGCCATAAATCACTTAGATTAACTCAGCTTGATTTTTAAGTTATCTGAAAATAAAGGATACTTTAATTCACAAAAATATGCAAATCATGCGAAAACAACTTTTTAACTCAAATTAGAAGTTTAGATCAACTTTTGAACTCAAAAATGATGTTGAGTTCCAAAAAGTCAATAACTTGAATTGATTTTTTGATTTGAAGTTTAACTACTCTTTGATTGTGCACATGGATAATTATGAATTAATAAATAAATAAAGTGATTTATTCTCAACTTAACTAATTTTTGAAATAAAACAATTGATTTATGGGTTAATCAATCATTTAAAAAAAATAATATTATTAAAAATTGACAACTTGCTTTAATTAATTAAATAAGAATTTAATCAATTATTCATAGGATTTTGGATTTATAGTAAAAAATAATACAATTAGGAATAAATATAATTAAATTCAATTAAATAATTGAGTGGCAGAATTAAATCTAATTAATTAAATATTGAGAATATTCAATTAATCAAACTTTAGGATAAATATGATTTATCGCCAAATAATCATTAAATTAAAGATAATTATGATAAATAGGAACATTACTAGGAATATTCCTTGATGCAGAATTTATGATAATCAATTAGGATTCGATGATGCTCAGATGTGCCTTTGGTTAGGACTTCGATGTCAATTTCATTCGATATGTTGATATAGAAGATTAATGAACTTATAGCCCATTTTTGGGGTATTACATTTTGCCCCTCTTTGAATTGCTGTGTGAAGCGTAGTGGTTCAAAGATAGTCTGTGTATGATAAAGATATGAAACTGATTCGAAAGATATGATGATATTAGGTCTTGAATGACCAAAGATAATGTTAACTATAACAACGATGAATTGGTGATTGTGAAAAAGTGTCAAAATGCCTGATTCTGAACCTTAGGATTGTGAAGAAGTGAGTGACCGATTCCAGACTCCATTGTCTTTAGAAGAATCACGTAGGTATCACATCTGAACCCTTTAGTTATTGAAGAATCAAGGAAATAACACAATTGAACCGATAGTTACAAAAACTGATACAATTTACAAGATTAAGAGAATACCAGAATGATATGGATCTCGATGAATCTGATATGTCCCAAGTGATGATTGATTTGCCCCAAGCGATGAGGTCTTTTGATGAATTAGTAACTAGACGTGGTTGTTGTCTTGATTATTGAGGAAAGATATGATTTCAAAAAAGATATGATTTCAAATTAGATTACAAACTTTGAATGATGTGCAATACCATGCCCCCTTTGGGATTAAAATTGAAATCTGACAAGAAAAGTCAGCATTGGTAGTTTAGAAGCATGTTAATTGATTTGAGAAGTGGTTAAACATGTCCGAGAACACATTCTACATTGTTGGGAGGTCCTGAAGACCAAGTTTGACTAGGTTTGACCATGAGTTGAAATTTTGATAGTTTGATGGAAGATAATCAGTTAAGTTGAATTCTAGATTTCTACTATGATTGGAGGTTGATTATGCAAGTAGTTAATAATATGAACAATCTCAGATTTTGATTTTGATCCCAACAAAGGATTCTACTTGTTGTTTCATTGGAGGAACCTTCATGTGAGATTCGGCTCTTGTTAGATTTGAAGAATCATTTAAGCATTGAAGGTCATTTAATCATCATGAGATCATGCAAAGAAGAAAAATGAAATGCAACCTAAGACCTAGGACCTACTCACTGATCATATGTCGATTTGTTATCATCATTGAACTTTTAGGTAACTGGATAAATCAATACAATGCCCACTAGCTATGAAACCATAGGCATATGAATATCGATTTGTATGCGCAAGAATCAATACAACACCCACTGATTATGAAACCATGGACATATGAATATTGATTTTATTTTTGGAATGTCAGATTAGATATAAGCACCAAGGCACTGTTAGAAAGTAAAGATCCCGAAGATAACAGAGAGGGGGGGGGGTGAATCAGTTATCTGATAATTTAACCATTCAACTACTTTAAACAATATAATTAATGTACTAGTCAACCATAGAAAGATAACCATACACAATTGCACAATAACACAAGATATGTTGACTAGGGAACCTCTTGAAAAGAGTAAACCCCGGTGGGAATGATGCCCACAAAATGATGCACTAATATGAAAGTTCCTTGTTAGAGGATGGACCCTATTAGGAGTCTTATGAAATACATTCAGTACATATAAATCCCTGTTAGGAGATTTTGAATCCCTGTTAAAAGATTCTAACCCGGTTAAGAGTTTATGGAAGACAGAAGGACCCACTGCCCAAACAGCTTCAAGGCAAGATCTCTGAACCCACTATCCAAAAGATCTTATAATTATTCAACAGAATAATATGAAATATATTACCTCCTTCACACTATGCCAAAACTGCACTCTCTGCTACACAAGATCACAATTCTAGATCTCTGTACTCACAAGTCTTCCTTCATCACTGAATTAGCTCTTTTCTTCACTTCATGCATATATTCACATATCAACCTTCAGAGTAAACATTGCAACAAGGAAAAAATTCCTTCTTATATACCAAACTCAAATAATTACAAATGAGTCGGTCCTCAATTACAAAATAATAAATTCTACACGCTACACATAAAATTTCACATAAAACTGTCGGCTTCCAGATACTGTAACTTTCTCCAAACATATCTTCAAAGTTTTCACTATGAACCATGTCATCATTAATGAGTCTCCAACATCCCTTTAACTACACAAAATTAGATTCCATCCCAGCTAAGAGATATCCTCTGATTTCTGAAAATTGCTTCACAGAAACACTATCTAAACACTGCTTTCACCAAAATGCTCATAACTCTCATAAATGAATGAATTTCTTTTTGCATTGTTAACCATAGGTTAATAACACACCAAATAACATACCATCAACTATGCAAAAGCCAATCTACAATACAACATGTGCGCAAAAAAAAAACTATACCTACTTTCCTGCTGATATCCAGAATATCACTGTGTTGACATCAATGACAATCCAAGTCATGAATGCAACAACAACTGCTACAAAATGACTACCAAAATACTTTGCATTCATTCCTAACAATCTCCCCCATTGGCATTGATGGCAACATAGATGAAAAACATCCAATGTTCCAAAAATCTAATACTGCAACATCATTGCAAAATATCAAATTAAATCTTGCTTCATTTTCCTATTTAGCTCTCTCATACAATCCACAATATTTTTCATGTATATCTCTCCCCCATTGACATCAATGATAGAAATTCCATCACTAAGTCAACAACAACTTAATGTCAAAAGACGCTTTTTAGAAAAATACAATAACAAGAGTCCTCATGACTCAGCTCATAAACTCCCCCATAGAGGAAGTTCCAACATCCAATCTAGAAGAAAGATAGGGCTCATATACCACTGGACGGATGTAATCATCTGTATCAATTCTCAAAAATACGTTGGGGCATAACCTCAAGCATACCTCTTAGATACACAAATTTATCCTTAGGTAAAGGTTTTGTAAATATATCTGCTATCTGTTACTTTGTGCTTATGTACTCCAATCTTACTTCTGTTTCTGCAACTTTCTCTCTTACAACATGATACTTGATCTCAATATGTTTAGTCTTAGAATGTAAAACAAGATTTTTTGACATACTCACTGTACTGGTGTTATCATAATGTATAACAATAGGCTCATCAAACTTTATTCTAATATCCTTCAACATTTGCTTCATCCAAATAATCTGATTACAATTATTTTTTGCTGCAACATATTCTGCTTCTCTTGTACTTTGTGAAGTACAATTCTGCTTCTTACTTAACCAAGAGACTAATTTTCTTCCAAGAAAAAAGGATCCACCACTGGTGTTTTTCTTGTCATCAACGTTGCCTCCCCAATCTGCATTAGTATAGGCACATAAAGTAAAATCATGAGAATTCTCATACCATAATCCATAATCCATTGTTCCTTTCAGATATCTCAGTATCCTCTTTACTGCTACATAATGTGATTCTCTAGGTTCTACTTGAAATCTTGCTACAATCCCAACTGAATGTGCTATATCAGGTCTTGTATGTGTCAAGTACTGCAATCCTCCAATCATAGATCTGTATTTTTTCTGCTTAACTACTGGTGTCTCATCTTTGCTAGATAACTTATGTCCAGTTACCATAGGTGTTCCAACAGGTTTAGAATATTTCATTCCAAATCTTTTCAATAAGTCATTCAAATATTTAGTTTGACTTACAAATATACCTTCCTTGCTTTGTGTTATCTGTAATCCCAAAAAATATTTCATTTCTCCAATCATGCTCATCTCAGATTCAGTCTTCATTTCATCTGCAAATTTCTCACTAGCTTCATCTTTTCCTCCAAATATAATATCATCAACAAATATAACTATAACCAACAAACCATTCTCAATTTCTTTTTTGTATAAGTTACTATCTACTATTCCTTTTATAAATCCAAATTTCAATAAATACTTATCCAATCGTGCATACCAGGTTCTAGGTGCTTGTTTTAATCCATATACAGCTTTCTTTAACTTACATACCATATCTCCTTCTTGTGTCAAAGGAAAAACTCCAGGCTACTCAATGTAGACTTCTTCTTCCAATTGACCATTCAAAAATGCTAATTTCACATCCATCTGATACACTTTGAATTTCTTGTAAGCTGCATATGCTAGAAACATTCTCACTGCTTCAAGTCTGGCCATAGGTGCAAAAGTTTCTTCATAGTCAATTCCTTCTTGTTGTGAATATCCTTTACATACCAATCTTGCTTTGTTTCTTATCACTTCTCCTTGTTCATTCATCTTGTTTCTGAATACCCACTTTGTTCCAATCACATTCTTGTCTTCAAGTCTAGGGACCAATTCCCATGTCTTGTTTTTTTTCAATCTGCTCCAGTTCTTCTTTCATAGCATTAGTCCAGTGTTCATCTTCACAAGCTTCATTAGTAGTCTTAGGTTGAATTTGAGAAATCAAACATAAATGTACCTTATTTCAAGTCAAAACTCCTCTGTCTAAACTTCCAATAACTTACTCAATAGGGTGATGTCTCGAAATATACCTAGTAGGTGTCATAGTTATCGATCTTGTTCCAACTGTAGATTCTTCTCTACTTTCTTCTCTATTTTCTTATATGTTTTCTTCTTTGTTTTCTTTAGTATGACTTTCATTGAGCAAATCACTGTTAGTTTCAAAAAATTATTCTGCATTTTCAATGTTAGGCTGAGGTTATGCTTCTCCATCAACTTTTACATTTGCACTTTGAACAATAGTCTTAGTTCTTTTGTTATAACATCTATATGTTTTTCTTTTTAAAGAATATCCAAGAAATATTCCTTCATCACTTCTAGGATCAAATTTTCCTATATCATCATCTCTATTTATATAACATTTACTTCCAAAAATTCTAAAATACTTAACTGAGGGTGCATGTCCAAACCATAATTCATAAGGTGTCTTGTTTGTATCTGCTCTGATTTGTACTTTGTTCATAGTGTATACTACTGTGTTCACTGCTTCTCTCCAAAAATTCCTAGCCAAATCATTTTCAAATAACATAGCTCTTGCTGCTTCAGTTATTGACTTGTTCCTTCTTTCTGCAGTACCATTTTGTTCTGGTGGTCTAGGGGCTGAAAGTTGTCTCTTAATACCATTCATTTCTCAAAAGGTGTTAAACTCTCTAGATGTAAATTCACCACCTCTATCATCTCTTAGACACTTAATCTTCATTCTAGATTCATTCTCAATTTTGCTTTTCATGATCTTAAATTTATCAAATGCTTTAGATTTTTCTTTCAAAAATGCAATCCATGTCATCCTTGTAAAATCATCAACAAGAATCATAAAATACCTTTCTCCATAGAATCCTCTAGTCCTAGTAGGACCACTCAAGTCTGTATGAACAATCTCCAGCTTCTTTGTCAATATGAACTTCTTGTTGGGAAATGAACTCCTTTTCTACTTTGCCATCATACATTCTTTGCAAATCATGTTAGTAGGTTTCATAATTCTAGGTAAATCTCTTACTGCAAGTGTAGTGCTCACCTTGACAATATTATCAAAGTTTATATGAAAAAAACTTTTATGCCATCACCAACTGTCATCAATCTTAGTTGTCAAACATGTCATCTCAGTAGGATTCAACTAAAATACATTACGTCTGGTTCTAGATCCTTTTCCAATCAGATTTCCATCTTTATCTTTTATCACACAAGTTTTCTCAGCAAACCAAACTTGATAACCCTTATCAGCCAATTGTCCAACGCTTAGTAGATTATGTCTCAATCCATCAACAAAGTAAACATCATCAGTGTTAGTCTTTCCATGAAGAGTAAAAGATCCTATACCCTTAATCAAATAAGGTGCATTATTACCAACCCTAACAAATCCTCCATCATAATTATCTAACATAACAAACTTTCTTTTATCTCCAGTCATATGATGTGAACAACCACTGTCTATAATCCAATCAGATTTCTTTTCAACTTGAGAAACTAATGCTTTTTCTTCCCTTTTATCAGATTCAGAACTTTCTTCTTTAATTGCTACAAATCCTATTTCCTCAAAGTTATCATTATCACTGTCACTTAAATGTCTTTCAATTCCTGCTTCAAGATCTTCATCATTTGCATAATAACATTCTTTAGATCTCCTAGGTTTAAAGTTGCTTCTATACTTCTTAACTCTTTTAGGACATTTAGATGCAAAATGACCATATTCTTAACAAGTCCAACATTTAAGAATTTTCTTACCATCTGGTTCTCTTTTTACAAGTAATGCAATACCTTCTTCAATCTTCTTATCTTCCTTAGATTTAGATCTGCTACTGCTAGCATATTCTCCATTCACACTAGTACTTCTTGTAGGTCTAATGTTAAGAGCACTGAATGTTGTTTCCATTCTAGGTAGCTCTCCTGATAATCTCAAGTTCATCTCTACTGTTTCTAATCTTCCAAGAAGAGTCTCTCTTGAAAAGTTCAATGTACAAGGTATCATTTGTTCAATCATCTGTGTTGTCTACTTGAATACCGGTGTCAAAGTTCTTAAAATTTTCCATATCATTTCATTCTCTGTCTTATCACCTCCACAAGACTTTATTCCTGTTACAATCTCAAACATCCTACCAATATAGCTTCTAATAGAGTCATCTTCCATCATTCTGATATCTTCAAATGCACAAATCCAATTATGTAATCTAGCCTTCTTTGTATGTTCATCACCTTTAAAAGTAGAATGTAAAGCTTTCCAAATTGCATGAGATGTTTTCAAATATCTTATCTGATTATATTCATTCTCCGGTAGTGCTGACAAAAGTGCTTCTCTTGCAAGTATGTTACACATGAATAGATCTAGTTCATCTTTAGTTCCTGCCTCTAGATTGTCTTCCTCAATGATAGTCTTCTCATTCTTTGTAATCAACCAATAACTTGGTCCTAAACACAATAGATGAGTCTTCAAATTTTCTTTCCAGCTGTCAAAATTTACTCCATCAAACTTAGGGCTTTCTTTTCTGAAATTCGCCATGGATCTCCTTAAGTTGTTAAACTTTTCTTTCAAGGACCTGCTACTCTGATACCAATTGTTAGAAAGTAAAGATCCCCAAGATAACTGAGAGGGGGGGGGGGTGAATTAGTTATTTGATAATTTAACCATTCAACTACTATAAACAATATAATTAATGTACTAATCAACCATAGAAAGATAACCATACATAATTGCACAATAACACAAGATATGTTGACTAGGGAACCTCTTGAAAAGAGTAAACTCCGGTGGGAATGATGCCCACAAAATGATGCACTAATATGAAAGTTCCTTGTTAGAGGATGGACCCTGTTAGGAGTCTTATAAAATACATTCAGTATATATAAATCCCTGTTAGGAGATTTTGAATCCCTGTTAAAAGATTCTAACCCGGTTAAGAGTTTATGGAAGACAGAAGGACCCACTGCCCAAACAGCTTCAAGGCAAGATCTCTGAACCCACTATCCAAAAGATCTTAGAATTATTAAATAGAATAATATGAAATATTTTACCTCTTTCACACTATGCCAAAACCACACTCTTTTCTACACAAGATCACAATTCCAGATCTCTGTACTCACAAGTCTTCCTTCATCACTGAATTAGCTCTTTTCTTCACTTCATGCATATATTCACATCTCAACCTTCATAGTACACATTGCATCAAGAAAAAAATTCCTTCTTATATACCAAACTCAAATAATTACAAATGAGTTGGTCCTCAATTACAAAATAATAAATTCTACACGCTACACACAAAATTTCACATAAAACTGTCGGCTTCCAGATACTGTAACTTTCTCCAAACATATCTTCAAAGGCTGCGCTATGAACAACATCATCATTAATGAGTCTCCAACATCCCTTTTACTACACAAAATGAGATTCCATCCTAGCTAAGAGATATCGTCTGATTTCCAAAAATCACTTCACAGAAACACTATCTAAACACTGCTTTCACCAAAATGCTCATAACTCTCATAAATGAATAAATTTATTTTTGTGCTATTAACCATAGGTTAATAACACACCAAAGAACATACCATCAACTGTGCAAAAGCCAATCTAGAATACAACATGTGTGAAAAACAAAATTGTACCTACTTTCCTGCTGATATCCAAAATATCACTGTGTTGACATCAATGACAATCCAAGTCATGAATGCAACAACAACTGCTATAGAATGATTGCCAAAATACTTTGCATTCATTCCTATTATGCACAAGCACTGGGATGACTTGAATATCATGTCAATTTTGATATAGAAATTTTTATAAGCATCAGAACATAAACGTCATGATGACCTAAATAGGCCTTGTATTCAAACACATCAAACAGTCAAGAGATGATTCTAAAACTAATGTGAATTACCCTTAGTGATCCTTTATCATTCACATCCTTAGGTAAGATCGTGTTTCACAGTAAGAGAAAGAACTCACTCAAAAAGATAATAGTTAGATCAAACTTCCTTGAATTTTTTGGGTATCAATGGTTGAGGTATGCATGGCCATCCAATTCAAGATAGAGGCTCTTACAGTTAGACACCATTTCAATCCAAAATTTTCAAAGTTGTTAGATTTTCACATACAAGAAGAAAAAAAAGAAAATATTATGCCCCTAGTCATCACTCTCTAAATCCTATAAAGGACATCATCAAAGAGCTCGAAGGGACATAATATGAAAAAATCTCAATGCGAATCAGTAAGCATACAAGGAGATAAAAGCACGAAAAAGCATAGATTGTTTTCAATTTGTGTTTGATTGCGTTGTTGTAGATGCAAAATCTTTTCTGGAGACAAGACTAACTGACTGACTCACATGAAGCTTCAAAGGACTCTGACTGGATATGATACGTCTAAGATACATTGGAGACCATAGGATATGAATTTGATTGCCCCCAAGTGTTAAGCATTGATAAGATATAGACACTTGAGCTGATTGGTGTACAGACTGACTTATTGAAAACTGGAAATGCAAAAACAAATCGGGAGATATGTACAAACTAAAGCAAAACTAAAAGCTAGGAAAGACCAAGATTGCACTGATAGATGAAGCATTTTGAAACAAGTGGCACCCATTTGCCAGGTTTTCACCATCTTGGTAGAGATTCTATTTTTGCTACCAAGGCGCCTATTTCCAGGTTTTCACCAAGGCACTTTTTCTTTTTCTCATTTTTTTTTTCTCATTTTTGATATTTTCTAATTTTTTTGTGAATCATCAAGGCACCTATTGCTAGGTTTTCACCAAGATGTTCATTTTTTCAAGACATTTTCCAATTTTTATGATTTTTTAGGACATTTTACCATAGACTGAATGCCTTAGGCATAGAATTTCTTCAGATAGAGAATGTTGATTGGTTCTTTGAGCTGTGCTTCTTCAATCATTAAGAGTTGATAGGCACCAGAGCCAAAAGTAGCAGTGATTACAAAGGGACCCAACCAGTTGGGTTCAAACTTCCTCTTACGTTCTCGATGTAATTGATTTTTAGAATTTTCTCTCAAGACTAGATCACCAACCTGAAATTCTCTGTGTCTGACTTTCTTGTTGTAACCTCTAGAAATTCTCTTCTGATATACTTTGAGATGATCATATGCTACTTGTCTGCGCTCATCTAGTAGTTCAAGTTCTTGAAACCTAGACACTCTGTAGTCATCATCAGTTACTAGACCATGCATTTTGATTCTTAGTGATGGGATTTTGACCTCAATAGGCAATACCACTTCAGACCCATAAAATAAAGTGAAAGGTGTAGCCCCAGTTGGTGTTCTGATACTTTTTCTATAGGCCTAGAGAGCTGGATTGATCATGAGATGCTAGTCTCTTCCTATTTTATTAACTGTTCGGTGTAAGATTTTCAATAGATTCTTGTTAAAGGCTTCTGCTTGTCCATTCCCTTGAGGATAGTAGATAGAAGACCAATGTTGTGTGATCTTGAATTTGGCACATAAATCATCTAGGTCTTTGTTCTTGAATTGTTCACTGTTATCTATGATTATGGAATGAGGTATCCCATATCTACATATGATATAGTTCAATATGAACATAGATATTTGTTTCCCTGTTGCTTGTGTCAAAGGGACTGCTTCTACCCATTTTGTAAAATAATCTGTAGCTGTGATTATATGGGTATGTCCATTAGAAGAATGAGGATGAATCATCCCGATAAGATCAAATGCCCATTGGTGAAAAGGCCATTGTGTTGTAAAGGGAATTAGATCTCTCCCTGGAGCATGAATTAAGTTGCCATACACTTGGCACTTTTGACAATTCTTAGCAAATTTGATAGCCTCTTTCTCCATTTCAGGCCAATAGTACCTAGCCCTAATAAGTTTTTGAGCTAGTGTTAAACCGTTCGAGTGTGACCCACAAATACCATCATGGACTTCCTCTAATGCACATTGAGACTCTTCCCATTCTAAACATCTAAGTAGCGTACCATCTAGACCTCATTTGTATAGATCATTACCAATGATGACATATCGAGAGGCATTTTGGATAAGGTATCTCTTTTCATGGTGGTTGAAAGTATCAGGGATGATTTGGTCTTGGAGATAGGAAAATAGGTTTTTGTATCTGGATGAATCATGACCTACAACAGTGCAAATCATAAGGGTTTTGGGGGAGTCATATGCAGGATAAGATAATGCTTCCACCAGGAATTCATATGTTATGAATGAATGCAAAGTATTTTGGCAGTCATTCTGTAGCAGTTGTTGTTGCATTCATGACTTGGATTGTCATTGATGTCAACACAGTGATATTCTGGATATCAACAGGAAAGTAGGTACAGTTTTGTTTTGCGCACATGTTGTATTGTAGATTGGCTTTTGTGTAGTTGATGGTATGTTCTTTGGTGTGTTATTAACCTATGGTTAACAATGCAAAAAGAAATTCATTCATTCATGAGAGTTATGAGCATTTTGGTGAAAGCAGTGTTTAGACAGTGTTTCTGTGAAGCGATTTTTGAAAATCAGAGGATATCTCTTAGCTGGGATGGAATATAATTTTGCACAGTTAAAGGGATGTTGGAGACTCATTAATGATGATGTGGTTCATAGCAAAAACATCGAGGATATGTTTGGAGAAAGTTACAGTATCTGGAAGCCGACAGTTTTATGTGAATTTTGTGTGTAGCGTGTAGAAATTATTATTTTGTAATTGAGGACTGACTCATTTATAATTATTTGAGTTTGGTATATAAGAAGGAATGTTTTCCTTGTTGTAATAAGATTTGAGAAAAAAAAGAATTGAGAAAAAAAAAGAATTGAGAAAGAGAGAATTGAGAAAAAGAGAATTGTAAAAAAAGAGAATTGAGTAGAGAGGATTGAATTGTGAAAGTTGAGATGCGAATATATGCATGAAGTGAAGAAAAGAGCTAATTCAGTGATGAAAGAAGAATTGTGAGTACAGAGATCTAGAATTGTGATCTTGTGTAGCAAAGAGTGTGGTTTTGGCACAGTGTGAAGGAGGTAATATATTTCATATTATTTTGTTGAATAATTCTAAGATCTTTTGGACAGTGGGTTCAGAGATCTTGCCTTGAAGCTGTTTGGGCAGTGGGTCCTTCTGTCTTCCATAAACTCTTAACCGGGTTAGAATCTTTTAACAGGGATTCAAAATCTCCTAACATGGATTTATATGTATTGAATGTATTTCATAAGACTCCTAACAGGGTCAATCCTCTAACAAGGAACTTTCATTTTAGTGCATCATTTTGTGGGCATCATTCCCACCGGGGTTTACTCTTTTCAAGAGGTTCCCTAGTCAACATATCTTGTGTTATTGTGCAATTGTGTATGATTATCTTTCTATGGTTGATTAGTACATTAATTATATTGTTTAAAGTAGTTGAATGGTTAAATTATCAGATAATTGATTCACCCACACCCTCTCAATTATCTTGGGGATCTTTACTTTCTAACAATTGGTATCAGAGCAACAGGTCCTTGAAAGAAAAGTTTAACAACTTAAGGAGATCCATGGCGAATTTCAGGAAAGAAAGCCCTAAGTTTGGTGGAGTAAATTTTGACAGCTGGAAAGAAAAGATGAAGACAAATTTATTGTGTTTAGGACCAAGTTATTGGTTGATTACAAAGAATGAGAAGACTATCATTGAGGAAGACAATCTAGAGGCAGGAACTAAAGATGAGCTAGATCTATTCATGTGTAACATACTTGTAAGAGAATCTCTTTTGTCAGCACTACCGGAGAATGAATACAGTCAGGTAAAATATTTGAAAACATCTCATGCAAATTGGAAAGCTTTACATTCTACTTTTGAAGGTGATGAACATGCAAAGAAGGCTAGATTACATAATTGGATTTGTGCATTTGAAGATATCAAAATGATGGAAGATGAATCTATTAGAAGCTATATTGGTAGGATGTCTAAGATTGTAATAGGAATAAAGTCTTGTGGAGGTGATAAGACAGAGAATGAAGTGATATGGAAAATTTTGAGAGCTTTGACACCGGTATTCAAGCAGACAACACAGATGATTGAACAAGTGATACCTTGTACATTGAACTTTTCAAGAGAGACTCTTCTTGGAAGATTAGAAACATTAGAGATGAATTTGAGATTATTAGGAGAGCTACCTAGAATGGAGACATCATTCAGTGCTCTTAACATTAGACCTACATTATCAAGAAGTACTAGTGTGAATGGAGATTATGCCAGTAGTAGCAGATCTAAATCTGAGGAAGATAAGAAGATTGAAGAAGGTATTGCATTACTTGTAAAAAGAGAGCCAGAAGGTAAGAAAATCTTTAAATGTTGGAATTGTCAAGAATATGGTCATTTTGCATCTAAATGTCCTAAAAGAGTTAAGAAGTATAGAAGTAACTTTAAACCTAGGATATCTAAAGAATGTTATTATGCAAATGATGAAGATCTTGAAGCAAGAATTGAAAGACATTTAATTGACAGTGATAATGATAACTTTGAGGAAATAGGATTTGTAGCAATTAAAGAAGAAAGTTTTGAATTTGATGAAAGGGAAGAAAAAGAATTAGTTTCTCAAGTTGAAAAGAAATCAGATTGGATTATAGACAGGGGTTGTTCACATCATATGACTGGATATAAAATAAAATTTGTTAAGTTAGACAATTATGATGGAGGAATTGTTAGAGTTGGTAATAATGCACCTTGTTTGATTAAGGGTATAGGATCTATTACTCTTGATGGAAAGACTAACACTGATGATGTTTACTTTGTTGATGGATTGAGACATAATCTACTAAGCATTGGACAATTTGTTGATAAGGGTTATCAAGTTTGGTTTGCTGAGAAAACTTGTGTGATAAAAGATAATGATGAAAATCTGATTGGAAAAGGATCCAGAACCAAAGGTAATGTATTTCTGTTGAATAATACTGAGATGACATGTTTGTTAACTAAGATTGATGACAGTTGGTTATGGCATAAAAGGTTTTGTCATATAAACTTTGATAATATTGTCAAAGTGAGTACTACACTTGCGGTAAGAGATTTACCTAGAATTATGAAACTTACTAACATGATTTGCAAAGAATGTATGATGGCAAAGCAGAAAAGGAGTTCATTTTCGAGCAAGAAGTTCACATCGGCAAAGAAGCTAGAGATTGTTCATACAGACTTGAGTGGTCCTACTAGGACTAGAGGATTCTATGGAGAAAGGTATTTTATGATTCTTGTTGATAATTTTACAAGAATTATGTGGATTGCATTTTTGAAAGAAAAATCTGAAGCATTTGATAAATTTAAGATCATGAAAAGAAAAATTGAGAATGAATCTAGAATGAAGATTAAGTGTCTAAGATCTAATAGAGGTGGTGAATTTACATCTAGAGAGTTTAATACTTTTTGTGAAATGAATGGTATTAAGAGACAACTTTCAGCCCCTAGAACACCAGAAGAAAATGGTATTGCAGAAAGAAGGAATAGGTCAATAACTGAAGTAGCAAGAGCTATGTTGTTTGACAATGATTTGGCTAAGACTTTTTGGAGAGAAGTAGTGAGCACAATAGTATACACTATGAACATAGTACAAATCAGAGTAGATACAAACAAGACACCTTATGAATTATGGTTTGGACATGCACCCTCAGTTAAGTATTGTAGAATTTTTGGAAGTAAATGTTATATTAAGAGAGATGATGATATAGGAAAGTTTGCTCCTAGAAGTGATGAAGGAATATTTCTTGGATATTCTTTGAAAAGAAAAGCATATAGATGTTATAACAAAAGGACTAAGACTATTGTTGAAAGTGCAAATGTCAAAGTTGATGAGAAGTTTAAAATTCAGGAAAGAATGCTTGATTATGAATATGATGGAGAAGCACAACTTCAGCCTAACATTGAAAATACATAATTTTTTTTTGAAACTAACAGTGATTTGTTGAATGAAAGTCATACTAAAGAAAATAGAGAAGAAATTAGAGAAGAAAATAGAAAAGAAAACAAAGAAAAAAGTAGAGAAGAATCTACAGTTGGAACAAGATCAGTAACTATGACACCTAACAGGTATATTTCAAGACATCACCTTGTTGCGCAAGTTATTGGAAGTTTAGACAAAGGAGTTTTGACTTGAAATAAGGTACATTTATGTTTGATTTCTCAAATTGAACCTAAGACTACTAATGAAGCTTGTGAAGATGAACATTGGATTAATGCCATGAAAGAAGAACTAGAGCAGATTAAAAAAAACAAGACATGAGAATTGATCCCTAGACCTAAAGACAAGAATGTGATTGGAACAAAGTGGGTATTTAGAAACAAGATGAATGAACAAGGAGAAGTGATAAGAAACAAAGCAAGATTGGTATGTAAAGGATATTCACAATAAGAAGGAATTGACTATGAAGAAACTTTTGCACCTATGGCTAGACTTGAAGTAGTGAGAATGTTTCTAGCATATGCAGCTTACAAGAAATTCAAAGTGTATCAGATGGATGTGAAGTAAGCATTTCTGAATGGTCAATTGGAAGAAGAAGTCTACATTGAGCAGCCTGAAGGTTTTCCTTTGACACAAGAAGGAGATATGGTATGTAAGTTAAAGAAAGCTTTATATGGATTAAAACAAGCACCTAGAACCTGGTATGCAAGATTGGATAAGTATTTATTGAAATTGGGATTTTTAAAAGGAATAACAGATAGTAACTTATACACAAAAGAAATTGAGAATGGTTTGTTGGTTATAGTTATATTTGTTGATGATATTATATTTGGAGGAGAAGATGAAGCTAGTGACAAATTTGCAGATGAAATGAAGACACGAACAGTTGAGCAGAAAAGCATCAGTGGTGGAGCCTTTTTTCTTGGAGGAAAATTGGTCTCCTGGTTACGTAAGAAGCAGAATTGTATTTCACAAAGTATAGTAGAAGCAGAATATGTTGCAGTAGCAACCAATTGTAATCAGATTATTTGGATGAAGCAGTTGTTGAAGGATATTGGAATAAAGTTTGATGAGCCTATTGTTATACATTGTGATAACACCAGTACAGTGAGTATATCAAAAAATCCTATTTTACATTCTAAGACTAAACATATTGAGATCAAGTATCATGTTGTAAGAGAGAAAGTCGCAGAAAAAGAAGATTAGAATACATAAGCACAAAGGAACAGATAGCAGATATATTTACAAAACCTTTACCTAAGGATACATTTGTGTATCTGAGAGGTATGATTGGGGTTATGCCCCAACCTATTTTTGAGAATTGATGCAGATGATTGCATCCATCCAGTGGTATATGAGCCCTATCTTTCTTCTGGATTGGATGTTGGAACTTCCTTTATGGGGGAGTTTATGAGTTGAGTCATGAGGACTCTTGTTATTGTATTTTTCTAAACAGTGTCTTTTGACATTAAGTTGTTGTTGACTTAGTGATGGAATTTATGTCATTGATGTCAATGGGGGAGAGATATACATGAAAAACATTATGGATTGTATGAGAGAGCTGAATGGGGGAACGAAGCAAGATTTAATTTGATATTTTGCAGTGATGTTGCAGTATTGGATTTTTGGAACATTGGATATTTTTCATATATGTTGCCATCAATGCCAATGGGGGAGATTGTTAGGAATGAATGCAAAGTATTTTGGCAGTCATTCTGTAGTAGTTGTTGTTGCATTCATGACTTGGATTGTGATTGATGTCAACACAGTGATATTCTGGATATCAGCAGGAAAGCAGGTACAATTTTGTTTTGCGCACATGTTGTACTGGAGATTGGATTTTGCATAGTTGATAGTATGTTCTTTGGTGTGTTATTAACCTATGGTTAACAGTGCAAAAATAAATTCATTCATTCATGAGAGTTATGAGCATTTTGGTGAAAGCAGTGTTTAGAAAGTGTTTCTTTGAAGCAATTTTCAAAAATCGGAGGATATCTCTTAGCTAGGATGGAATTTGATTTTGCATAGTTAAAGGGATGTTGGAGACTCATTAATGATGATGTGGTTCATAGTGAAAACTTCAAGGATATGTTTGGAGAAAGTTACAGTATCTGGAAGCCGACAGTTTTATGTGAAATTTTGTGTGTAGCGTGTAGAAATTATTATTTTATAATTGAGGACCGACTCATTTGTAATTATTTGAGTTTGGTATATAAGAAGGAATTTTTTCCTTGTTGTAATAAGAATTGAGAAAAAAAAAGAATTGAGAAAGAGAGAATTGAGAAAAAGAGAATTGTTAAAAAAGAGAATTGAGTAGAGAGGATTGAATTGTGAAAGTTGAGATGCGAATATATGCATGAAGTGAAGAAAAGAGCTGATTTAGTGATGAAGGAAGACTTGTGAGTACAAAGATCTAGAATTGTGATCTTGTGTAGCAGAGTGCGGTTTTGGCACAGTGTGAAGGAGGTAATATATTTCATATTATTCTGTTGAATAATTCTAAGATCTTTTGGACAGTGGGTTCAGAGATCTTGCCTTGAAGCTATTTGGGTAGTGGGTCCTTCTATCTTCCATAAAATCTTAACCAGGTTAGAATCTTGTAACAGGGATTCAAAATCTCCTAACAGGGATTTATATGTACTGAATGTATTTTATAAGACTCCTAACAGGGTCCATCTTCTAACAAGGAACTTTCATTTTAGTGCATCATTTTGTGGGCATCATTCCCACCGGGGTTTACTCTTTTCAAGAGGTTCCCTAGTCAACATATCTTGTGTTATTGTGAAATTGTGTATGATTATCTTTCTATGGTTGATTACTACATTGATTATATTGTTTAAAGTAGTTGAATGGTTTAATTATCAGATAATTGATTCACTCCCCCCCTCTCAGTTATCTTGGGGATCTTTACTTTCTAACATCGTAGTGTAGCTAATGTTCAGGCTGTTGTAATAAAGTAGATAGCATTGCCATTGCATCAGCAACCTTGTTCTCCATTCTAGGAATTTTCTCAAATGTGATAGATATGAAATACTTCTTTAAATCATCTACCATTCTCTTGTAAGGAATGAGCTTTTCATCTTTAGTTTGGTACGCATCATTGACTTGATGAATAACAAGTTGAGAGTCTCCATGAATGTGTAGTTCTGTTACTCTCCATTCAATTGCTAGTTTCATACCATTCAAAAGGGCTTCATATTCCACAATATTGTTTGTGCAAGGAAATTTTAATCTGAATGCTTTTGGGATTGAGTATCCTTGAGGAGTTATGAACAATATGCCTGCTCCAGATCCATTCTATGTGTAGGAGCCATCAAAGAATAACTGCCATTGTCTAGAAGAAAGAGTCATGATAGAGGAATCTAGAAATTCCATTTGCATAGTCAATAAATCGGATGAATCTAGCTTTTAGGAGCTTCTCTAATTCAGCTTTTACCAATAGTGCAATGTGAGGATGCATCTTTCTCAACTTTTGTTTAACAGGTTTGACATTTGGAGCTATGGATAAATGATGCATTATAAGATTAGGATCCAATCCTGGCATATCTAAATATTTCCATGCAAAGTTGATCTTTTTCTCTGTGAGGAATGTTGTAAATTTTTGGTTCTCTTCTTCTGATAATGATTGTGCTACATGTACCAATTGTGGTTCCTTTATTGTACCCAAATTGATGGATTGGGTGGGCCCAATTAGAACTAGAGATCTATCCTGTAAATGACTCGGAAGGACATCAAATATCTCATCCTTAGGCACCTCAGAAAGGTTTTCACCTTTGAATACATCTTTTAGTTTTACTTTTGTAGGTTTTGAGACTGCCACAAAGTTGTTTTCACCCTCAAAACTCTTTTTCTTTTTCTTTTTATTCTTATTTTTCTAACTAAGATATTTGATGTCTGACTCCATCATGCTAACGCTCAGTTCACTAATGGAAGTACTCATAGGCTCAACTGCATTGAGGTAGCAAGCAAGGGCATAGTCATTCAGGAAGGTATAAATACCATGGCTCGAATTTGTGGAGGTTTGATCAATAAGTTCTGGATATTGGATAGTCAAAGTGGGGAAAGATTAGGAGATAGTGTTTAAAAATATGGATATGTCATCATTGGTCCTAACCCGATGCTCAAATTCAAAGGTGATATTACAACTTAAGACATTCAATTCATGAATAGGCTCAATGTCATTATGGGAGTCCAATTCTGCCATAGGTGGATCAGATTCGATAGGTTCATCATTTCGCTCTAGACTTACATTGGGATTAGGTGCATATTGGTGAATAAAATCAACATGTTTCTTTGTAATAAGCTCATCTAGTTCTGGAATGGCTCCCCATTCATAGTCATTAGATTCATCTTCTAATTCAGGATCTCGAGGAAATCTTAGAACATGAGTAAAGTCAGGGTGAATACCCCAAGAAGGGTTACCCTCAGATTTTGATTTGAATTCATACTCATGGGAATCTGTCTCAGAATCACTACCACCTCCCTCTTCTTGATTGTTTTTGAGATTAGTTGGTTCTTGTGTTGCAAATATCTCTTGGTTGATAGTAGGTTCTTGTGTTTCTACTACATTAATTCTTTTGATTGGGTCATCTTTATCATCAAGAAGGTCTTTGATCTCTTTAGGAAATTTTTCATAGGGGATGAGTTCTGAGCTATCTGAATCACTATCTGATGGTTCCATTTCTTCTTTTTTAAGAAGAGGTTCTCTTGGTGCGGTCTGCTCTATGACATGAGAGCAATTACCTTTGAGGTGATAGGGTTTCTTCTTAAAGCCTAGGGCAATAGTATTCTTGTTTGCTCTACCAGTATGTGGGAGAGTGCCTCAAGACCTTTTCCTCTAATTGCTAGAGGTCCTTTACTTGAATATCCCATCTTAGCTATTAATTTATCTCCTGTACCATATGACTTATAAGGGAGTTTGGATACTGTAGAGTCACTAGTTTGAACAACTTGAGATTCAGGTTTGTCTTTGTATAGCCATGATAGCACAACTTCATCCTCTTCAAACTCTTTCTTGGATACTTGTTCTACTACAAAATTATTTTTATATGCTTGAAGAGGTTCTTTAGAGTCTGGTTTGGGTTGTTTCAAAGATTTCCCATAAGACTTAGGCGAGATAGGGAGAGATGTCAAAGATAAGACTGGCTCGATAGTATATTCTCCCATACTATTTTCTTTGATATTAACCTATTTTGCAAGATCTTCCATTTTAGATGTGGATGCTTCTTTAGTTGGTTCAATGGAAGATTCTTTGTTATTAGGCACAAGCTTATCTGCACTTTCCTTCAAGGTGTTGCAAGTTGTGTTTAGATCTGCAGGGATAGTAACCTCTACTCCTTCATAAGGAAACTTCAAACATTGATGGTATGTAGAAGGAATAGCTTGAATTTCATGTATCCATGGTCTCCCTAGAAGAATGTTGTAGGCCAAAGGTAGATCAAGCACTTGATAGATGGTATCTTTGATAACTGGACCTGCTCTGATAGGTAAGACAATGGTGCCTTTAGAAGATCTTTCTTGTTCATCATAGGCTTTTATGGTGATATAGAAGATTAATGAGCTTATAGCCCATTTTTGGGGTATTAAACCTTCTCTCATGCCTAGATCATTTTCTCCCACTCCTTTTCTATGCCAATCAAAATAAAAATTATTTGGCACTTCACTTTTTTTAATTTATGTATACCTAAAACTGTCAGAATTCTGATGGTCAATTAAAAACCCATCAGAATACCAACATCATTGGGGCCTATTTTTTAAAAAAATAACAAATTCATTAAATTATTTTTACCTGTCAGAAGTGTCTCTTGAAATTTGGCCCCAAATGTAGTAGTGTGAGACTGTAGGATAACCGATTCACCCCCCTTCTCAAATATCTAACAATTGGTATCAGAGCTTCTGTGCTTGAAAAGGAATTTTGAAGGACTTGAGCTAAAGATCACAAGATGTATAAAAGGGAGGTGCCTAACCCGAACAAAGACAACTTCTAGACATGGCAACATAGAATGAGGTTGCACATATATGGAATTGGAGAATCTACTCTACAACTCCTAGATAATGGTTACATACAACCAAATATTGGACCTTTGACAGTTGATCAGTTGAGAGACAGACATGAACACAACATGACAATGATAGAGATTGATGTTGCTACTCTATCTGATGCAGAATTTGAAGATATCAAAACATGTACAACAACTAAAGAAATGTGGGACAAGCTTGCACTAGTTCATGGAGGAGATGCAGATGTATTGAGGGCTAGACCTGAAAGCCTTAGAGGTAGATTTGATGATATGAAGATGAAAGAAGGTGAAAACATTACACAATACTCTAATTGAACCAAGGAAGTGGTCAATGCTCTCCAAGGAGAAGGAGGTGTTATTGATGAAGAAACTATTCTAGATGTCCTAATAGGAAAGATGATGATAAAGATAATGATTGATCTGGTGAAAGAAAGTATGATGAAAGAAACATTCGAGACTAAAAAGATAAAGGAAAGAAGGCTTGTTATCTAGTTAGAGATGATGATGTTGATATTGACACCGACACTGATGAAGACATTGAGGTGGTATTTGTAGATATGAAAGAAGATTTAGAAGAAGAAGAAAGGTATGTTGAAAAAACACTTATATATAAAGTTAGCAAGAATGATACATGGATTATTGATAGTGGCTGTACACATCATATGACTGGTGATGAGGAAAAATTTGAATATCTTGAACACTATAATAAAGGATCTATTAAAATGGGAAATGATACACCTTGTTTAGTGAAAGGAAAGGGTTCTATCTTGTTGAACAATAAAATTAGACATGAGAATGCATATTGGGTGAAAGGACTTAACTATAACTTGTTGAGTGTAGCACAATTGAATAATTCAGGTCACTGAGTTGCATTTGAAAGTAGAAAGGTGAAGATCTATGATGAAACTAGAAACTTGGCTAGTACTGGTGAACAATCCAAAGGTAATCTATTTTATCTTGATAATGCTGAAAATTCTTGTTTTTTTGGCTAGAAATGAAGATTTGTGGTTGTGGCATAATAGACTGTGTCATGTGAATTTTGATAACATGGTTAAGATTAGTAAGAAAAGAAGAGTTAGAGGTTTACCGAGTCTAACTAAACTTGACCATGTCATGTATAATCAAAGTCAGAAAGGGAAAATCACTAGATCTAGTTTTAAGAGAAAAGACTATTCTTCTAAAGGTATTTTGGAGTTTGTGCATACCAACTTATGTGGTCCTATGAGAACTTGAAGTTATTATGGTGACAAATATTTCATTTTATTTATTGATGACTACTCTAGGATGATGACAGTTATGTTTTTGAAAGATAAATGTGAAGCTTTTAAAATGTTTAAGTGGTATAAAACTAAAGTTGAAAAGGAAACTAGGAAAAATTTAAAATGCTTAAGATCTGATAGAGGAGGTGAGTTTATTTCAAATGAATTCACTAAATTTTGTAATGAGCATGGAATTAAAAGAGATATTTCTGAACCGAGGACACCACAACAGAATGGTATTGTAGAAAGAAGGAATAGATCTATAGTTGACTATGCCAGAACACTGATGATTGAAAAGGATGTTGCAAAAATGTACTAGAGAGAAGCTGTTAGCACTTTTGTATACACCTTGAACCAAGTTCAACTGAAGAAAGATAAAAATAAGACACCTTATGAGTTATGGTTTGGCTACACACCTAATGTAAGTTATTTTAGAATTTTTGGAAGTAGATGTTACATTCTAAAAGATGATAGAAATGGAAAACTTGATTCTAAAGGAGATGAAGGAATATTTATAGGATATTCTACTAAAAGAAAAGCATACAAATGTTTGAACAAGACTACTAACAAAATGATTGAAAGTGCTAATGTGAAAGTTGATGAGTTTGCTAAGAAAAATGATGAAGGAGGAAGGAACCAGGAGACTATGGTAGATTTACATATATTGAGCAACTAGATTATCTACCCAACCCACAGGATGAGTCTATTGAGCGACAGGAAAATACTATCAAGAATCAGCAAATGCAAACTAAGAATCAGGAAGATGTTATCGAGGAAGAAATTGAGCCTGCACAGAATGATGAATGAAGAAGATAACAAGTATTGGAAAAATTTATGAGAAGACACCATCCACAGATCCAAATTATTGGAGACAAACAAGATGGCATGATGACATGAAGTAAGTTAAGACATAACACATGTTTAGTTTATGAATTTGAGCCTAAAAATGTTAAAGATGCACTTGAGAATGAATAATGGATTCTTAGAAAGTAAAGTCCACCAAGATAACTAAGGGGGGGGGGGGGGGTGGTGAATCAGTTATTTGATAATTATAATTTTTATTAATTTCAACAACATTTAACCATGTAAGCAATATAATTACCAACCATAGAAAGATATTTATACACAATGACACAATGACACAAGATTTGTTGACTAGGGAACCACTTGATCAAAGAGTAAACCTCAGTGGGAATGATGCCCAAAAAAGATGCACTAATATGAATATTCCTTGTGAAAGGATGGACTCTGTTAGGAGTCTTATGAAATACATTTAGTACATATGAATCCCTGTTAAGAGATTTTGAATCCCTGTTAAGAGATTCTAACCCTGTTAAGAGTTATGGAAGACAGAAGGACCCACTGCCCAAAAAACTTCAGGGTAAGATCATTGAACACACCGTCCAAATAATATTTGTATTACTCAACATAATAATATGTTACCTCTTCTCTGATTGTTCATTGTTACACCAGATCTCAATTTTAGATCTCTGTACTTCGCATGTCTTCCTTCACAAATCCACTTTCACAATTAGCTCTTTTCTTCACTTCATATTTTTCCACATAATAAAACAAGGAAAAACATTCCTTCCTTTACGACACACTCAAGTAATTGCAAATGAGTCGGCATACAATTACAAAATAAAAGTTTCCACACGCTACATCAAAATTATACAAAACTATCGGCTTCCAAATACAATAATTCTTCACTCGAGCAACCTCAAAGTTTGTGCTATCATCCAAATCACTATCAACGTGTCTTCAAATTCCCTTTAATTTCACAAAACCATATTCCATCCCGATTAGGAGATATCATCTGATTTCCACAAACCGCTACTCAGGAACACTGCCTGAATACTGCTTCCACCAAAATGCTCATAACTTCCATGAATAAATGAATTACTATCCGCGCTCTTAACCATAGACATATAACATATCAAAGAGTATATCCTCAACATTTCATAGCTCCAAATGCAATATCCCACGTTCTCTAATTCAAACACTATCTGCTTCTCTGCAAGTCTCTGGTAAATCACTATGTTGACATCAATGACAATCATAGTCATGAATGCGACAAAAAATACTATAGAATGGCTGCCAAAAATTTAGCATTAATTCCTAACAATATCCCCCATTGGCATTGATGGAAACATAGATGAAAAAACATCCAATGTTCCAAAAATCCAATACTGCAATACTGCTGCTTCAAGTCCTCTTCATCAATCAAATCTTGCTTCATTTTCTTGTTCATATAGTACAAATGGTTTTTTCATGTACACTTCTCCCCCATTGATATCAATGATAGAAATCTCATCATTATGTCAACAACAACTCCAATGTCAAAAGACACTATTCAAAAAATACATTCACTAGAGTCCTCATGACTCAGCTCATATACACATACTCCCCCATAGAGGAAGTACCAACATCTAGTCCAAAAGAAAGATAAGGCTCATATACCATTAGACGAATGCAACCAACTACATCACTTCTCAAAACTAGGCTGGGCATAACCCCAAGCATACCTCTCAGATACTCAAATATATCCTTAGGCAAAGGCTTCATAAATATATTTGTTGTCTGCTCCTTTGTACTTATGTACTCAAGTCTGACTTCTTTCTCAACAACTTTCTCTCTTACAACATGATACTTAATCTCTATATGTTTTGTCTTAGAATGTAATATAGGGTTCTTAGACATACTAACTATGTTGGTGTTGTCACAATGTATGACAACAAATTCAACAAACTTTATTCCAATATCCTTCAACATTTGCTTCATCCAAATTATTTGGTTACAATTGTTTGCTGCTACTACATATTCTGCTTCTGCTATCCTCTGTGAGATACAATTCTACTTCTTGCTTAGCCAAGAAACCAATCTTCCTCCAAGGAAAAATGCTCCACCATTGGTGCTTTTCTTATCATCAACACTACCTCCCCAATCAGCATTTGTATATGCACATAGGGTAAAATCATCAAATTTTTCATACCATATTCCATAGTCCATTATGCCTCTTAAATATCTCAGTATCCTCTTAACTGCTGCATAATGTGATTCTCTAGGTTCAGCTTGAAATCTTGCTACAATTCCAACTGAATTTTCTATATCTGAGGTCTTGTATGCATCAAGTACTGAAATCCTCCAGTCATAGATCTATATTTCTTCTATTCTACTGCAGAAGTCTCATCTGTGCTAGATAACTTATGTCTAGTTACCATAGGTGTTCCAACTAGTTTATAGTTCTCCATTCGAAACCTTTTCAACAAGTCATTCAGGTACTTTTTCTGACTTACAAAGATACCATCATTGTTCTATGTTATCTGTAATCCCAAAAAATATTTCATTTCACCAATCATACTCATTTCAAATTCAATCTTCATTTCATCAGCAAATTTATCACTAGCTTCATCTTCTCCTCCAAAAATAATGTCATCAACAAAAATAACTATAACCAACAAACAATTTTCAATTTCTTTTGTGTATAGATTGCTATCAGCTGTTCCTTTTGGAAATCCCAACTTTAACAAATACTTGTCCAATCTTGCATACCAAGTTCTAGGTGCTTGTTTTAGTCCATATAAAGCTTTCTTTAGTTTACATACCATGTCTCATTCTTGAGTCAAAAGAAAACCTTTGGGCTGCTCAATGTAGACTTCTTCTTCCAATTCTCCATTCAAAAATGCTGACTTCACATCCATCTAATATACTTTGAATTTCTTGTAAGCTGCATAAGCCAAAAACATTCTTACTGCTTCAATTCTTGCAACAGGTGCAAAGGTTTCTTCATAGTCAATTCCTTCTTGCTATGAGTATCCCTTACATACAATTCTTGCTTTGTTTCTTACTACTTCTCCTTGTCCATTCATCTTGTTTTCGAATACCCATTTAGTTCCAATAACATTCTTGTCTTTAAGTCTAGGGACCAATTCCCATGTCTTGTTCTTTTCAATCTGATCTAGTTCTTCTTTCATAGCATTAGTCCAACTTTCATCTTCACAAGCTTCACTAGTAGTTTTAGGTTCAATTTGAGAAATCAAACATAACTATTCTTGTACCTTATTTCGAGTTAGAACTCCTCTTTTGATGCTTCCAATAATTTTCCCAATAGGATGATTTCTTGATAAACTCTTGTTAGGTGTCATTGTCTTAGATCTCACTTCAGGTGTAGGTTCTTCAATGACTTCACTATGGATTTCATTCAAAAAATCATTATCAGTCTCATAAAATAATTTAGTAGATCCAGTGTTAGGTTTAGGATGAGCTTCTTCATCTAATTCATAATCAAGCATTCTTTCCTGAATTTTGAACTTTTCATCAACTTTAACATTTGCGCTTTCAACAATAGTCTTAGTTCTTTTATGGTAACATCTATAGGCTTTTCTTTTCAAAGAATATCCAAGAACTATACCTTCATCACTTCTAGAATCAAACTTTCCAATATCATCATCTCTCTTAATATAACATTTGCTTCCAAAAATTCTAAAATACTTAATTAAGGGTGCATGTCCAAACCATAATTCATAGGGTGTCTTGTCTGTGTTTTCTCTGATTTGTACTCGATTCATTGTATACACTGCTATGTTCACTGCTTCTCTCTAGAATATCTTCACCAAATCATTCTCAAATAACATAGCTCTTGCTGCTTCAGTCATTGATCTGTTTCTTCTTTTTGCAATACCATTTTGTTTAGGTGTTCTAGGGGCTGAAAACTATCTCTTAATGCCATTTTCTTCACAAAAGGTGTTAAATTCTCTAGAAGTAAATTCTCCACCTCTATCAGATATCAAACATTTAATCTTCATTCTAGATTCATTCTCAACTTTATTCTTAACGATCTTAAACTTATCAAATGCTTCAGACTTTTCTTTAAGAAATGCAATCCACATCATTCTTGTAAAATCATCAACAAGAATCATAAAATACCTTTCTCCATAGAATCCTCTAGTCTTGGTAGGACCGCTCAAATCTGTATGAACAATCTCCAACTTTTCTACAAATGTAAACTTCTTACTTAGAAAAAAACTTCTCTTCTATTTAGCCATCACACATTCTTTGCAAATCATGTTAGTAGGCTTCATAATTTTAGGAAAATCCCTTACTACAAGTGTAGTACTTAATTTCACAATGTTGTCAAAGTTTATATGACAAAACCTTCAATGCCATAACCAACTGTCATCAATTTTAGTAATCAAACATGTCATCTTAGTAGGATTCAACTGAAAAACATTACCTCTGGTTCTAGATCCAATTCCAGTCAGATTTCCATCTTTATCCTTTATCACACAAGTTTTCTCAGTAAACCAAACTTGATATCCCTTATCAACTAACTGTCCAACACTTAAAAGTTTATGTTTCAATCCATCCACAAAATAAACATCATCAGTATTAGTCTTTCCATCAAGAGTAATAGATCCTATACCTTCAATCAAGCAAGGTGCATTGTTTCCAACTCTAACAACTCCTCCATCATAATCATTAAACTTTATGAAATTTTTCATGTCTCCAATCATATGATGTGAACAACCATTGTCTATAATCCAATCATCTTTCTTTTCAACTTGAGAAACTAAGGCTTTTTCTTCCTTAACATCAACTTCATGATTCTCTTCTTTAATTGCTACAAATCCTATGTCATCATTATTCTTTGTATCACTTTCACTTAGAGTTCTCTCTATACTAGCTTCAAGATCTTCATCATTAGCATAATAACATTCCTTAGATCTTCTAGGTTTGAAATTCTTTCTGTACTTTTTAACTCTCTTAGGACACTTAGATGCAAAATGACCATATTCTTGACAAGTCCAACATTAAAATTTTTTCTTACCGTCTAGTTCTCTCTTCACAAGCAAGGCAATACCTTCTTCAATCTTCTTGTCTTCTTCATTTCTAGATCTACTGCTACCAACATAATCTCCACTCACATTGATGCTTCTTGACAAAGTAGGGCAAACACTAAGAGCACTGAATGCTATCTCCATTCTAGGTAAGTCTCTTGATAACCTCAGGTTCATCTCTACTGCTTCCAATCTTCCAAGAAGAGTCTCTCTTGTAAAGTTTGTAGTACAAGGTATAACTTGTTCAATCATTTGTGTTGTCTACTTAAATACAAGAGTCAATGTCCTTAGAATTTTCCATATCACTTCATTCTTTGTCTTTGTTCCACCACAAGATTTTTAATGCCTGTGACAATTTCTGACATTCTACCAATATAGCTTCTAACAGATTCATCTTCCAACATTCTTATATCTTTAAATACACATATCCAATTATGTAATCTAACTATTTTTGCATGTTCATCACCTTCAAAAGTAGAGTGTAAAGCATTCCAAATTTCATGAGATTTTTCCAAACATTTTACTTGACTGTACTCATTCTCCAGAAGGGCTATCAAAAGTGCTTCTCTTGCAAGTATGTTACACATGAATAGATCTCTCTCATTGGTAGTAAATGTTTCAAGATTGTCCTCTTCAATGATAGTCTTATCATTCTTTGTAATCAACCAATAACCTGGTCCTAAACACATTAGGTGTGTCTTTATCTTTTCTTTCTAGCTGTCAAAATTTACTCCATCAAACTTAGGGTTTTCTTTCCTAAAATTCACCATGGATCTCCTTAAGCTGTTATACTTCTTTTTCAAGGACTTGCTTAGAAAGAAAAGTCCACCAAGATAACTAAGAGGGGGGGGGGGGGGTGAATCAGTTATTTGATAATTATAATTTTTATTAATTTCAACAACATTTAACCATGTAAGCAATATAATTACCAACCATATAAAGATATTCATACACAATGACACAATGACACAAGATATGTTGACTAGGGAACCTCTTGATCAAATAGTAAACCCTAGTGGGAATGATGCCCAAAAAAGATGCACTAATATGAATATTTCTTGTGAAAGGATGGACTTTCTTAGGAGTCTTATGAAATACATTCAGTACATATGAATCCCTATTAGGAGATTTTGAATCCCTGTTAAAAGATTCTAACCCTGTTAAGAGTTATGGAAGACAGAAGGACCCACTGCCCAAACAGCTTCAGGGTAAGATCACTGAACACACTGTCCAAATAATCTTTGTATTACTCAACAAAATAATATGTTACCTCTTCTCTAACTGTGCCAAACTGCACTCACTGTTACACCAGATCTCAATTTCAGATCTTTGTACTTCGCATGTCTTCCTTCACAAATTCACTTTCACAATTAGCTCTTTTCTTCACTTCATATTTTTCCACATAATACAACAAGGAAAAAAATTCCTTCCTTTATACCACACTCAAGTAATTATAAGAGTCGGCATACAATTACAAAATAAAAGTTTCCACATGCTACATTAAAATTATACAAAACTGTCAGCTTTCAAATACAATAATTCTTCACTTGTGTGACCTCGAAGTTTGCATTGTCATCCATGTCACTATCAATGTGTATTCAACTTCCCTTTAACTACACAAAACTAGATTTCATCCTGATTAGGAGATATCATCCGATTTCCACAAACCGCTACTCAGGAACACTGCCTGAATACTGCTTCCACCAAAATGCTCATAACTTCCTTGAATAAATGAATTAATATTCATGATCTTAACCATAGACATATAACATATCAAAGAGTATATCCTCAACATCACATAGCTCTGACTACAATATCCCATGTGCGCTAATTCAAACACTGTCTGCTTCTCTGCAAGTCTCTGGTAAATCACTGTGTTAACATCAATGAAAATCATAGTCATGAATGCAACAAAAACTACTACAGAATGGTTGCCAAACATTTAGCATTCATTCCTAACATTGATTAAGGCCATGAATGAAGAAATTGAGAAAATAGAGAAAAAACAAACATGGACATTGGTACCGAGACCGAGTGATAAAAATGTGATTGGTACTAAGTGGATATTTAGAAACAAGTTGAATGAGAATGTTGAAGTGACTAGAAACAAAGCAAGATTTGTTTGTAAGGGATATGTACATGAAGAAGGAATTGACTATGGTGAAACTTGTACACCAGTAGCATGACTTAAATGAGTCAGAATATTGCTTGCATATGGTGCTTATAAAGGATTTAAGGTTTATCAAAAGAATTTAAATGAGATATTTGAGGAAGAGGTTTACATAGAACAACCTAAAGGTTTTGTTGATTAGAATAAAAAGAACATGGTTTCTAAATTGCACAAAGCATTGTATGGACTAAAACAAGCATTGAGAGCATGGTATGAAAGATTTCATGCTTATCTTATTAGTATTGGCTTTGTGAGAACAAGTGACAACAATAATTTATATTTGAAAGATGGAACTGATGATAATATACTTATTGCTGAAATTTTTATTGATGATATAATATTCAAGGAGAACATGATAATCTTTGCAAATAATTACTGCTGAAATGAGAAAAGAATTTGAAATGTCAATGTTTTGAGAGATTAAACTCTTTCTTGGATTGGAAATACTATAGAAAAATGAAGGCATATTCATCACACAATCAAAATACATCAAGGAAGTATTGAAGACATTTGGAATGGAAGATTCAAAACTAGTTGGAACACCTATGGTTACCAGATGCAAACTGACAAAAGATGATGAATCAACCGAGGTAAATCAGACATTATATAGATCAATGATTGGTAAATTAATGTATGCTGTACACAATAGGCCTGATATAGCACATGTAGTTGAGATTGTAGAAAGATTTTATTCTAATCCTAAGGAATCATATATGACTACTGTTAAAATAATAATGAGATATTTGAAGAACACCAAGCATTATGGGTTATGGTACAAAAAGGAAGGAAATTTTGAACTACAGGTTTACACTGATGCATATTGGGCTAGAAATATAGATGACCAAAAGAGTACTATTGGTGGAGAATTCTTTTTGGGAGAAAGACTTGTAACATGGATAAGAAACAACCATGTATTTCTCAGTCAACTGCTGAAGTAGAGTATGTTGCTGCTTCTGATAATTTTTCCAATATTGCATGGATAAAATAATTATTGAATGGAATGAATGAGAAGATCATTGATCTAGTGATTATATATTGTGATAACACACGTGCCATACATATTTCAAAGAGTCCGGTGATGCATGCAAAGACAAAGCACATATCAATTAAGTATCACTATTTGAGGGAACAAGTACAAGAAAATCAAGTGAAACTGGAATTTGTGAAGTCTAAAGAATAACTTGTAGATATATTTACTAAACCTTTACCAAACGATACTTTTGAGTACTTGAGAACTAGACTAGGGGTCCATCCTCTATCCATTGGTCACTAAGGTGATCAGGAGGTTGCATCAACCTGTACTTTATCAGAAAATCAAAATGTTGATGCATGTAGCTCACACATTAGGATTCCTAAGGTTGTGAAAGTTATGAAGGAAGTGAAGATTGTAGAAGCTAGAATAGAGAACTGTATATTAGTACAAGAAGGTACTTGTTCTGGATTGAACAATAAAAATTCTATTTGGCTATTGAAGAGCTGTTTATTTTCTTTTGGCATTGTTGTCAAAGGGAGAGAGATTTCAATGAAATATCTATTGCAAAGAACATGAAAAGGGAGAGAGAATGGAAAATTAAACATCTATCCACTAAAGGGAGAGAAAGAATCAGAGAACTAAAAAAGATCAAATCCATAGGGAGAGTCTGCATGAAATGTTGTTATAGTAACATAGTGATTAAACATATTAAATATCAAGCTAGGGAGAGCTTACTAAGCTACAACATTTATCTATATAGTTGTAGAAAAAATGTTTGGTATTCTATGAAATATTTCATATTATTTGTGTTGCCATCAATGCCAAAGGGAGATATTGTTAACCTACAATTGATTGAATATCTTGATGAAGATTCGGGAGGTCACTGAGCTGTTAAAGTAATATGTACGATGATTAAATTAGTCAATATGTTGTCATTGATGTCAATTAGTCTTGACTATACTTATCATGATAGTTACAAACATCTAAAAATCTGTAGAAGGAAGAAATGGTGAAGAAATGAGATATCTACATAAGGACAAGATGAATATAACAGATATGGATAAGATATACATTGGGTAACTTATTGATGAGTCTATGGCATTATGTTGTTGACTTGAGCATGTTACATTATTCTATTATGAAGATGAGATCATAATTGAACAAGTTAATGTGGTTGGTAATTGAAGATTTTTGTATACACCAGGTCAGTCTTGTGTATACCAAATGAAAATAATAACTGAGTTAGTTATCACTGACACATTTTGTATTAACCGAGTTGGATGAAAATATTAAATGTCTATAACAACTGACTGAAATTGATGAGCTGGAAGATGCTTATGATTTCGAGGTAAGAGATAGAGTTTTTTATAAGATCAAACAGATGAAAAAATTTAGAAATAATCAAAGGGAAGAGATTGAAATGTGTTATTGATACAACTACTGAGGAAGCTTGAAGAGGCAAAATGAACGATGGAGATTAAGAGGCAAAATCTAATGGATGAGATGAAAATGGTTGACACATCTATTTAAGAGACATGAGATTCATTGTTGAAGAGGCCAGATGAATAAAGTCTGCAAGAGAATTTACGTGAAGACATTTTTCATGCACCACTAATCAAATTGGTTACAAACATAATTGAGATGGACTACAGGTATTACCAAGCATCAAATAAATATACACGGAGTGAAGTAAGTTGGAGGATATAATGGAGTGAATTGATTATTGATCAGAAGATTTATATTACACTTAGCATAGATCTGAATACTTGCAAATTGAGTTTTACTTGAATCAAATCACTATTGTACCAGTTTAACCATTATTACAGCTAAATCTCTTAACCGAGTGGACTTAACAGTCTTTTGTATTTCAATATGACATTCAATGAATGCTAATTGTTTTCTTATTGACCCCATAGTGAATGCTGGTCGAGGGAGAGCTTTTAGTGATAAATCCTCTAACAAGGCCACACCTTATAGTGTATTTTATAACCTTTAATAGTGGTTGCTCCTAACCAAGCTCACTTCAAAAGAGTGAAATATTTTGGGTTACCGGTCCTAGGTGGTTTTTTTCCCTTAGTAGGGTTTCTACGTTAAATCTTTGTGTTATGTATTATTTATTATGTTTGGATTACTATCATACTTTACATATTTCATATTTGATTAATAATCAAACACAATTTTGGAAATTATTGGTATTCGGTAAATGAATAGAAAGATTGTTGTTAATATCTTACTGAGTTGATAGTTTTATTGAAAAAGTCTCAAAAAGTACATTTGAGGGTTTGGGATTGTAGGATTACTGATTTAACTAATTCACCCCCCATTTCAGTTATCTAACATATAAAAGAGGACAATAGTGTGGAAAAGGAGCTCATGGAGCAATTAACTAAAGTTTCCATTGAGCCTAAGTTTATAAAGGAATATTATGAAAGGCTGAAGCACTTGATAGGAGTGCAATATAAGCTAAGGAGGAGAATCTAATTAGAATGGATCTATTGGAACTTCAAACAATTTTGATTCCACATATTGAATCATTGTAGAAGCAGGTATAGAAGGCCAAAGATTTAGCAAGTACACTGGATGTTAGTGCTATGGATGACATGGTAAGTTTGACTATTGATTTAAGTGAACAAATCCTAGTATTTTAGACACTTAAGGATACATGGAAGGAATCAATGAAGGATGTTAAAGCCAAGTACAAATCAATTTTTGACAAGATCCCCACAATAAATAAAGAGTAAGTTCTTATTTTGGCTTTTGTTAAAAAAGGGGGAATATATAATACATATGAAAATATGTAAAAGGGGAATATAGTATATGTATATAGAAGAAGGAAGAATATATATGTATGGATAGATATGATTCATGAAGTAATACTTCAGGAGGAGTAATGAGTAATAAGTTTACTGAGGAATGGATAATTTTCAAAAGGCAAATTTTTAATTTTTTTTGTGACTTTGAAGTTTTTAACAAAGATACCAAACTAATGCCAAAGGGGGAGATTGATACTCCTAAGAGTTATTTTATTGTCATTAGTTATGTGGAAGTCATAATAATTATCAAAGTCATTCAGGAATGAAGGAAAGACAAGTCGATAAAGAAGGAAAAGTTATTCGCTAAAGGAAATAAGGGAACATGTAATTTTGATAAAGGCAAAGAAAGTTTAGACACCGAGAAAGGTGGTATTGAGTACCAAGCACTGAGTTATACTGAGCTACAACATCAACCGAACTGAGAAGATGAGATAGTTACTAAGCTAGAGGAAAATGTGTTACTGAGCATAGCAGGTCGACACAAGGAGAATCTTTAAGTACATTGAATCTAGACATCGAATAGAAAATAGTTTACAAATCTCAAGGAGATCATATAGTAGAGCATTAGAGATGTAAACATAACAATTAAACATGATTACAAGGTGCGATCTATGAATAAGAGTAAATTATGATATATGCATTGGAGGAGTAACCAATGCTAGAACTATTTGTAGAGATGATTCTAGAACATCTAGCATCGCTTCTAGAATTGTATTTAAATGAATCAAAATGTGAAGGTCACTATGCATGTGTGAAGAGAGATTTCATGTATGAAGCAAAGAAACCACTGAGTACAGAAAGTGATTGTGATTCATAATTGAATCTACCGAGCACTAAATTGATATTTTGAGTAGTACATAGTATGAGGTAATGAGTTATTGAGAATAAAGAGTTTGATATGCATATGAATTATGCAAGTTTAATAGGAAAGTTTGTGTTACTGATTAAAGAGTAATCAGAATTGTAAAGTCTCTTAACTGAGAAGATCTTAAAAGATCATATATTGTAAATCCTTTAACCAGGTATAATTCTTAGATTAGAATTGTTAAATCCTCTTACAAGATAGATTTAATAGGTCTTAATACTCTTAACTAGGTTAATACTCTTAACAGGGTAAGCTATCAGAAATAGCTAAACATTGTAGCTCTAACTAAGAAGACATTTCACTGCAGTAGTGAATTTTTGTGGGTGTCATCCCCACCGCAGTTTTTATCCTTTAACAATGATTTATGCCATACCAAAATGAATGTGTTATGAGTTATGTGTTATCCTTTATATGTTTTATTTGATGCATTCAAAAGTTATGAAATCAGTAAATGTTTAAGGAATAAAGTTCAAATAGTTTTAAAATGTTTTATAGTATTGATTCACCCCTCCTCTCTCAGTACTTACCTTTCCATAACTAATCCAACACAAGACATGCCTCCTCTAGTTCTGCACCATCTGCTACTACCTACTGGAGCACCTCCATCCACGCCGGTGACAGTTCCTCCTTACTCGATATCTTTTTCTTTCTCCTTCTTCACCTTCAAGAAAATGTTCCAAATGAACTTTCACAAAGGTAACTTCACTTTATATTTTTTTATTAATTAGGCTACCTTTCCTTTTTTTTGTTTTGAAAAATTAGCTTATCATTGTTAGATGTTAATTCCTTCCTTCACTCTTTCATTCATATCTTGAGTTTTGTAGCTCTGATTCAAGCATCATCAGAGGTGTCAAAATCATGACTCAGTTACCTTTCTATCAAAGTACCTTTGAAAAAATTTAAGATTCATCTTGAATGAATTTAAAGGATACTTTTCATCATATTACTTGTTCTATTCGCTATGGTAAACATGATACCCTATTTCACCTTTCCTGAATGAGAAATTTGAAATAGGGGGCATATAGTTACCCACAAAATCATGTTAGGAATAAAAATCCACCAATACAACAGAGAGGGGGGGGGGGTGAATCAGTTGTATAAGAGAATATTAAACTTTAAACTTTGAATAGAAGTAATATCAAATCCAATGAACACAATGAATACCAACACAATAACACAATATTTTTTTGTCGAGGAAACCCTGTTAAAGGTAAAACCCCAGTGGGAATTAACACCCACTAATGATGTACTAAGAGTATAGTATCCTTGTTAGAAGATCTACCCATGTTAGGAGCTAATTAAAACATTACAGTACATAGTCCTTGTTAGAGGAAAGACCCTGTTAGGAGTCAAGAAAAGAAGGGTAGGCTCACTGCCTAGGATCACTACCCAAAGAAGGTTATGTCCACCTTTAGAACTTAGTGTTCACAACACAAGTGTATATGAAGAAATACATAATCTTTTGAACTATCTGATAGCAACTATCTTTTCTTGATCAGTTCCACTAAAGTATACATCTATCCTCTACTCTACATCCAATAGACACAAGCTCACAACTTTCACAATCCTCTTTTACATCATATACATTCTCTCCATGCCTCTTTTCAAAAGAAAAGATCTTACATATATACCCTATTACAAAATATATAATCAGATCAAACAATTAGGCTTTCCTATTATACAAACAATTACATAACTCCTTGCTAAGATACACACGGTATCTAAAACAAGTATAAAATAATTATATTACAAAAATTAAGGATTAACATCCTTAATTCATGTTCACCATCCATAATACACACTATAGCCCTCAAGTTGGCTTCCAAATAGGTCATCTCTAGAACACACACCACAGCTGACATCATCCTTCTTTCCATACCTTGCACATACCATCAAACATTCTTTAGTACCCTATCTATCAACCCTTAAGCTCACATATACTGAATCCTCATCTCCTATAAGATATTCCCAAAACTAAGAGACTAACTCTATCAACTTCCATTGTCACTATCCAGTAACCAGTCTTCACCAAATCTTCTATAACTCATCCAATATTCAATATTACATCATGCAATCTTAGATATAAGATCACAACACCTTTAAGTACATATGTACTGACTTTGCACGATTTGAAACATTTGTATAGTGTTCGTACACTATAATAACTAGCTTGTTCTCTTCACATAAACATATGTTGACATCAGAGACAAAACATGAATGACAACAACTTTTCAACATCACTCAATGTAGTGATTAAACATATTAAATGTATCAAAAATCTCCCCAATGCATTAGCAATATCCAAAAATCTCCCCCTTTGGCATTGATGGCAACATATGGGAAAATCCATCAACCCAAAAGTATTCTCTTAGTACCTTTACTACATAATCTCTTTCCTTAATATATAGTCTATTCCCTATAGGATTTTCACATAGTCTCTTTCCCCCTTTGATAACAATGGAAAAGGGTGCCATAAGTTATCAACTATCTTCCATAAATGTCTTCAATGAACACTCCCCCTGAGGAGTAGATCCATACATCAAGTCCAGAATATGATAAGGCTTTGAAAACCTCTAGACTGATGCATCCCTACACCAATTAATTCTGACTAGGAGGGGCTTGAACCCAAAGCATACCTCTGAGATACGAGCAAAGGTATCTTTTGGAAATGGATTTGTAAAGATGTCTGCTATCTATTCCTTTGTGCTGATGTATTCTAATCTTATTTCTTTCTCTTCCACCTTGTCTCTCAAGAAGTGATACTTAATAGAAATATGCTTAGGTTTAGAGTGCATCACATGATTCTTTGATATGTTTACTGTACTAGTGTTATCACAATGGATAATCACTGGTTCATCAAAAGTTATTCCAATATCTTTCATCATTTGTTTCATCCAAACAATTTGAGTGCAGTTAATAGCAGCAACAACATACTTTGATTATTCAGTAGATTGAGCTATATAATCTTGTTTCTTACTTAGCCATGAAACCAACTTTTCCCCAAGGAAAAATGCACCTCCACTAGTATTCTTCCTGTCATCAATATTCCCTGCCCAATCAACATCAGTATAAGAATGAAGTTCACAGTTATCATTCCTATCATACCATAAGCCATATTCAATTGTCCCTTTCAGATATCTAAATATCATTTTCACAGTAGCTAGGTGTGTCTCTTTAGGTTCTGGCCTAATATCTAGCCACAATTCCAACAACATTAGCAATATCTAATCTGGTGTGAGTCATATATTGTAATCCTCTAACCATTGATCTATACTTGGTCTAAAACACACACTTTGTCTCATTATTACTTGATAGTTTATGACTAGTTACCATGGGTGTACCAACTGGTTTACAGTCTTCCATTCCAAACTTCTTTAAAATTTCTTTAAGATACTTAGTCCAAGAAATAAAAATGCCATTCTTGCTATGATTAATTTGTAGTCCTAGAAAAAATTTCATTTCACCTATCATGGACATCTCAAATTCATTTTCCATATCTTTAGAAAACTTCTTACACAATTCATGATTGCCTCCAAAGATAATATCATCAGCAAAAACTTCTATTATCAAAACTCCATCTTCACTAGTTCTTAAATATAATTTATTGTCAGCATTACCTTTTTTGAACCTAAGGTGATGTAAGTATTTGTATAACCTTGGATACCAAGCCCTTGGAGGTTGCTTCAGTCCATACAGTGCCTTCTTCAACTTGCATATCATGTCTCTATCTTCTCATAGAGGAAATCCGTCAAGTTGTTCTATATACACTTCTTCTTCAAGATCCCCATTCAAGAATTCAGATTTCACATCCATCTGATATACCTTGAATTTTTTATGTGCAACATAAGCCAAGAATAATCTCACAACTTCTATGCTAGCAATAGGAGAAAATGTCTCTTCAAAATCTATGCCTTCTTGTTGTGAATAACCTTTGCATACCAATCTTTTTTTGTTTCTTACAACAACTCCTTCATTCATTTTATTTCTAAAAACCCACTTAGTTCCTATTACATTTTTTCCTTTAGGTCTAGGAACCAATTCCAAGGTTTTATTTTTCTTTATCTAATCTAACTCTTCCTTCATATCATTTATCCAAGATTCATCTCTACAAGCTTCATCTATAGTCTTTGGTTCAACTTGAGAAATCAAACAAATTTCTTCTCTAGTTTTTGATCTAGTCATTACTCCTTGATTTGTATTTCCAATAATTTGTTTTTGAGGATGATTCATCTTTACATACCTCAAAGTCTTAGGAATATTAGTAGCCTCATTTGTATAATGATCACAAGTCTCATTTTCACATTCAACCTCAACAAGTTCTTCTTCTTTTGTAGCAAAAGCCTCGTTGATTTCTGTATTCTGATTACAATCATACATTCTCTCTTGTATCTAAAACCTTTAATCTATCTTCACATTTTTACTTTCAATCATCTTTCTTAATCTCAGATTGAAACATTTGTAAGCCTTTCTTTTAGTAGAATAACCAAGGAAAATTCCTTCATCACTTCTAGCATCAAATTTCCCTATCTCATCATCTCTCTTGATATAACATTTACTACCAAATATTCTAAAATATTTTACAGTAGGAGTATGATCAAACCATAATTCATAGGAAGTCTTACTTGTACCTTGTCTGATTTGAATTCTATTCAATGTGTACATTGCTATCCCAACAGATTCCGTCCAATGCAAATGAGATATATTTCCTTCAAGCAACATTGTTCTAGCAGCATCCAGTATTGTTCTATTTCTTTGCTCTGCTATCCCATTATGTTGTGGAGTCCTAGGAGAAGATGTCTATCTTGTATTCCATTCTCTTCACAGTATGAATTGAATAGATCTAAAGTAAATTCTCCACCTCTATCTTACCTCAAACATTTTATCTTTAAGCTTGATTCATTCTCTACTTTTTCTTTGAATATCTTGAATTTATCAAATGCTTCTGATTTCTCTTTCAAGTAAGTGACCCACATCATTCTAGAAAAGTCATCAACAAAAAGTATAAAATACCTTTCACAATAGTATGATCTTATCCTTGTAGGTCCACATAGGTCTGTATGTACTAGATCCAACTTTCCTTTTGTTGTATATGATTTTCTTTTATAACTACTTCTAGTCTTCTTTCCCATAACATATTCTCTACATATGGTGTTAGGTGGTTTCACAAAATTCAGTAGATCTCTTACTACATTAGTCAAGATTTCCTTCACAATGTTATTAAAATTAACATGAAAAAGTCTTCTGTGCCATAACCAACTGTCATCTACCTTCACAAAAAAACAAGAAGCTCCAAATGTATTTTTAACTCAAATACATTACCTCTAGATTTAGTACTGGTTGCAATCAAGTTTCCTGTCTAACCTTTGATGAAACATTTCCCATCAAAGAAATTTAATTGAAATCCCTTATCCATCAGATGTCCAACACTCAACAAGCTATGCTTAAGTCCATAAACAAGCAATACATTGTTAGTATTAGTCTTTCCATCCAAAGTAATAGATCCTACTCCTATGATAGGTTTAGGAACATTCTCTTCGAATCTTACAACACCACCATCATACTTCACTAATTTAACAAACTTGTTTTTGTCTCCATTCATATGATGTGATAAACCACTATTTATAATACATTCAAATTTATTATCAACATGTGATAATAAAGCTTTTTCCTCATGCACTAGTTTTCATCTTTAATGGCAATAAATCTAATCTCCTCATAATCCAAATCATCATCATCGGAAATACCTTCACTAGCATAATAATATTCCTTATCCTTTGAATATTTAGACTTGAAAAACTTAGGTTTGTGCTTAGGAACTCTTGTAGGACATCTAGATGAAAAGTGACCTATCTTATTGCATGAAAAGAATTTCAAAGGTAACTTTCCTTTAAATTTACCCTTACCTCTCTTTTCTCTTCTAGTGATCAATGCAACAAGTTCATCCAACTTTCTTTCCTTTTCTTTTATTTGTTCCCATTCTTCAACATATTCACTGAACTCTTCTTTTATGTTCTCAATATTGGTTCTCGGAAGTGAAAACATTATCTTTTTATGTGTGGATGCTTTAAATGCTGATTCAACTTTAGGTACAAAATCTCCCATTTCAGCAACTTCAAAAGTAGTTAGCTTTGCAATCAACATTTCTTTGTAAAAGTTTGGAGTCAAAGGTATAAATTATTCTATAGCCTAAAATTTGGTCTTGTAGATTGGTGTCAATGATCTAAGGATCTTCACAATGAATTCTTCCTCTTCATAAGTGCCTCCATAATTTTTGATTCCAATCACAACTTCTGTAACTCTTATACATAAGCCCTAATATTTTCATCATCCTTCATTTGTAGCTTCTCCATCCTTGTTTTCCAATTCTACAACTTCACTTGCTTTGTAAATTTTTCTCCTTCATACAATTCTTCTAATCTTGTCCAAATCTTGTGTGCCAAATCTAGATCTTTAACTTCAGTAAATTCTCCTTCAGAGATTGCGCTGATTAGTGCTTCCCTTGCAAACATATTATATGAAAATATCTTCTTTTCATCATCATTAGCCTTTTCCATTTCATCATAAGTCTTCATAGCCACCTGATTCTTTGTAATCATCCAGTAGTTGATGCCCAAACATAGCAAATGAGTTCACATCTTGTTCTTCCAACTGTCAAAGTTTTTAGGATCAAATTTCAGACTATCCTTCCTATAGAATGCCATCTCCAAGATCACCTCAAGCTGTTAAGATTTCTCTCTAAGGACTAGTAGCTCTGATACCAATTGTTAGGAATAAAAATCCACCAATATAACTGAGAGGGGGGTGAATTAGTTGTATAAGAGAATATTAAACTTTAAACTTTGAATAGCAGCAATATCAAATCCAATGAACACAATGAATGCCAACACAATAACATAATATTTTGTTGTTGAGGAAACCCTGTTAAAGGTAAAATCCCAGTGGAAATTAACACCCACTAATGATGTACCAAGAGTGTAACGCCCCGCCAGGGAACCCAAGAGAAGTTAACCTATAACTTGATACTAAGTTTGGTGAACATTTTTTTTTTAATAGTTAACAAACAAGATACACAACAGTGCGGAAGCAATTACCATTTATTCACATTTGAACAACATTCAACATAGATTACAAAACTCGAGGGTCCCATGACGTAGAATTACTTAAGAACAAAATAAAACAACTAAAGAAAGATAACAAAAGACTCCATAACATGAATGATACAATTACAGCTTACATCATTATAACAAATCTCATGGACAACCATGATAATAAATAAACTGACATCCACTGCACATGTCTCAGGGTATGTAATACTAAATCTAACATAAAAGTACAATGTCCATATTAGGTATCACATGCGATACTCTAATATAGGACTACATAAATGAAGGAATGATAAGAAACCAATAATGAGGAATCAATGAAGAACCAAGAAGGCATCCAACTGCCGAAGAACCAACAGCACCGGCACCAGGACGTCGGATCTCAAATGGTAAAGAATCACTACCACCCGTCCGTGTAGAACCACAAAGGTCTACCCCACCGTGCTGAGGAGATAACCACAAACCCCAAATGGATGACCAAAACCAAACAATGATAGAACCACTGAGCAAGGAATCCTGAAAGCGCTCTACTCAAGGTACACAATAATAAAGTGAAAGGTGATACACACTAATCTAGAGGCATAAACAGAAAACTCAGAAGATGACTTAAGCTACATGCTATGGGAGTGTCATCACATGTATAACTACTTGAGTTACCCTAGACTGGTCACTCTGGACCCCGGACCCTCAAGCATTGAGTTACCCTGGACTGGCCACTTTGGGCCCCGGACCCTCAATACAAACCATGTGGGATTAGAATACTCTCTCTCTGATATGAGAAATTCTAATCATAACCAAACTCTATATTATCTTTTTAATGATCTCTACACATTTAAATTACTATATTATCACTTAATTACATAACTTATGATAGGTTACCCAGGTACTGACCACTTTGGGTCCCAGCCCCTATTGTAAGCCACTCCCCTAAGATGCACTTAATCAATCTTCCCTAGGCTCATAATCACATAAACAACAATCAGGTATTCCACCAGGTAATCCTAGATGCAGTTTCACACATAAAAACCCAAATGATTACACAGATACAAAAAATAGATATTAACCAATAAGAGCCCATAAGATTGATTCATAGATGACATTCAGAATAAACACTCACATAAACATGATATTGAAATACAAGTCGACTGATACAAAAACCCTGCCTCTGTTTCCCCTAGGCCATCTAATGCCCGAAAACACATAATGCACAGAAATACAGTTCAGGCACGAAGAAGACACAAAGCATCATATACCACTTAAATTCATAAGAATATCCAATTCCATTTTGAACATAATTGATTTCAAGTACATATACAAAGAATCCCACTAGAATAATCAGAACATAATCATTACATTAGCACCACAATTTAGAAATTATTCCTTAGTATTGCCCTATATCTTTGACAAAATAAAAGACCCAATTTGTCTAGTAATTTAATTAAATATACCAATTATCTATACTAAATTAGGTAACCAATTAGCTAAACCAACTAATCAAAATGAGGATAAAATATATATAGATTAATTTCTACATTAACTCATATTGCTTCCTAAATGAGTTATAAATAAACTAAATTTCAATTATATAAATTATCAATAAAACAAATTATATATATTATATTCTAAACTAACTAAATTTAATAACAATTTAAAATTACTAAATTTAAATATTAATTAAAAATTAATAAAATAAAATAACTAACATAAAAACAAAATTTACATAAAATAAAATTTACAAAAGCAAAGTTTGTGGGGCCCGCGGCTCTTATCCCCACGGCAGTACCCTGGTACTGCCGCTGCAGTCCTTTGGGGACTGCGCACGGCAGCGCCCAGGCCTGCCGTGATAGTCCTTTGGGGACTGCGCACGGTACCCTGGGTGCCGTGAGGTGGATGGGTAGGGGACAGGTGGTCCCCGCCCACCACTAAATATTAATTTTTTTAAATTTTTTTTTAATAAATCATTTCTTTAACATAATTTCGAAAATGTATTTTTTTTTTTCAATTTTATTTATTTTTATATAAGATTTAACTTATATGCAAAGTCATATGTATATATATATTTTTAAATAAGAATTAATTTATATATATTTGTTTACTGTGTTTTTAATACACAGTCAATCTGCACTTTTTAACAGTAAATCAATACATATTATTTATATATATATATATATTTTACAATCTTATTCACAATGAGATTCTTTTGGTAAAGAATCTATTCCTTCCTCATATCCACTTTAAGCATATACAAACAATTTATTCTTCCCATACAAATTTGCACAGTAATATATTTTTAACCAGAATAGAATATTTTGTACTAAGATTGGGTTTTTTTGTCCTAAATTTGATTTCTCTTAAACCAGAATAAATTTGTTTCATTTTCTATAGTCTAACTATTGCCCAGATTTATTTATTTTTTTAATTTGTAGGAAAACAACAAACAATCATTCAAAGAAATTTTTCCAGAGTAACACTACAATGCCAAGTAATGATAAAATACAGAAAACAACTACACTAGGGTTTTAGAATACCCAATTCCATTATAAACAAAGATCTATCAAAATTGAAAACATAGATCATTATAAATCACAGAAAGATAAACATATGTAGAAGTAAATCTAATAAACAAATCCAAGCCTACCTCAGATCCAATGCCAGATACGGAATAAAATAGAAACCCCTGTAGATATGAGAACCAAATCCTCTCCAAATTCAAACACAACCTGTAGATTTGAAAACTAATTTGCAGCCAGGTGCCCAATCCAGAAGCATGGAGAGATTCAATTCAACAAGCAGCCACAACATTCCACAAATCTTCCAAAATGCCAAAAACACAAGCCTTCTCCAAAATCCCTCTCCAAAACCTTTTTTCCAAAAATGAAAGCAAAATTCCCCTAATAGGAATTCAACTCCAACATCCAAGCAATCACAGAAGACAACTCAACAGATAACTCTGAGTTCAACTCAAATCAGAAAAGTGACTCATAAGACAACTCCTAATTCAACTCAAACTCCAAAATTGAAAGAAATTACAATTAATTAATTTAAAATATCATTTATATGCACAACTCAACTTAACTTTCTAAAACTAGTTGTTATCTTTTTGAGAACAATTCCCTTTTCTAATTTGCACATGTTTTAATTTAAATTCAATTATTAAATAAATTAAATAATCAATGCATCACAAATTCATGCAATTAATTATTTAATTACTTAATAATATAAACAAGCATAATTCTAAATATGTTCTATTTGAGCACATGTTAATAATTAAAACCTAGATTAAATAAATTAAATATTGAATACATCCTAAAGCATGCATTAAAATATTCAATTATTAAATTATACATTCAAACATAATTAAATCCAACTTCAATTAAATAATCAATTAATTCCATTTAATCAAATAATTGACTTTGGACAATATTCTAAATTAAACATAAGAACATAATTAAATCATTAATTTCAACTATAATCCTATCATTAATAATCATATAAAATCACCTGAATAATTCACAAATCAACTGAATCGAACGAAATAAAATCAAGCAAACTGAAACCACATGCACAGACTCAAGAACGGGATCTACGAATTCATACCAACCAGGTGAATTCGGGTAAGGTAGTCATACTGGTATTTGTCCAATTCTAGGACAATTGGCTAGGGTTAGGGTTTGGGTCTATGAATTATCTCCCCTCTTTACCATTGAGACGAATGTTTGTGGGCACGCTCACTCCTGCCAATTCAGGGAAGACGATGCCCTGTACCTGTGAACCTGTCATCAGAAGACAAATCATGTACATACAATATATAACAGACAATGATAGGGTATGGTCGGACGTGTGGATGTTGACTATGCGAGTAACTACGCCTCCGTCCTCTACCACACAAGCACGTCAAACAGTTACAGACACATAATCACCATACACATGCAAGTATGGGGTAAGTACATCGTATTCAATATAAAACATGTAATCTAACATCATGAAGCATCATCATCTAATCTACGCATACACTTGATAAACATATAATAATAATCCTCAATCATCATTAATGAAAAAATAATCGATCACATGGAAAGTGACCTAAAAGAATTCGGTCATACATCTAAAACATAAAGCAAACTAAAAAGCAATCCATAGGCGAATACTACAAAGAGTATATTATCCTTGTTATAATATCTAGCCCTATTAGGAGTTGATTAAAACATTATAGTATAGAGTCCTTGTTCAAAGATATACCCTATTAGGAGTCAAGAAAATAAGGGTAGGCTTACTACCTAGGTTCACTTCCCAAAGAAGGTTATGTCCACCTTCATAACTCACTATTCGCAACACAAGTGTATATGAAGAAATACATAATCATTTGAAATGTCTGATAGCAACTGTCTTTGCTTGATCAATTCCAATGAAGTATAAAATTATCCTCTACTCTACATCCAACAGACACAAGCTTGCAGCTTTCACAATCCTCTTTTACATCACATACATTCTCTCCATGTCTCTTTTCAAAAGAAAATATCTTACATATATACCCTATTACAAAATACATAATCAGGTCAGCCAATTAGGCTTTCCTATTATAATTTTTTTTTACATAACTCCTTGCTAAGATACACATGGTATCTAATGTTGGTAGTGGGCCAACATCCCTCGTAGAGTTTGCGACATGGCTTGACCACCTCCTGTGTCTTATATAAGTCTAGTGGTTGTATGAGGCATTAATAGGTTGATTTTTTGGTGCAATGAAAACCACTACTTGTAACAAGTGGTATCAGAGCTTGGTCAGATGTTTGAATCCATGTAGGCCATGGTGAGTGATACTGGGAGGGGGATTGTTGGCAATGGGCTAGTGTCCCTCACAGGGTTTGCAACATGGCTTAACTTCCTCATGTGTCTTCTATAAGTCTAGTGGTTGTCTCAAGCATTAGCATGTTGATCTTTTTGTGCAATGACAACCACTACTTGTAACATCTAAAACAAGTATACAATAATTACATTACAACAATTAAGGACCAACATCCTTAATTCATGTTCATCATCCATAATACACGCTATAGCCCTCAAGTCAGCTTCCAAATAGGTCATCTCCAGAACACACACCACAACTGATGTCATCCTACTTTCTGTACCTTGTGCAGACCATCAAACATTCTTTAGTACCATATTTGTCAACCCTTAAGCTCATATATATTGAATCCTCATCTCCTATAAGATATTCCCCAAATTCAGAGACTAACTCTGTCAACTTCCACTATCACTATCCAATAACCAGTCTTCACCAAATCTTTTGTAACTCAGCCAATATACAATATTACATCATGCGATCTTAGATATAAGATCACAACACCTTTAGGTACACACAAATGACTTAGCATGATCTGAAACATCTGTATAGTGTCCATACACTGTAATAACCAACCTGTTCTCTTCACAGAAACATATGTTGACATTAGTGACAAAACACGAATGACAACAAAATCTTTTCAGCATCACTCAACATACTGATTAAACATATTAAATGTATAAAAAATCTCCCCAATGCATTAGCAATATCCAACAAATTCATCATCTTTCTCTAGTAATTCCTTGGTGATTTTGATTATCACTAACTTGTGGTTTTGCACGAAGCGATTGCAAATGTTTTCTACTAGGAACTGCACATGTGGACCTAGCCATATCCTTTTTTAGTTATATATATGCTTTTCTTAATTTAGCTTTCATATGCACATAGTGTCATATACCACTAAAATGGGGGCTAAATATACCATTGTAAATTGGATGCACTTTAATTTATGACCTTTTATGTCTTGTTTAGTGTGTTTGCATTGCACATTTACCCTTGTAGTACACACTTTCTTATTTCTTTGTCTCCCTCCTAGGTGAAATTGAGGTAGGACCTAACACTTCCTCCTTGATTTCTAGGCCCCATTCCTAAATCTAGCCTTAATTCATCAGCCCTCGATACACATTACACTTGGATCCTCTACAGTTATGGAAGTTCAAGTTACAAATCCAAGACTTTGGCCTCATGAGGAATAGGTTAACCTGGTCAACCTATTCTACAATAGGTTGACCAAGTTGACCTATTCCTTGGAGGATGGAAAATGTTGGGCTCAGTCCTATTTCAAAGTTCCATTATTTCCTGCTCACTGCAGTTGGCTCCTATGGGGGTAATTCTAGAATTTAACTATAAAAAGACATATAATGCCTCATTTTCCTCATGATGGATGATGATATAAGAAAGGTACAAGCACATGTGGACACCCCAATCCGACATAGAGCAATTGCAAGGTGGAAGCTAAGGGTTGAATCTAATTCTTTCATTGCAAAGTGAGGCCTTCATTTACATTACTTTAATTCAAGCATTGAAGCATTACATGACATCATGAAGATGCAAGGGGATCATGAAGATGTTAGATTAATTTGTCCTTGGGGATTGGTATGTGGGTAAAAGTACAAACCTGTGTCACACTTTTATGAAGAAAAAGGTTAACAACACCAAAATTGTTCAACTTCAACAATGACATAAAACTGGCATTTGTGTTTGAAATTTGAAGATGATGTAAATTAATGAAACATGTAAAACTGAATGAAGTTTATGGATATTATTTTAAAAAAATTATTTGACCAAGAATTGATGTAGTTTTTGAAATTATCATGGAATACAATCACCAACAAGATAGAAGCTTCAATAGTAGAAATCATTAACAGTAAGCTCAGAGACAAATTGAGTTATGAAGAGTCCTTTAAAAGATGGGATAACAAAATTAGAAGCAAGTGGCCTAAATTAGATACTCCCCCCCTTTATGGCAAAGGGGGATCCAAAAGGAAGAGTGATAGAGCCTCTTGCAAGTGGATCCCTCTGAAAGAAGGATGGTATAAACTCAACTTTGATGGGGCATCTAGAGGGAACCCTGGAGTTGCTGGCATTGGGGGGATAATTCGAAATGGGAAGTTGGAAGTTATTGCTAAGTTCTCAAGGCCTATCAATCCCACCACTAACAACATGGCTGAATGCATAGCGGCACTAGAGGGTCTAAAGCTATATAAGAATATTAACATCTCCAAATTAATAATTGAAGGTGATTCTCAAATTATTGTAAATGCCATTCGTACCAAAAAAACACCCAATTGGATCTTAAACTCTAAAATAGAGGAGATTAATCTAGTGATGGAAAGCTTCACCAAACATGAAATTAGGCATACATACAGAGAAGGTAATATAGAGGTAGATATGTTAGCTAATCTTGGAGTTGATGGAGTCATAACCTAGATTTATCATGCTAAGATGACATGGAAGAACAAATATATATTAGGTAATGGACAAGATTAGGCATATGTGATTTAATTTTAATAAGGATTTTTAATTAAAATACCAACTGACCATCAGAAATACAGTGGCTTAGAGTTGGTGCATATAAAATTAATCAACATTTATTCCTAAATAGGTTTGGTCAAATTAGGAACTTTTCTAGGACAAATTCAACAAACATTTACTATTCAGCTCTCCCCATTCCTAGTGCATTCTATGTGAAAGACTAGTGGTTAACATTGTATATAATTTATTACTAGAATACCGGCCACTTGGTTATCTTATTATCAGCCTACTAATCCCCTCCCTTTCTCTTAGCCACCCCTTTTGAGGTAAGCATGATGTTTAGGCAGGGTTAGTTTATGGTTCTTCTCGCTTTAGTGTTTAAGATCTCCTTTCACCATCCTAGCTAGACTCATCGCATGATCGCAAGAGCTCGAAAGCCTTCATGCGATCATGTGACTGGCTTTTGAAAATTCCATCCTTGCCATGTAGGTCACCTAGTTCACAAGATCTGCTGACTCAGTCCAATGTACAACAACACCATAGGAAATGCCCTCAAAATCCAACGGTGGTCGCATGATCGCATGGGATCGAAAGATCCCATGCGAACATGCGACCACCATAGATCTTGCATCTACGGGGCCCATGCAAAGGAAGGAATATGAGTGTCCACGTATGCTTGTTGTTTACCACCAAGGTCACTGCTTACATATATGTTTCCATTGCGATGCTTCTCGGTGTTCTTCAGATATCCTCACGAATCATAGATTGCAAGCAAGGGACTTTACCAGCTTTCAATCTTTCATGTACTTCCCTTACTTTTTTTCCATCTTCTTTCTTCTGCAATCAAGGCCATCTTTATGAAAATAACGTAATGCTTTCCGATCTAACAGATTCAGTGATCTAGACACGCATCAAGATCCCGCGTTGCCTCTAAGAATCTTCCGCACCATAGCGGAAAAGTGGGGACCATTGATTTCATATCTACAGACTCCTCTGGTCCCACCAAGCTATGTGTTCTAACTGCTTACAAAGAAAAATTTAGGACCCACCGCTACGTGGCTGCATCTCGTTAAGCCTAGAAGGACCCCCGATTCCATAACGGGATAGCGGCGTGCGTCAATTTGATATTACATAGAAACCTTGGACCCACCACTTTACACCTGTCACAATCTTGCATGATCGCAAAGAATCTCCCACACCATAATGAAAAAGTGACTACCGTCGATTTAACCTCGTAGGCAAACTCTTTCTGGACCCACCAAGCTACGTGTCTCAATCCCGCTATGCCGCAAAGAAAGGCTACCATCAATTCTGACCAAAGTGAAAACATGAATCGGGCCCGCATCTGCTAAGGAGTCCACGTGGCTGCATCTCACATGATCGCAAGACCGATTTCTCAGTCATGCAATCTTGCGGGGACTGTAGATCTGAAGACCGCAACTATGAGCCCGCGACCCCACCATTCCATGTGTTTACATCTCACATGATCGCATCTACGCTGTTAGCATATGCGGGTCCCAACAGGCTTCATTGTTGCATGACCGCAAGGCTATTATTTTATTCATGCGATCATGCGACCGCTCCATGGTTGGTCAACTCAACAAACATCTTTGGTCCCACCTAGACATGTGGAAGGATCTCATTTTGCCTCAAAGGCAATATGACATAATCAAGGCAAAGCGGGGTCCGTTGATTTTGAAATTACACGGGATTCTCAAACATTTCAAAGATACGTCACACTTTTCTTTGACCTGAGCTCGGTAACAACATCGGGAGCTTGCAGGAAAAGTATCTTGACAGGTGGCAAGATCCCCGCTATCCTGTAATGAATCTTCAACAGCTTGAATCTTCAAATGCCCTCAAAATCCAATGGTGGTCGCATGATCGCATGGGATTGGAAGATCCCATGCAAACATGTGACCACCGTAGATCTTGCATTTATGGGGCCCATGCAAAGGCATGAATATGAGTGTCCATGTATGCTTGCTGTTTACCACCAAGGTCACTACTTACATATGTTTCCTTTGCGATGCTTCTCGGTGTTCTTCGGATATCCTCACGAGTCATAGATTGCAAGCAAGGGACTTTACCAGCTTTCAATCTTTCATGTACTTCCCTTTCTATTTTTCCATCTTCTTTCTTCCGCCATCAAGGCCATCTTTACAAAAATAACGTAATGCTTTCCGATCAAATAGAAACAGTGATCTAGACATGCATCAAGATCCCGTGTTGCCTCTAAGAATCTTCCGCACTATAGAAAAAAAGTGGAGATCATTGATTTAGTATCTACAAACTCCTCCGGTCCCACCGAGCTATTTGTTCTAACTGCTTACAAAGAAAACTTTAGGAACCACCGCTATGTGGCTACATCTTGTTAAGCCTCGAAGGATCCCCGATTCAATAACAGGATAGCGGCGTGCATTGATTTGATTTTTCATAGAAACCTTGGACCCACCACTTTACACCTGTCACAATCTCGCATGATTGCAAAGAATCTCCCACACCATAACGACAAAGAGACTACCATCAATCTAACCTCACAGGAAAACTCTCTCCGGATCCACCAAGCTACGTGTCTCAATTCCGCTATGTCGCAAAGAAAGGCTACTGTCGATTGTGACCAAAGTAAAAACATGAAACGGGCCCGCATCTACTGAGGAGTCCACGTGGCTACATCTCGCATGATCGCAAGACTGGTTTCTTAGTCATGCGATCTTGCGGGGACCATAGATCTGGAGACCGCAACTAAGAGCCCGCGACCCCACCATTCCACGTGTTCACATCTTGCATAATCGCATCTACGCTGTTAGCATATGCGGGTCCCAGCAGGCTTCATTGTCGCATGATCACAAGGCTATTATTTTATTCATGTGATCATGCGACCGCTCCATGGTTGGTCAACTCAACAAACATCTTCAGTCCCACCTGGACATGTGGAAGGATCCCATTTTGTCTCAAAGGCAATATGATGTAATCAAGGCAAAGCAGGGTCCGTTGATTTTGAAATTACACAGGATTCTCAAACATTTCAAAGATACGCCACACTTTTCTTTGACCCGAGCTCGGTAACAACATATAATTTGATTAATAACAACTTTCCTAGCATAATTTTGTAATTCTAAACACCTTTTTTTTTTATGAGGTGGAGGAATTTCTTAATTTTCTTTTATATTTACAAACTTTCTATTTATACCCCTTTTTTATTTGTGTGTGTGTGTGTGTGTGTATGCTACCTGAGTGAGACATGTATCTTAAAAATTCAACTTTGGAAGAAGGTAATAATATTATTTTTAATTTTGGTTATCTCTCTTTTTTAAAAAAAAATTTATTTATTTTATTTTATTTTTATTTCAATTTTAATTATGTAAGCCCTTAACTACACAATATGGAAGATTTCTGATGTGGTTTTCAGGAGGATATTATCAAGCAAGCACCTGAACCACTCTGTCTCCGTAGATGCTAGAACATATATCTACAAAAATATCAACCTAATTGTATGAAACATAAAGTTGTATCCTTAAAAATAGCAAGGTAATAGATGTATCATTATAACCTCGATATCATCGACCAGTGGGTATGCCCACTGATAGTTTGTATTTCTAGATAATTATCAATTGTTTTAAGACATGGGAATGCTCACGGGAAGTATGTATTTAAACAAATCTCGACAATTGTTGAGTCGTGGGTATGCCCACGTAAATTTTGTATAAGTACAGGACCTATGGTCCCAGGCAAGGTTGGAGGTTTTCTCAACCCCGCTCTTTCCTACCAACGCCTGCAGCGAGTGGGGTCACATTTAAAAATAATTTTATATTAATAAAAAAACTTTATAGGGCTTCGGCCTTTTACCGATAAAAAAAAGAAGAAGAATTGATGTAGTTTTTTAATTTTTAAAGTCCATTTTTCAATTGCTAAAAAATGTTGAAAATCAAGGGTCTAGTTCTCACCAAAAAACTATATGTAAATAATATTTTTTCCTTTGATTTCAAAATATGCTTTATATGACATGTATATCTATTGCATAAAAAAAGAAAGATTGGTTTCTGATGTATATTTTCTCCATTATAACTATTCAAATTCAAACTTACCTGAAATCGACAGTTTTCATCTCCCGCCAAATTTACCCTATCAAATATACACCATTTAGAAAAAAAAATTATATATTCTTGAAGAGGACTCCCTCCTCTAGTGTTAAATCTAATTTTTAAATTTTTTTGATATGATTTACTATTTTTTTCTTTTTTCGAAGCAACATCTTCTCGAATGTTAAAATACCTACTTGCAGTATTTTAAACTTATATGACTATAATATTGACTTTGAGCTCTAAAAAATGGTATTTTTATTTTTTAAATAAAGTTGAGTTTTGATGGAGAAATCAGTTGCAGAAGTAAGAAATTCTACAATTGTACAAATTTTGCTTATTTGGCTGCCACATGGGATGACACATAAGTAGTTTCAGCTAGACTTGGTTCAATCGGACCAGGTTCGACCGAACCCCCCTACATATATATGCACCAATTCTTTATTGATATAACATATTTCTCTTATATTTGCTCAATTTTCTTGTTTGATCATACCTGTTTTGATCGAAACCTATCTTCCACATCAATGCTACATGGTACCGCGTATGTGCCACACACATTCAATTGTACATTGTCTGATCGAATGTACCTTCAACCAGAACCTGTTAGTTGTCCTCTACTGTGATACAAATTTGTACTTTTACCCATGCTTTCTATGTTATATTCAGATATGATCTTTGTCTCTTCATATTTTGCACACATTTACATTTACAAGCACACTTACCTTCTAGGGTTTCACTCATAGAGTAGATTCTTAGTATTTGCTAGCTCTTTTACATTCTAGATCTACAATCTAGGGTTCACGATCACTACATACACACACAACATATTTTCTAATGACTATTTGTGGAGGTGGAAATCACCAAATTAGGTAGTTGACTAAGGAAAACCCCTTTATAGCCACTCACACACCAATTTTGTAATAGACTTACAGGTTATCAATTTGGTGACCACCGATCTAGAATCTACTCCCCGAGACCTTTTCGAAGAAGTTAGGCTGATTTTGCTACAGTGTCCCGAGAACATGATGACTTCATGGAAAAGTGTCCAGAACATGTTGCACCAGGTCGACCTGTTCCTTGAGGTTTGAGAAAAATAACATTTTCTAGGTTTTCTATTGTGATCATAAATCCACAGTCAGAAGTCCTACCACAGTCTTAGATCTACAATTTTTAGAGCAAAAGCCATATTCCATTGCATATTTTGATGTAATTACCTTATCATTTGTTTCATCTATTAGAATAGATCTATTTTTTATCTTAATTGAAATGATTGCATATACTTGGTTCCTAGACTCATCTTACACTTTTTTCTTAATCAATTAGTTCAATCTTGTCATTTTCATTATATATCTATAATCAAATTACATTGCATGAAAGTGGCCTTGATAGTGTACTTCCTTTATATAACTTGGGTTTAGCATGGGCATCCCTTATCACTTTGGGATTTTTCTAATCTAACCTAGATTGTATTGAGAGTTATGCTTGTAAGCCCCTCTTTCTCTTGTATTGAATGGCTTAGGGAGAAAGTTTTAGACTTGATATACCTAGCTTGCATTTTTAGACTCATTGACACCATTTTCCCCCTCAACAAGCTCAATCTACTATTTTCCAAAACAATCCTTTTTGAAATTTTCCTTTATACCATAATTTCTCATATCCTTATCTCTCTCCCTCAATTATCACTGTTCTCTCCTTAGAGAAGTGATGATCTTTTACTCATTGTTCATTGCTAATAAGATCCTCTAAACATTCTTATAGCTATTTTTGACAAGTTATGCACTCTAAAAATATTAAATCTTCATCACATATGGGGCTCTCTCCATCTTCGCTACAACTTAGTCTCCAATTGGATTTCTTCCACTACTACAATAATTCAAGTCTCCTATTGTGATAGGTTGCATTCCTTCTCATTGCAGTATTTCAACTCTTCTCTTTTTGTAATGTCTCCCCCTTCTTCAGGGTAACACAAATCAACAAATCCATCAAACTCAACTATGTCTTCATCTTCATCCCATTTATCTATTTATGCTCTTTGTAAGTCTTGGAATTTCTCATTCAAAGGTCTTTTATCCACCAATATTTTTTCCAACTTTTCAATAAATTTTATCTTTCCTTGTTCTAACAGTTTTACTCCTTATCTAATCCTTGAATCTATGGCTTTCCTTTGTGTGAATGCCTCTTTCCCACAAAGTGAGTATTCATCCTCATATTTATTTTCCAGATTATCACTCTTTAGTATTTTTTCTATAGATTTCTTTCTCTTTGGCTTCTTATAATTTCATGCTTCATAATCTTCCAACATGCACTATAAATCCTCCAACTCAAATTATAATTGTTGCAACTCCCTATTTTGGCCCTTTCTTAACTTCTTCCTCTTTCATTGTCTTACTATTTCTTCTAACTTGATTATCCTATTTTTCACATCATGATATAACTCCATAATCATATCTTTAGCCCCAAGATAGACCTCCAAATCTCTTCTTCTATTTCCCTTGGAATGAAGAATTTACTGACCATATATCAACATTCTATTTCAATCTTTCATCTCTTCATATAAACTAATGCAAATACATAAGACAGTTCTAAAAGTTAATACCTCTTATATTCATGCATAACCAATAATAAAATCCACAACTACAACTACTTTTCAACTAGGTAAGCTATACCACATTTTCTCTATTCATAATTTTAAAAAGCATCTACTTCTTACTGCCCACAAAGAACAAAAATTTCTCTTTTATCATGAAATCATATTTCTAAAATATGAAACAACTTATCTCAAACTTTTGTAACTTGAAAAAACAAACTATTGCTTTAGAAGAACTCCAGACTATTTGCATAAATTTGCGCTCTCAAACATTTTATTATTGTCATTATTATTATTATTATTTCCTTCTTCCCATTTGTAGCTTTGACAATATGATGATGATCTTTCTATCCTTAAACTTACCAAAATCTTATCCTCAAGGCTTGACAAGTCTTCTTCAAGGTGATCCCACGATAGTGTGTCACAAATTTTTCCATGAAGAAAAAGAAAGTGGATGAAAATTTCACATACTCAACACCTTCGATCGAAGTATCATTACCACTTCGATCGAAGGTTGTGATGAAAGGAACTTCGGTTGAAGACAGTGGTGTGGGGTCTTTAATTGAAGGTAATTTTAATTAATTTTTTTTTGGACCAATTTATAAACTCAATGTGACATTGATTTTGTCACTTTCACTATTTCTTTAGGCTCTACATGTACTTCTTGTTATAATATGAAAATATTATTAACCCAGAAAACTAATGCAAAGAATAGATATCTAAACTATGAATGCAAATGACATGAAATAAAAATAGAATCATAGAGTTAGTATCCAAAAGAGAAATTAAAATGCTAGAAGAAAAATATCATTGAGAAGATGCTAAAGAAAAAGATACAAAATACAAGCTAGGTAGCCTACTTATATGGACAAGAGCTTGATAGAAGGAAAGGATATGGTTGAGACAAATGTCTCAACTTGGAGCAAGTAGAGTTCTAAAAGAACTCAATAATACCATCAATAATATCTAGCTACCTCATTAATGTGGCTACCTAAGTAAAATTAAGTCAAGAGTAAAAGGGAAAAGAACCTCATTTACTCTAACACCCCCCTTAAGTGAAACTTAGAGAGTATAGTAATGCAATACATTGCTTATGCGTCTAGGTAAAAAGGTGACATTAGGTACCCATGTACAACTACAATGAAACCTCTCATAGCTAGAGAAAAGGAGAAAATCTAGAGGAAGAAAAATCCTCTCCAAAAGAGAGAAAATAGGAAACTAAAAAGCTCCAGCAAAAGGAGACACATGTCGCACCCCAAGAAAATCATGTAAGTGAATGAACTTGATCTTAGTGAAGGGGTTGGTGAAGTTCTATAGTTTTATCTAATGTATGACAATAATGAAGGTTGAGGACCTACTCATGAATCAACTCTTGAATGTAGTGCATGTGAATCTTGATGTGGTTGGTCCACTGGTGATGGATCAGATTGCAAGAAATCTGAATGGCACTCTGGTTGTCACAAAATATGACTACTTGATTTTGGGAAGGAATTCTAAACTCACTAAGGATCTTCTAAAGCCAAATGGCCTCAGTAGTGGTATTAAATTCTCCTTGATACTCATCTTGAGTGGATGAAAGAGAAATATAAGACTGCTTCTTGCTCGACCAAGAAATTGGACCTAAATCAAGAGAGAAGCAATATTCTGAAGTAGACTTGTGATCTTGAGAATCGCCTACCCAATTTGAATATGTGCATCCCACTAAGTCAATATCCACACCCACTACATAATGAATCTCATAACTATGAGTACCCTAGATATATTGAAGAATCTGCTTAGCTTCTTTCTAATGCAACTCATGTGGCTCCTGCATGAACCCAAAAACTAGGACCACAACATATGAAATATTAGGCCTTGTGTGAGTCAAATATATGAGGCTTCCACCCAATTGATGATACAAGGGTGAAGAACAAGAAGCCTCAAGTTTGACTCTTGACATAAATGGAGTTGGTGTAGACTTATAGTTAGTCATGCAAAATATGGAGAGCATATCAAGAGTGTACTTGGGATGTCCAATGAAGATACCATAAGGTGATTGAGTGATCTCAATTCATAAGAAGTAGTGGAGATAACCTAATTCAAACATCAAGAACTGGTCATGAAGGACATTTTTCACTACTATGATGTGGGATGAGTGACTCCTCATGATCAACAAGTCATCAACATAGAGAATAAGGAAAGTGAGAATATCATCCTACTACAAAATGTAGACATTCAAATCAGAATGGTATCAAGTGAACCCAACTGATAGAAGGATGGAGTCCATATTGGCATACTAGGCTCAAGGAGCTTGTTTAAGGCCATATATAGACTTCCAAAGGTAGAAAACAAGTGAAGGATCTTGGACGAATCCCTGTGGCTGCTCCATATATATCTCCTCCTAAAGGTCATAATGAAGAAAATCACTCTTCACATCCATATGATGAACTTCCCAGTGATGGAATGAAATAATGGAAGAATAAGTTGGATGGAATTCACCTTGGAAACTGGCACAAAGGTCTTAGAGTAGTCAATCCCAGGAACCTGGGAGAATCCTTTGGCGACTAGGACATCCTTATGCATATCAAATGTCCCATCTACAAATTTTTTTCTTGATAGATCCACTTGCACTAAAATAGTTTCCTTCCCTTAGGAAGAGTGACTAAATCCAAAGTATGGTTCCTCTCTAAAGAACTAAATTCCTCTTGCATAGCAACATCCCACTCGGGAACACTAGAAGCTTGTCAAAAGAATTGTGGATTATAAGCTGTAGAAATAAAGAGATGTGGAGCTTTCTCAAACTATGACTTTTTTTTTCGCTCTCTCATCTGAAGTATTAGCAACCCAATCACCCGCTAACTCCAATGTCTAACGAGCCCAAAGAGGCCTAGTAGTTGGAGAATCTAGAGGAGAATAATCACCATCTAAATGATGAATAAGAGAGGAGGAAGATGGATCCTCATCATCATCATCATCTAAATTTTAACAAGAAGACTACTCATTAGGACCAGTCAGATTAAAATCCTCGAAAGAACTATAATCATGTAGTCACAATGTCTCCATCGGAATGAAGGATGGAGAAGTGGTAGAGGAAGAACTAGAGATAGCCTCCTCAAAATGAACACCTCTCAATGAAAAGCTCATGTGTGGTAGGATGGAGAAGCCTTTAGCCTTTGACACCATTTGGATACCCAAAAAACATATAAGGCCTACTTTGTGGATCCATAGCCTTGCATTTCTCTATCGGAATGTGGGCTTATGTAGAAGACCCAAACACTCAAAAGTGTTTGAATGTGGGTTTTTGACTATTCCAAGCTTGAAAAGGAGTTACCCCCTTTGCGACTCAATGAGGAACCTGATTCTGGATATAACATGCATAGTTGATGGCCTTTTCCCAATACTAAGGTGCCAATGATTTGGAGTGGATCATACAATTAGCCATTTCCTTCAAGGATTAGTTCTTTCATTTTGAAACTCCATTATATTGTGGAGTGTAGGGAACTATGTGTTAAAGATCAATTCCTTCCAATATACATAATTTCTCAAACCTTTCATTGACATATTCCCCCCCATTATTAGTGCATAGAACCTTGATGGTTTTCCCTTTTTTTTTCTCTGCAAAAGCTTGAATTCTTGAAAATACTCAAAGACTTTAGACTTTTATTTCAAAAAATATACAAAGATATACTGGGAAAGATCATTGATGAATGTTAATACATATTTGTCTCTACTAAAAGAAGGATGTGGTAATGGTCCTACCAAATTACTATGTACTAGCTCCAAAATTTGTGTGGCTCTCTATGCTTTTCCTTTATCAAATCTTTCTTTAGGATGCTTTCCAAGAACGAATCCTTGAAAAAATCCATTAGAAAATTAAATAGAAGGAAACCATGTAAACATGTCATGCTGATTGAGCTATTGTAAATAGCGGTAGTTAAAGTGGCCAAACTATAGATGCCATAGATTACTCACCTCATCTGAGTGAGTGAGAAATGCAAGTGAAAGATAATCAAGAATAAAGTGAGAGAAAAAATAAAATCAAGACTGATGATCTTCTCTCCCAACTACAATTGTAGAATTATTATGCATCTTACGAATCACCACTGAATTAGGAGTAAACTCAAATCTCTTGCATGTACTTCCATGAGTGATTTGATAGATAGATAGGAGATTGGTTGATAATGATGGAACATAAGGAACATCCTAGAATGTGCCTTCCCTAATTTCAACATACCCTCTCCCACACACCTCAACATGAGCATCATCACCAATTAGAATAGAAGGCATAGTACATTGCTCCATAAACACAATTTATTTCTTAGATGAAGCCATGTGGTATGAAGCACTCGAGTCAAGAACCCAAGTGGATGATGAAGAAGAATCTGCTACAAGAGCCTTTCCCTTTGTTGTTATCGTATGCCTTGTGAGAACACTCTTCTAAACTCTATTTGATGGATTCATGAACATTGAGGTTATTCTTCTCAAGAATGTGTGTCAAATGATGCACTTGTTTCCTCAAAAACTTGTTCTCATCACAACCACATATCTTACAATAGGAAAATTTGACCTTTTCTTTCTTAGGCTTATTTCCCTTAGAAGATTGGGTCTCATTGGTTTCTTTTGAAGAAATTGGAATCTAATGCTTTTTCTCCTTGCTATTCTTTTGTTTCTTATCCTTGTTGTTACTACTTTTTCCTTTCTACTCTTTTGTGCCTTGGTTGGATGCCATGACATGTGACTTAGAGGAATTAAGAGTTCCCATATGGATTATCTTATCCTATTCCCATGCAAGAGAGACAAAAAAATAATCTAACGATGGCATGGTGAATTGTGTACTAAGTGCACCCTTAGTAGCATAAAAGGTTAAAAAAAATAGAATATTTTGAACTTAGCTTAGAGGGAATACTAAGAATCAGTTGTTCATATTTTTTTCAATCCCACATTGTTTTAACTGCAACCTTGGTGATTTCAATTTGGTGAAGAAATCCTGAATTATTTTAAAATTGCCCGGACTTAAACTAATTAGCTCTTTTCCAACATATGACTCCTCATTGAATCTTGTGTGCCAAATAGTGTTTCTAGCTTTTTCCATATTTCATTTTGTGAACTCAAAGACTCAATGTGAATAAGAAAATCAGGAGAAACAAACAAATATAATGTTCCATAGGCTTCATCACATCTATTAAACCACTCTGGCTACTCAGTAATTAATGTTGGTTCAGTTTCAAGTCCCATTGTTATCCTATGTAATCTTGCTTTCCTTAAGTAAATTATCATGCATGATTTCCACTCAAAGTAGTTGTAAGGAGTTAAGATGGGTATTGTGGTTTGATTCATAAAGAAGATAAGCATAAGAGAAATTTTGAAAAGAAGAGAACACAACCAAGACAACCCCCCCTCCCTTTTCACTCAACCAAAAAACCCAAGCAAAAATGATTTTGGCATTTTATATTTAGTGCATTTACAACTTCCACTAGAAATAGTACTTAGTGGTCTTGATCTCAGCGCTTTACAAAATTATGACATGTTGAGAGTATGTTGAAAGTACAAAATTGAAGAAAATTCAAGTAAAAATAATAATATTTTTGAGATCTATTAAAAAAATCACGCACTTTCAAAAAAAGAATCACTTCAATTTGAGATTGTATGAGAAAGTTATAAGTCTCTAAAGTTCCAGAAATGGGGACTTCTTAGAGTCACAAGTGAGAATCTACAATTTCTAAAAAATCATGGCACCAAGACCAAAAAATGCTTACACATTTGCAAAGAGCATGGAAAAATAACCCAAATAAAAAAAATTGCTCGAGAAATAGAGTTCATATGAGTGAGAACGAAGTATTTGAAAACTACCTTAAAATCTGCAACTACCAATAGTGAGGGTGTATTCTGAAATGTTGCGATCAAGATTATGCAAAATATATGACCTAGATGCAAAAACTAGTAATAAACTAGATGGTTTTTTGTGTGCTGCGAACAAAACCCAAATGATGGGTTTTCTTAAAATAGAACAGAAAATGCAGATCTAGTATAAAATGATGCTCTCAATAGCTGAAAAATGACCTTAAAAATGAAAAAATGGAATCAAATACCTAAGACAAGCAAAGGCATGCTAAAACCTTCAATTATCACAAGATCTTCATAAATCCTTTCTGAATCTCTACATCATATGAAAATGAGAGAGAAGAGCAAATGAGATTTTGAAGAAAACTACAACAAAGCTTATCCCCCCTTCCCCCCACCAAAAAAAGAAGAAGAAAAAACTCTTAGATAAGGAAACTAAAATCTATTCTGCACTAGAACTGCTCTAATACCATGTTAGAATCTAAAAAGATTATTGACCCACAAAACTAATGCAAAGAATAGATATCTAAACTATGAATGAAAATGACATGAAATCAAAATAGCATCATAGAGTTAGTCTCCACAAGATAAATGCAAATGCTAGAAGAAAAATAGCATTGAGAGAATGCTAAAGAAAAGGATACAAAATAAAAGTTAGGTAGCCTGTTTATATAGGCAAGAGCTTGATAGAAGGAAATGATATGGTTGAGATAAGTGTCTCAACTTGGAGCAAGTAGAGTTCTAAAAGAGCTCAATAATATCTTCAACAATATTTAGCTACCTCATTAATGAGGTTACCTAAGTAAACTTAAGCCAAGAGTAAAATGGAAAAGAATCCCATTTACTCTAACACTTGTACTGAACACCCTTGGTTGATGATACAACTTTCAATGATGATCATACCTTTTCGCTCCAAAGATTGGTACTATTTGATATCAAGTGCACTAATTTCTTCTCTTTTTCTTTTTTTTGCTTGTAAATTGTATATTTTAAAATTTTTTAAGTTTGTTATTAGAATTTTAATTTACACTTGAAGGGTGGTCCCACAATAGTGCATCCCACTTTTTTTCCAACTTTGACACTGAAATTAACATTTTGAAAAAAAAACTTTGCATTCAAGCACCTATTGTTGCAAAACCATTCGGAATTTGAAGATGATGTAACCTAGGGACTTTTATAATTTTGTATGTTCTAAATATATATATTTTAAAAAATTTAGAATTTATTTGTATCCATTTTTCCTTCTGCTTCAAAAATTAGTTTGTATAAAAAAATAGCATTTTTAAAGAGTGACATTCAGTTAGGTCAGCACAATTTTTCTTTCTAAAAAATATAAAAATGTAATTATTTCTAATTTAGGTTTGTAACAACAATATCTAGTGTATCAAATTGGTTTCACTCAATTTTCCTGAACATTTTATAGTTTATTAAATTTTGAAGTGACATTAACTATAATTTGGACATAGGTTCATTTAGAGGCTCCTAACTTGATCTGTATATATCAAAATTCATTTTTTCTTTTTTGGTTAGAAAGATAACATAAATACCTAGTTCCTTTATATTTTTGATAATATGTTTTCCTATTTTACTATTTTTCCATAAGCGATGAACAAAGAAATTGCTAAATGGTAATAAACGTATGTTTAATAAAACTAAAAACTAAAAATTCATAATGAACTCATAATCATTGAAAATCTTGTTTTGAGTAGCACCATATGGCATTTAGGTTTCTCAAGATTGTTATATTTGGTCCAAGAAACAGAGCTTCAAAGGGTAGAAATCTGTAGAAACAAGTTGGGAAGTTGGGCGAGAAGGCCATAACAAGGGCCTTCGCTTGAGGACCTCTTGATGCAAACCCCCTTCACTCAAACTAATTGGCCTTTGTATGAAACCCCATTCATAGGAACATGGTTGGCACAAACAATAATGCAACAAATGACATCACCTTTGGTAACTACCCATGTTCGCTTGAAGTAGGTTGGTCAGGTTTTTTTTTCAATGTGGCTGTTTAGTCATATATACATAAAAGGTTTTTTTTTCATGTTTTATAAAAATGTATCCAAATTTAATTCACATTTTTTGTTTAAGAAGATTATTTTTTTTGTGTTAATTTTTCAAAAGCATTATTTTGAAGAAAGAAAATGGGAAATAAAAGGATAAGGCAACATAAATCTGCATGAAATTGGTCACTTGGTGGAGAACAAAAACATTTTGACATTGCATTGGCACATTATTATAAAACTAAAGAAAGTATGCATCTTTAACTTAATCTCCATAGATTCCATCTCTCTCTTTGTCCTCTCTCTATTCTTGTTTATCTCTCTCTATACTTGTTTATCTCTCTCTTTTAAGACTTCTTAAGACATATTAGGACCAATTAAGATATCTTAAGACACTTATGACCCCTTAGGACACCCAAGACCCATTAGTGTATCATAGGATGCCATGAGACCCATGCATGTAACCCAATATCAATTAATGTACCATACGACAACTTAGCATCCACCAATGTACCATAGGACCTATTAATACATATGTGAACCCAAGTTAGGACCTCTTAAGACACTCAAGAGACCTTAAGACATACTAGGACCCATTAATTTTACCATAGGACCCATTAGGAATAGTTCAGAAACTTAGTACCCCTTAAGACATCTTAGGAAAAATTAACGTAATTATATATCCTAGGATCCCTTAGGACCACTTATGAAACCTAGGACCTATTTTGACATCCTATAACACATTAATGTATCATAAAACCACTTAGGACTACTTAAGACACCTAGGAACCCTTAAGACATACTAGTACCCCTTAATGTATCCTAAGATGTCTTTTGACCCATGAATGTGTCCTAGGGCTTATTCAAATCCATAAATGTATCTTAGGATCTCATAGAACCCATTAATATATCCCACATGACCCATTAATAAATATGAAAACTCCTTAGTACCACCCAAGGCACCTAGGACTCTATTATTTGACATAAAATATGTTTCAAATTTACCCCCTATCTTACAAATTTTTTATTTATTTACTTTATAGTATTAGGACATAGCCTTTTTACTTTATAGTCTTAGTACATAGTGTTTTGATATATTATGTTCAAGATTACATTTTATATAATACCCTGGACTCTCTCTCTCTCTCTCTCTCTCTCTCTCTCGGTCTATTTACTATATTTATAGTCTTTTTACTCTATTTACTCTTTTTAGGTCTTTTAACTCTATTTGGGTCTATTTATAGTCTTTTATAGTCTTTTTACTCTATTTAGATCTTTAGATAGTGTCTTCTTAGTCTCTTTATATATCTTTTTAGTCCCCCCTCCCCTTAAGATGAACTCTCTCTCTCCCTCTCTAATCTATTTAGGTCTTTGTACCTTTTTTATGTTCTCTCTCTCTCTCTCTCTCTCTATTTAGGTCTATTTACTATATTTTTAGTCTTTTTACTCTATTTATGTCCTCTTGACACCCTCTCCCCACTCTCTCTTTCTAGGTCTATTTACTATATCTATAGTCTTTTTACTCTATTTATGTCTCTTTATAGTATTTGAACTCTATTTAGGTATCTCTAGTGTCTTTTTAGTCTCTAAATATATGTCTCTAAATACATGTCTCTATTTTTATTTTTCTCTAAATTGTTCTAATTTGTTTCTTTTTTTGTGTAGCTTGCAATCAACAAGAACAACCTGAAGAAGAAGCTTAGGTGGAAGAGTCAACCCAAGTTGAAGAAATGGATGTTGGAGAAGGGTCAACTCAAGTTTAAGTAATGGATGTTGGAGAAGGTCCTACAAAATTGCAATCAATGGATGTTGGAAAGGGTCAGGATCACTTCCTCCTACTAGTGTAGATGAACACACACACACACACACACACACACACACACACATAGAGATCAAATTGTAAAGATAAATTAATTATAGAAAGTTAGATCATTTACTTGAAATGGATGAGGAAAAATTGAGATCACTTGTTGAACAACCTTGTTATGATAAGAAGAGGTCAATGAATAGGATAGAAAGGGAAATGATGGCTAAATTTGATAATGTAATGTCCTTGATTTCATGCCTTTAAGATTAGCTTATTTTAGTGGTCCTTGTAAGCTAATCAGGTTGTTAGAGGGGGTCATTTGGTAGAGCTAGTGGTTGGATTCCACTCTGGAGATCTTAGATGCCAGGATTGCTCTTCGTTGGGGTTAGATTGGCAAATTTATTATTTATAGTAAGTGGTATTTGTTTTGTATTGCTATGTTTAACAGAGCACCTGTGCAATGGTTTTAGATGATTCAGAGCTTCTCGTGGAGAATTTCTAGTTTGAGAGATTTACTATTTTTAGTAAGTCTATTTTGGTTTGGTTGCTATTTCTGGCACAGAAGTGTGAGCTCATGATACTGTTGTCAGAAGTTAGTTTGTTGTGGTCAAAGAGATACAGTGGCACCACATTTTAATTAAGGTTATTAAATTAAGTTATTTTAATTTAATAACTTCATATACTTTAATGTTATAATTCAATGGTGTGTTGATGATGCTTCTTTAATGAGAAGTGTATTGAAGAAGATTTTGATTTTGAATTATAAAGCTAAGGGGGAAATCAAATTTCTCTACCTTATGTCATTTGATAAAATTGAGAAGTTGAAAAGTTGTCTTAAAGGAGAAATCAAAATTCCTTGAGGGAAAAAACAAAGGTTTGAATGTTTGGTCTTCATTTTTTGGAGAGAGCATTGAATTCTTGTTGGATTATCAAGCTTGGTTCGTGATTGAAAATAAAGGTGAATGTAGATTATTTTGTGCAAACAACAATCCAATACAAACTTCCATACAGACATTCCAAGGAGGCTTTCGTACAGTGTTTGTAGGAGCCGTACATGCTGTACGGAATCAAGATTGAAGAGAATAGTGTGTTTTGAGTGGTGGTTATACGTTGCACCATTGTTAGTGATTTCTTGTTGTTTGTGGGGGCTGTGTTATGGTTTCTTGAAAGCTGGAAGTGATTCATAGGGGTTGCATGACTTCTTTGGAAACTACGTTTCATTTCCCAAGTGTTGCATTTGACACTGAGGAAGAGGCATCTTTTGAATTTGAAGATATATTAATAAGGTGCTTCCTCTTAATTAATACATGTAATGATTTGAATAATTTCATAGCATGTGTATGAACTTTGATGAGAAATTGAATAATATGTTGCTATTTGTTATCAAGATAATTCCAAGTTTTAATTGTAAAAAAATAATAATTGGTGAAATTCAATACAATTTGCAAATAAATTTGAGATATTAGCTAGTTTAGAGCTAAGAGCCAGTTGGGCTCATCACAGATAATCTTGAAACACTTGAATAAACCCAATTGGTTTCAATTGTACTTCTAGAAAATAAGTTACAAGAGCCATCACAACTATTGGGTATAGACACATCATCACAAAAGAGAATTTTTTTTAGCATGCAAAATGATATTATTGAAAGTGTTAAGAAAGGTTTGTCCTTTGTAGGGAAGTGATATCGATCTAAAGATAAGGCCATTACAAGAAGAGTGATGCTGACATCCCTTGTACGTAGCAATATACCCCCAAAAATACAAATCTCTTCAATTTCATTTGAGATTGGTTTTAATAGGAAAATAATATCACACTATGTTAAAAGGAGAATGCTTTTGGATGATAGTACCTTGGAAGGCAATTGTGCAATTATGTGTAGAGATCCTCATTCTGATAGGATTGTAGATGGAATTAGGAATTTGATCACATTATTTTGGAATGATAATACCCGTCCTTCATAAAACAATAGAGATGTTATTAGACATAGGATTAGGCCTAATGAATATGAATTACCTACAAAACATTGGTTGGACATAAAGAAACATGGAATTTATGTGTCATTTTGTAGTTCTAATCCTAATATAAAGATTGGGAAAACATTGTTTGAAAGATTGCAGCCATATTATGTGAGGACAAACAAAGAGTTTTAATTTTTTTTTTGTCATTATCATATTGAATTTGATCTCCACTATCAAGTTTTTGAAAGATTATAGAAAAAACTTATGGTTTTCAAGATGCTCCTCCTAGTAGATGAAGTGAGTTCATATAATCCATTTTATGTGACAAAAGAGGTGATGCAACCAATCAAATACATTGCATAAAAGGAATTTGTGAAACATGTGGTGGTTTGGCTCATTTCCCTTTAAAAAATGAAGACACTGATGTGACAAAGATGGTAAATTACAAGAGTCACAAATACATAAAGAATGAAATAAAATTTGGAAAAGAATCCAAAAGGTTGAAATCTATTGAAGAGGAGATAACTAGTGTAGCATTTATGGAAAATTTTCAAAAATTGGTTCAACCCTACGTATATTATGCTTTTTTTACTAAGTGGAAAACACAAAAATTCCAAACATTGAGAGACAATTTCCCACTTGGAACTATTCTATCATTTGTTGATTTTGTAGCAAAATTATTCTTTTGTTCACCTTAAGGGCATTAAATCAAAATACTATTTTTTAGAGAAGATCACTATTATGGTACATGTGTGCTATCCATATGCATAGTTAGATTTGGATGGTGTTTCTCAAGTGCATTTGAAGCATGGGTTATTAAGAAAGAATATCACTTTTATATTAGTGATGATAAAGAGCATGAAACTCATTATGTAGAAAACTTCTTCAAGATTTGTTTTGAAAATTTGAAAGAAAGGGGCATAAAAAAATGATAAGCATTTTGTTTGGTCAGATGGATGTGTGGAAAAATTAAAATCATCTAGGTCATTTTACATATTATGTAGATATCATTGTAATGAAAAAATACCACATGTTTGGAGTTTCTTTGAAAGTGGACATAGAAAGGGTGAACATGATGGTGCTAGAGCTTACGACAAATGTGCTCTATAAAAGTATCAAATGAATTATCAAGGAGTTTTTATAAAAGATGCACATGATGTTTTTGAATGATGTAAGAAACATTTCACACCAAATGAGGCTGACACATTATTTACAATGAGTGTAGTAATACCGCATAGAGTATTTTGGCAAATAACAAGTATGTGTGTCTAAATTGTAGATGTGATATATTCTTGTTTAAATTTTAATTCATTTATTCAAAATCTTTGAATTCATTTATGAGTACAAATTGTCGCAATTAGACATTGAATACTAGGGATCATAGTTTAAAGAATTAGAATCTCTACAGACTCAGAAAAACAAAAAAATGGACTCATAATTAGACTCGCGAAAGACTTGGCAAGGAATTGACAAAAGGAAAAGACCATAGTTTTACATTAAAAAAATAGAAATTAATGCATTTAAAGAACATAAGAGCCATAATTGATACATTACACATGTCATATGAATATAAAACACTCAATATATGAAATATCATCATTGCTGCAATCTTAAAAATGTATAACAACAATATTAGTTTATAATTTTTTACAAAATTAGAAATAATGATATGTCCAAATATGAAAAACCACAAACTAAAGACTACATTCTCCTCTTTCCTCTCCTAATATAACTCAAATTTTCACATCTTGAACTAGTAGGCATTGAGGTATTTAAATGAGGATTTTATTCTTCTTCTTCAACATCAAAGTATTGCGTCCTCCTCTTTCCTCTCCTAATATAACTTAATTTTTCATGCCTTGAACTAGTAGGCATTGAGGTATTCAAATGGGGAGTTGATTAGTCTCCTTTAACATCAAAGTCCTCATCCTTTTCATCCTCAATTTTATTAGAATCACCCTAAAACCTTGTTTGGAACAAGACAAAGAAAACATGACTCAAAAAATGAAAAAATGTCAAATTATAAGTTGCTAGGAATGTCTAGGAAGTAAAAAGAGTCCATCACATGGACTCATGAGTGTTGATGTTGGACTCGTGTGAGTCTATGCCTCAGAATTGTGAGTCCTTGTGATGGACTCACCTGGACTCGACTTGTGAGTCCTTGTGATGGACTCACCTGAACTTGACTTGCGAGTCCATGGAAAGTTGACTTGGCTCACCATTGGACTTGCGATTCCATAAAAGTCCATGATGAGTCCTGCGAGTTTTTGAACTATGCTATGGACTACTCATGTTTTTGTTGTCACTGCATTACTGAAAGCTATGAGGAATGCATCAATTGGGAACATGAGTATGTAGGTGCATGGAATTTGGTGCCACTTGTTGTTACTGATACAATTGATGGAGATGAAGATGAAAACTTTGATGACATTCCTTTGATTTCAACTGATTATGGCCATATTTTAGGATTGGTCAAAATTGGTAAGTATAATTTTAATTTACACATGTGTACATCTAGATCTATATTGAAGTAAATATTTTTTTCATGTATAAATTTGGTGGGAAGGGGACGTCTTTGTAGTAATTGTTGAGCTTGGAAATGTAGGAGTTAGTTACTATTTATTGTGTTGCACTGCAGAGAGGATGAATTTAATTGAATTCAAAGAAAGCAATGGAATGTTGTTTCCCATAGGTTTTCATGCTTTAGATCTTGAATTTCTTTGAATATATATATATATATATATATATATATATATATATATATATATATATATATATATATATATATATATATATATATATATATATATATATATATATCACTTTTGACAAATTTAAAATGTTTTGAATGTTGTTTCAATTTTTTGGTGCAGGTTCAGTTATTTTAGAGGCAACATATTTCAAGAAAATCAAAATAGTCCAACATGAGATTCACTTTGTTGATTATAAACCAGATAGTAGGGTGTATCAATATAGCCACCTAGTAGTTGCTACCCCCCTTTCTTTCCATCCAGTTAAATCTCAACATGGACATCGTAAGTGGAGACTAGATACTGAGGATAATGAGAGAATATTACATGTTCTCTAATTAAGAGTGGGATGAAGCTAGATCTGGAAATGGCCATAGCTAAACTCAAAGAAGCAAAAGAACATCTTTCCCAATCCCTAAAGAGAAGGAAGGAACTTGCAAATCAGATGAATGATCAGAATTACATTGAAGAAAAGATTGAAGATCTTCTTCCCTCAAATAACTCAGATGAAGCAAACAATGCTATGAAAGAACTCCTAGAAAAGAATGGGTCTCTACAGGAAGAAGTGAGAAAATTGAAAATAGAACAAGAACTACACTCTACAAGATTCTGTGAGATCTTGGAACAAAGAAACAAGTTGAAAGATGAATTAGATGAAAGAAACATTGAAGTCCAAAACAAAACCCTTCAGCTAGAAAATCTAATTGATCAGTTCTCTCATGCAAATGAAGAAATAGAAAACACAAGAGAAGAACTAAGATCTGAAAAGGAAACCAATCTAAGATTGATGGATGACCTAAACGCTGAAAAACAAATCAATGAAGGAATGCTGAAAAGTCAAGAAGACTTGAATCAGCTGTATGAATGAAATCTTCATAGGCAAAAAGGAAAAGCAGGACTTGGATACAAAGAAGAAGGCGAATCCTCTAAGCAAGGTACTCAAATAAATCAAAAACCTACTTGTAATCATTGTGGTAAAATAGGACATACTTCAAATAAATGTTGGAACAATGAAAAAGCAGAATTCAATGGAAAATGTTATAGCTGCAATCAACCTGGTCATAAAGCAAATGAATGCAGGGAAAAACCTAGATTCAGAGGTAATTGTCACAAGTGCAACAAACAAGGTCACAAGGCATCCGAGTGCAGATCCAAGATATTTAATCCAGCAGAACAAATTGTGAAAGCAATGTTTGGATGGGACTACAACACCTGGTGTAGATGTCATTACTGTGGAGAATATGGACACATTGGCATGAATTGCATAAAACATCATCTAAGGAAAAGAGATACTACCATAAGATGTTTCAAATGCACTAAACTCGGTCACATAGCCAGAAACTGCATGAATGCTAGTGAAATTGAAGAAGGAAAGAAGAATGAAGCAACTAAGGTCAGGAAACAGGTGAGACAAAAATGGATTCCTAAAGCTACCGAGCAATCCAGTCCAAGTAATGGAATGGATGGCTCTACCGACTCAAACTAAATTTCCAAGGAAGCACTGGAACTGTATTCTCATAAATCGATCTCAAGCAGTTCCAGAACCAAAATTAAAAGAATAGTCTAAATCAGCATGCAAGATGTAGTAAGATCACAGCAAGGTCGGTATAGTCTTCACCGAGCGAGGTCGGTACCTGTCTTCACCGAGCGAGGTCGGTACCTGTCTTTACCGAGTGAGGTCGGAGCATTATGAATTCTCGAGTTCACCGAGCTGCGAAGTCTTTTCCGAGAAATTAATTCTTAGTGGGTGACAGTCTGTCAGAATTCCTACCCTGATTTGAAATGAGCATTAATGACAGAATTGTAAACAAAAAGCAAGTAATCGAACTCATTCTTCACCGCGAATCTTTAGCACTTTAAGAGCAGAAAATTTCAAGGGCAACCCGGTGATTTAATACTTTTGCGAAAAGAATTTTATGTGAGCTACCATGGCATCATCCAGCACTTCAGCGAAGAAAGGATCTGATATGTTAGTCCAAGGGGAGTGGAAAGCACCAGAATTTAAGATCGTGCCCGCAATTGCAGCAGCCCTAGATCCGAACGAAGCTCAATCTCAGATTCCTCCTAAGGTACTGCTTATTAACGATATCCGCAATCATTTTAACTATTCAATTCAAGAAATGGGAAATCTAGAACTAGACATTGTGCGTGAGGAACTATGTGTGGATGGTATTTTGAAACCCGAGCACAAACATCTGGAAGATAAGGGTTTAGTTCACATTGCACATCTTCCTCGAAACTTTCGAGAGAAATGGGTTAGGTACATTCTCAGCCGAGTACACGATGGCAAGATTTGGCTTGAGCAACCTATTGAGATCACAAAGAAAATGATTCAACAAATCACCGGTCTTCCCATGTTGAACAAAGCTAAAACTACCAAAACCCTAGGTCGGACGGAACTAGAGAAGAAAACCCTAGCCGAGTGGGATGGTAGAGGCATGAAAGTTAGCAGCATTACCGATGCCAAACTGAAGTTTGGTACACATATCATTGCCCACAAGATTTACAGTTCTAGTCGACAGAACAGTGTCTCCTGTGAAGCTGTTGACCTAGCATACAAAGTGGTCAAAAACAACTTGACATTTGACCTAGCAGACTTATTGTTGAAACAGTTCAACAAGAACATGGAAAGCATCAAAACTTCCAAAAACAATCCATGTAAGTTTGGATCCTTGTTAGTCTGTTTATTCTTCTATGTTCAGAAATTCTTCCCTTCTAAAGGAAAAGTTGTATGGAGAAAAGATGTGCCAGTACTTTATGAAATTAATGAATACATCACAGAAATGGGTGAAAACTTTGAAAGCATCATGGATAACTATTTTGAGTCTTTCAAAGAGAAAATGAATGACAGATTCCGGATTCCACAGAAGTTGGTGGAAGATTACAAAGATGACATCTGTTTTATGGTAGATTGTGATAATGTGTATATTCAAGCAGTTAAACCGAGAACTGTATATGTAAAACCTCTTCCTTATGAGGTAAATATTGATGAAACCAAGAATATCATTGAAGCTCTTCTAAATCAGCCTGTCAATCCCAAAGCTCCATATTTTGGAACATATGATGAAGCTAAGGTGAGAATTGAACTAAGCATAAAGCTTCCACAGGTGGTAAACAAAGGAAAGAAGAGGATAGCCAAAATGCAAATGATAACCGAGGACAAAGAAGAAATAGATGAAAAAGAAGAGGAAAAGGATGAGAAAACAGAGGAACTAGAACCTGCAAAGAAGAAAGGAAAAGTTTTCATCACTAAGGCATCTGTGCCTCCCACTGCTGTGTTTACAAGGAGAAATACAAAAGGCAAGGCAGACAAGGCAGAAAAGGCAGATAAAGACATAGTATTCAAAAGGCCTCCTCTAACCCTTCAAGAAAAGCTCAAACTCTTTAGAGATGGATCAGGATCTGGAGTAAGTAACATAAAATCCTTGAGATATGAAACCAGATCGGAAGCAGAACAGAAGGAAATAGAAGATGCTGTTGTTGAGAAGATGGGACAGTGGAAATACTCTCCTGAAGAAATTACCCCACAGGTTCCAGCAGTTCTATTGAATCCAATAAGAATGAGATGGAGCAATGCAAGGCAAACTGTGATAGACATATTTGATCAAAACCTGAGACAGTTGATGCCGAGCTTGAATAATGATGAAGTAAAGAAGGCACTAAAAGAAAATGAAAATAAGATGACATTGAAGTTCAATACTTGTTTGATTTTGATCAACAATATTGAATCGGTTGTGAAGGCTGCAAAAGCTACATGGAAGAACATATACCATCTTCACCAACCGAGCATTGAAACTGTAATAATAAAAGATATTGAAGATGACAGCGATGAACAAGAAGAAGACACCGAGGTAGATGATACTGTAAGGATAGCAGCAGAAGTCATTGCATCCCTTCCTACCTCTCCAGTGAAAATCTCTACATCCAGCCCACAGACACCTTCAAGCATGGTTGTGACAACTTCTACATTTGTCCAATCATCCCTAGCAACATCAGAGGCAGCTACCATTTCTTCTACCGAGCTGCAGTCTCCTGTACCAGTAAGTTTTCCAGCTTTTGAATCTTCAAGTGTAAATATTTTAAGTTCTCCAGTAGAAAGTATACCAGTATCAATAGCCAGCCCTACTTTATCTACTGTCACTACTACAAAAGCATTAAGTACAGTTAAGCCTAAAGCTCTACCGAGTATAAAATTTTTGGGTAAAAATATAGTTGAGGATATAGACCTAGATGAAGAGATAGAGATTCCTACATTAGATTTTGCAAATCTCTCAGCAGACCAGATGCAGAATATAGGTGAGATCCTCCAAAGGAAAGCAAAACAAAAGAAGCTTAAAGAGGAAAGAGACAAGGAGTATCAAATCATCAAGGATGCTAAGGACATTTTGTCTGATGCATTAGGCATTAAAGTAGACTCCTCCCAGCATGTTTTGTTACAATTAGCAGAAGCAGTTGAGAAATACAATGAGGACTCATCCGGGACAGAAAAGTTAGTTGAAAGAGCCGAGAAGAGATTCAACAATAAAGTGCTTGAGCACATTGCTCAGCACATAGCTATTAACCAAGTGGAATTGTCTTTAGTTTTGTCTAACATAGAATCTATTTATTCGAATGCTACCTCTCTTTTGGCTAGACTATGCAATTTTGCCGAGTTCACAAAGGATGTTAAAGATAAAATGAATAAAATGGATGAGGATATGAAGATTAGCATACAGAAGCTGCAACCTGAACCAAGTTCAAGCTCTGCTCATCACATGATAATTTCACATCTATCTAATATGCAGTCTGATCTACTGAAAGAAGACTCAAGGATCCGGTCCACACTGCTAGACATCCAACACATGATCCTTCCCATCATGAATACAATGTATAAGCACATTGAACATTCCAAAACATTGATTCATGACAATCAGTTCTCTATAGCAGATCACATGATTGAACTCTCTGCAGAAGTCCAAATTGCTATACAAACATGTAAGATCCTGCAAGAAAGTTGGGACAGAACCCTGGCACTAATAATGAAGGTACATTCTGATTTCTTATCAAATTTTGGATTCTCTCTGTAAATAACTTGTATATGCACCTTTGGCATTATCGTCAAAAAGGGGGAGATATGTATAGAAGGAGAGATATGTATACAGTTATAGATTTGTATAAGGAACAGTTAGCACATTGAAAGGGGGAGACAATGTATAAAGCCCTATAACAAAGACAAATTTTGAAAAATCAAAATAAAACTCAGTATGATTCGGTGTATATAAATTTTGGCCAATAAGTGTTTTTGTCACTAATGCCAAAGGGGGAGATTGTTGGTATTAAGCAGAATTGCCACTAGTGACAACACTTATTTGCATTCTGGATATAAACCGAGCAGACAAGTGCAAACCGAGCAGATAATGCAAACCGAGCAGACAGTGCAAACCGAGTAACAGCTTGTCTACCGAGTCACCAGTACTTACCGAGTTCAATACCTACCGAGTGATCAGTATGAACCGTGCCTTCACTTCTACCGAGTGCATGATGATGCCGAGTAATGCAGTGGACGCCGAGTATCAGAAAGTCACCGAGTCAGTTTGAAGGAACCGAGTAACTACTTGGGCCGACTTAGTAGCACTTATGTTTATTTGTCAAGCCGACTATGTAATTGTAATTGTAATTAATTGTTTAAGACCTATATATAAGCAATGTTGTAAAAAGAAAATAAATGGAATATATAATCATATGTGAAAGAAAAAGAAAGGCAGAGATAAGCGAATTGCAGAAGGCTTCAGAAGTATAAGGTACAGCAAAGACAAATTCATCACAGAAGGTGATCAGTACATCAGAGAATCTCAATCAGCAATCCAGTTGCAAAGCAGAGATCTACTGTTTCATTCTAACAGGTGAATCAGTACTAAATCCTTTAACCGGGTAGACTTAACAGTCTTTGTATAAATCTCTTTACCGAGTGCATACTTCACTGTATGTTTTTAAATCCTTTAACAGGGTGGATTTAGCAATCCTTATTGCTCCTAACAGGGCAGATCATCAGAAGTGATCAAATTGTAAGCCTTAACCGGCCAACTTTATTCTACAGTACTAAAGCTTTGTGGGTTTCATCCCCACCCCAGTTTTACTTTCTTTTGGAAGGTTTCTGGGTAACCAAATCTATGTGTCATTATTGTGAATGCTTTCAAGTTTCATGCTTTCTGTATGCAAAGGTTAAAAAGTAAAATACATGTTAAAATTAGAAGAAAATTTGAAGTTACTGATTCACCCCTCCCCTCTCAGTAACTCGGTTAATTCCTGAATATTTCCAACACATATTTCAAGAAAATCAAAATAGTCCAACATGAGATTCACTTTGTTGATTATTCCCTTTCTTTCCATCCAGTTAAATCTCAACATGGACATCGTAAGTGGAGACTAGATACTGAGGATAATGAGAGAATATTACATGTTCTCTAATTAAGAGTGGGATGATCCACTTGAGGTGGTTTGAATAATTTATCATGTTGTCATGTTTTAGGACTATATTATGATGGATTATACTTTGGTGATATCTTTACAATGACATATGATGGATTATACTTTGAGGATATCTTAAATTGATGTATTTAGGTTAACATGTCTTAAAGGGATGTATTTATGTTTGCATACCTTAAGGGGATGTATTAATTTGATATATTTATATTTTTCAATGTCTTAAGGGGATGTAGTAAATATGTTTATGATATGTTATAGATGATTTTCTTTGTTGATGACAGAAAAATTTACGTTTGCATGTATTAAGGGGATGCATTAAATTGATGTATTTAGGTTTACATGTCTTAAGGGGATGTATTAATTTGATGTATTTAGGTTTTTCAATGTCTTAAGGGGATGTAGTAAATATGTTTTGATTTAAACATGTTAATCAATTAGAGAAGATTAAATTGCTAAAATGACCTTAACAGGATGATTATTTACATTTTCATGACTTAAGGGGATGCATTATTTGACACATAAAGTATTTCATTTATTGACTAATTGATGTATTGATATTTAAACATGTGAATCAAAACATGTTTATTAATTAGAGAAGATATTTTTAAACATGTTCATTAGTTAGAGAACATTAAATTGCTTAAATGACATTAATGGGATGTATTGTTTATGTTTTGAAGACTTAAGGGGTGTATTATTTGACATGAAGTATTTAATTTACTAACTAATAAATGCATGTAACAAATCTAATCTCTCCTCATATATACAAACTTAAACATGTGTCACTCACCACTAAAACATGTAGAAAATACATATGTATACATTTACACATGTAAAACATCAATAAATTATGTATTAATTACTATCAAACATCATAAACACATGTATTTCTTAATCTCGTAATAAACACATTTGTAAAACACCCAGATTCAAACATCATATGCACAAATAAGAACATGTAAAATATATATAGGTAAACACGGGTAAATAAGAATCTAATCAAATATAAACAACACATAAATTTAAGCATGTATCCAAATGTCAAACATAAACACATAAATCATCTAGATGTCAAGAATAAAAACATAAATCATCTATGTCTAGGTCTAGAGAATATAAATATATGTCAAATCATAAACACAAATGTCAAACATATAATAATAAAATGTATAAGTCTAGTAGCATTAGAGATGCAACATCCTAAGCTAGGGACTCATCAAGAGCATACAAACTGAATGACCCTTTGACTAAGTGTCCCACTCCAATAGATGTGAAGCTACAACTAACCCCTACAAATTTAGTACAACAACTGATTATGTACAAATATATAATCATGTAAAGTTTGACATGTAAAAATAAAATGTCTCTAAAGTTCTAAAAATGGGGACTTCTTAGAGTCACAAGTGAGAATCTACAATTTCTAAAAAAATCATGGCACCAAGACCAAAACATGCTTGCACATTTGCAAAGAGCATGAAAAAATAACCCAAATAAAAAAAATTGCTCGAGAAATAGAGTTCATATGAGTGAGAACGAAGCATTTGAAAACTACCTTCAAATCTACAACTACCAACAGTGAGGGGGTATTCTGAAATGTTGTGGTCAAGATTCTGCAAAATATATGACCTAGATGCAAAAACTAGTAACAAACTAGATGGTTTTTTGTGTGCTGCGAACAAAACCCAGATGACGGATTTTCTTAAAATAGAACAAAAAATGTGGATCTAGTATAAAATGATGCTCTCAATAGACAAAAATGACCTTAAAAATTAAAAAATGGAATCAAATACCTAAGACAAGAAAAGGCATGCTAAAACCTTCAATTATCACAAGATCTTCATAAATCCTTTCTGAATCTCTACATCGTATGAAAATAAGAGAGAAGAGCATATGAGATTTTGAAGAAAACTACAACAAAGCTTATCCCCCCTCCGCCCCACCAAAAAAAAAGAAGAAAAAACTCTCAGATAAGGAAACTAAAATCTATTCTGCACTAGAACTGCTCTAATACCATGTTAGAATCTAAAAAGATTATTGACCCACAAAACTAATGCAAAGAATATATATCTAAACTATGAATGAAAATGACATGAAATCAAAATAGCATCATAGAGTTAGTCTCCACGAGATAAATGCAAATGCTACAAGAAAAATAGCATTGAGAAAATGCTAAAGAAAAAGATACAAAATAAAAGTTAGGTAGCCTGTTTATATAGGCAAGAGCTTGATAGAAGGAAATGATATGGTTGAGATAAGTGTCTCAACTTGGAGCAAGTAGAGTTCTAAAAGAGCTCAATAATATCCTCAACAATATCCAGCTGCCTCATTAATGAGGTTACTTAAGTAAACTTAAGCCAAGAGTAAAATGGAAAAGAATCCGATTTACTCTAACACCTGTAGTGAACACCCTTGGTTGATGATACAACTTTCAACGATGATCATACCTTTTCGCTCCAAAGATTGATACTATTTGATATCAAGTGCACTAATTTCTTCTCTTTTTCTTTTTTTTTGCTTGTAAATTTTATATTTTAAAATTTTTTTAGTGTGTTATTAGAATTTTAATTTACACTTGAAGGGTGGTCCCATAATAGTGCGTCCCACTTTTTTGCCAACTTTGACACTGAAATTAACATTCTGAAAAAAAAACTTTGCATTCAGGCACCTATTGCTTCAGAAAACCATTCAAAATTTGAAGATGATGTAAACAAGGGACTTTTATAATTTTGTGTGTATGTTCTAAATATATGTTTTTTAAAAAAATTAGAATTTATTTGTATCCATTTTTCCTTCTGCTTCAAAAAGAAGTTTGTATAAAAAAATAGCATTTTTAAAGAGTGACATTCAGTTAGGTTAGAGTAATTTTTCTTTCTAAAAAACATAAAAAAATGTAATTATTTCTAATTTAGGTTTGTAACACCAATATCTAGTGTATCAAATTGGTTTCACTCAATTTTCTTGAACATTTTATAGTTTATTAAATTTTGAAGTGACATTAACTATAATTTGGACATAGGTTCACTCAGAGGCTCCTAACTTGATCTGTATATATCAAAATTCATTTTTTCTTTTTTTGTTAGAAAGATAACATAAATACCTAGTTCCTTTATATTTTTGATAATATTTTTTTCCTGTTTACTATTTTTCCATAAGCGATGAACAAAGAAATTGCTAAATGGTAAAAAATGTATGTTTAATAAAACTAAAAACTAAAAATTCATGAACTCATAATCATTGAAAATATTGTTTTGAGTAGTACCATATGGCATTTAGGTTTCTCAAGATTGTTCTATTTGGTCCAAGAACTAGAGCTTGAAAGGGTAGAAATCTGTAGAAACAAGTTGGGAAGTTGGGGGAGAAGGCCATAACAAGGGCCTTCGATTGAGGACCTCTTCATGTGAACCCCCTTCACTCAAACTAATTGGCCTTTGTATGAAGCCCCATTCATAGGAACACGGTTGGCACAAAAAATAATGCAACAAATGACATCACCTAAAGTAGGTTGGTCAGGTTTTTTTTTCAATGTGGTTGTTCAGTCATGTATAAATAAAAGGTTTTTTTCATGTTTTATAAAAACGTATCCAAATTTAATTCACATTTTTTGTTTAAGAAGATTAATTTTTTTGTGTTAATTTTTCAAAAGCATTTTTTCGAAGAAAGAAAATGGGAAATAAAAGGATAAGGCGACATAAATTTGCATGGAATTGGTCACTTGGTGGAGAACAAAAACATTGTGACATTGCATTGGCACATTATTATAAAACTAAAGCAAGTATGCATCTTTAACTTAATCTCCACAGATTCCATCTCTCTCTTTGTCCTCTCTCTATGATTGTTTATCTCTCTCTATACTTGTTTATCTCTCTCTTTTAGGACTTCTTAAGACATATTAGGACCAATTAAGATATCTTAAGACACTTATGACCCCTTAGGACACCCAAGACCCATTAGTGTATCATAGGATGTCATGAGACCCATGCATGTAACCCAATATTAATTAATATACCATACAACAACTTAGCATCCATCAATGTACCATAGGACCTATTAATACATGCGTGAAACCAAGTTAGGACCTCTTAAGACACTCAAGAGACCTTAAGACATACTAAGACCCAATAATTTTATCATAGGACCCATTTAGAATAGTTCAAAAACTTAGTACCCCTTAAGACATCTTAGGAAAAATTAACATAATTATATATCCTAGGATCCCTTAGGACCACTTATGAAACCTAGGACCTATTATGACATCCTGTAACACATTAATGTATCATAAAACCACTTAGGACTACTTAAGATACCTAGGACCCCTTAAGACATACTAGTACCCCTTAATGTATCCTAAGATATCTTTTGACCCATCAATGTGTCCTAGGGCTTATTCAAATCCATAAATGTATCTTAGGATCTTATAGGACCCATTAATATATCCCACATGACCCATTAATAAATATGAAAACTCCTTAGTACCACCCAAGGCACCTAGGACTATTATTTGAAATAAAATATGTTTCAAATTTACCCCTTATCTTACAAAAATATATATTATTTACTTTATAGTCTTAGGACATAGCCTTTTTACTTTATAGTCTTAGTACGTAGTGTTTTGACATATTATGTTCAAGATTACATTTTATATAATACCCAAGACTCTCTCTCTCTCTCTACTATATTTATAGTCTTTTTACTCTTTTTAAATCTTTTAACTCTATTTGGGCCTATTTATAGTCTTTTTACTCTATTTATATCTTTAAATAGTGTCTTCTTAGTCTCTTTATATATCTTTTTAGTCCCCCCTCCCCTTAAGATGAACTCTCTCTCTCTCTCTCTCTACTATATTTATAGTCTTTTTACTCTATTTATATCTTTAGATAGTGTCTTCTTAGTCTCTTTATATATATATATCTTTTTAGTCCCCCCTCCCCTTAAGATGATCTCTCTCTCTCTCTCTCTCTCTCTCTCTCTCTCTCTCTCTCTCTCTCTCTCTCTCTCTCTATTTAGGTCTATTTACTATATTTTTAGTCTTTTTACTCTATTTATGTCCTCTTGACACCCTCTCCCCCCCTCTCTCTCTCTAGGTCTATTTAATAAATCTATAGTCTTTTTACTCTATTTATGTCTCTTTATAGTATTTGTACTCTATTTAGGTCTCTCTAGTGTCTTTTTAGTCTCTAAATATATGTCTCTATTTTTATTTTTCTCTAAATTGTTCTAATTTGTTTCTTTTTTTTGTGTATAGCTTGTAATCAACAAGAACAACATGAAGAAGAAGCTTAGGTAGAAGAGTCAACCCAAGTTGAAGAAATGGATGTTGGAGAAGGGTCAACCCAAGTTTAAGTAATGGATGTTGGAGAAGGTCCTACAAAATCTCAATCAATGAATGTTGGAAAGGGTCAGGATCACTTCCTCCTACTAGTGTAGATTAACACACACACACACACACACACAAAGATCAAACTGTAAAGATAAACTAATTATAGAAAGCTAGATCATTTACTTGAAATGGATGAGGAAAAATTGAGATCACTTGCTGAACAAACTTGTTATGATAAGAAAAGGTAAATGAATAGGATAGAAAGGGAAATAATGGCTAAATTTGATAATGTAATGAACCCGATTTCAGGCCTTTAGGATTATCTTATTTCAGTGACCCTTGTAAGCTAATTAGGTTGTTAGAGGGGGTCATTTGGTAGAGCTAGTGGTTGGATTCCACTCTGGAGATCTCAGATGCCAGGATTGCTCTTCGTTGGGGTTAGATTGGAAAACTTATTATTTATAGTAAGTGGTATTTTTTTGGTATTGCTATGTTTAACAGAGTGCATGTGCAATGGTTTTAGATGATTTAGAGCTTCTCATGTAGAACCTCCAGTTTGAGAGATTTAATATTTTTAGTAAGTCTATTTTGGTCTGGTTGCTATTTCTGGTAGAGCAATGTGAGCTCATGATATTGTTGTCAGAAGTTAGTTTGTCGTGGTCAGAGAGATACAGTCACACCGCATTTTAATTAAGGTTATTAAATTAAGTTATTTTAATTTAATAACTTCATATACTTTAATGTTATAATTAATGGTGTGTTGATGATGCTTCTTTAATGAGAAGTGTATTGAAGAAGATTTTGATTTTGCATTATAAAGCTAAGGGAGAAATAAAATTTCTCTACCTTATGTCATTTGATAAAATTGAGAAGTTGAAAAGTTGTCTTGAAGGAGAAATCAAAATTCCTTGAGGGAAAAAACAAGGGTTTGAATGTTTGGTCTTCATTTTTTAGAGAGAGCATTGAATTCTTGTTGGATTATCAAGCTTGGTTTGTGATTGAAAGTAAAGGTGAATGCAGATTTTTTTGTGCAAAAAAAATCCAATACAAGCTTCCATACAAACATTCCAAGGAGGCTTCTGTACAATGTTTGTAGGAGTTGTACATGCTGTACGAAATCAGGATTGAAGAGAATTGTGTGTTTTGAGTGGTGGTTATATGTTGCACCATTGTTAGTGATTGCTTGTTGTTTGTGGGGGCTATGTTATGGTTTCTTGAAAGCTAGAAGTGATTCATAGGGACTACATGACTTCTTTGGCAACTACATTTCATTTCCCAAGTGCTGCATTTGACACTGAGGAAGAGGCATCTTTTGAATTTGAAGATATATTAATAAGGTGCTTCCTCTTAATTAATACATGTAATGATTTGAATAATTTCCTAGCATGTGTATGAACTTTGATGAGAAATTGAATAATATGTTGCTATTTGTTATCAAGATAATTCCACGTTTTAATTGTAAAAAAAAAAAAATTGGTGAAATTCAATACAATTTGCAAATAAATTTGAGATATTAGCTAGTTTAGAGTTGCGAGCCAATTGGGATCATCATAGATAATCTTGAAACACTTGAATAAACCCAGTTGGTTTTAATTGTACTTCTACAAAATAAGTTACAAGAGCCATCAAAACTATTGGGTATAGACACATCATCACAAAAGAGAATTTTTTTAGCATGCAAAATGATATTATTGAAAGTGTTAAGAAAGGTTTGTCCTTTGTAGGGAAGCGATCTCAATCTAAAGATAAGGCCATTACAAGAAGAGTGATGCTGACATCCCTTGTACATAGCAATATACCCCCAAAAATACAAATCTCTTCAATTTCATCTGAGATTGGTTTTAGTAGGAAAATAATATCACACTATGTTAAAAGGAGAATGCTTTTGGATGATAGTACCTTGTAAGGCAATCATGCAATTATGTGTAGAGCTCCTCATTTTGATAGGATTGCAGATGGAATTAGGAATTTGATCACATTATTTTGGAATGATAATACCCATCCTTCATCAAACAATAAAGATGTTATTAGACATAGGATTAGACCTAATGAATATGAATTACCTACAAAACATTGGTTGGACACAAAGAAACATGGAATTTATGTGTCATTTTGTAGTTCTAATCCTAATATAAAGATTGGGAAAACATTGTTTGAAAGATTGTAGCCATATTATGTGAGGACAAACAAAGAGTTTTAATTTTTTTTTTTTGTCATTATCATATTGAATTTGATTTCCACTATCAAGTTTTGAAATATTGTAGAAAAAGCTTATGGTTTTCAAAATGCTCCTCCTAGTAGATGAAGTGAGTTCATATAATCCATTTTATGTGACAAAAGAGGTGATGCAACCGATCAAATATAGTGCATAAAAGGAATTTGTGAAACATGTGGTGGTTTGGCTCATTTCCCTTTAAAAAATGAAGACATTGATGTGACAAAGATGGTAAATTACAAGAGTCACAAATACATAAAGAATGAAACAAATTTGGAAAAGAATCCAAAAGGTTGAAATTTGTTGAAGAGGAGATAACTATTGTAGCATTTATGGAAAATTTTCAAAAATTGGTTCAACCGTATGTATATTATTTTTTTTTTACTAAGTGGAAAGCACAAAAATTCCAAACATTGAGAGACAATTTCCCACTTGGAACTATTCTATCATTTGTTGATTTTGCAGAAAATTATTCTTTTGTTCACCTTAAGGGCATTAAATCAGAATACTATTTTTTAGAGAAGATCACTATTATGGTACATGTGTGCTATCCATATGCATAGTTAGATTTGGATGGTGTTTCTCAAGTACATTTGAAGCATGGGTTATTAAGAAAGAATACCACTTTTATATTAGTGATGATAAAGAGCATGAAACTCATTATGTAGAAAACTGCTTCAAGATTTGTTTTGAAATTTTGAAAGAAAGGGGGCATAGAAAATGATAAGCATTTTGTTTGGTCAGATGGATGTGTGGAAAAATTAAAATCATCTAGGCCATTTTACATATGATGTAGATATCATTGTAATGTAAAAATACCACATGTTTGGAGTTTCTTTGAGAGTGGACATAGAAAGGTTGAACATGATGGTGCTAGAGCTTACATCAAATGTGCTCTATAAAAGTATCAAATGAATTATCAAGGAGTTTGTATTTAAAGGATGCACATGATGTTTTTGAATGATGTAAGACACATTTCACACCAAATGAGGCTGACACATTATTTACAATGAGTGTAGTAGTACCGCATAGAGTATTTTGGCAAATAATAGGTATGTGTGTCTAAAATGTAGATGTGATATATTCTTGTTTAAATTTTAATTCATTTATTTAAAATTTAAAATTGAAATTCATAATTTGTTCCCTTTTTATGTTATATATATGTTTAGTAGTGGATAGAAGAACTATGCATGGTTGCAAGAGCATAGAGAAGACACAATCTTTGAATTCATTTATGAGTACAAATTGTCGCAACCAGACATTGAATACTATGGATCATAGTTTAAAGAATTAGAATCTCTACAGACTCAGAAAAAAAAAAAGGACTCAGAATTAGACTCGCGAAAGACTTGGCAAGGAATTGGCAAAAGGAAAGACCATAGTTTTACATTAAAAAAAAGAAATTAATGCATTTAAAGAACATAAGAGCCATAATTGATACATTACAAATGTCATATGAATCTAAAACACTCAATATATGAAATATCATCATTGCTGCAATCTTAAAAATGTATAACAACAACATCAGTTTATAATTTTTTACAAAATTAGAAATAATGATATGTCCAAATGTGAAAAACAACAAACTAAAGACTGCATCTTCCTCTTTCCTCTCCTAATATAACTCAAATTTTCACGTCTTGAACTAGTAGGCATTGAGGTATTTAAATGAGGATTTTATTCTTCTTCTTCAACATCAAAGTCTTGCATCCTCCTCTTTCCTCTCCTAACATAACTTAATTTTTCATGCCTTGAACTAGTAGGCATTGAGGTATTTAAATGGGGAGTTGATTATTCTCCTTTAACATCAAAGACCTCATCCTTTTCATCCTCAATTTCATTGGAATCACCCTAAAACCTTGTTTGGAACAAGACAAAGAACAAATGACTCAAAATATGAAAAAATGTCAAATTATAAGTTGTTAGACATGTCCAAGAAGAAAAAAGAGTCCATCACATGGACTCACGAGTGTTGATGTTGGACTCGTGTGAGTCTATGCCTCAGACTTGTGAGTCCTTATGATGGACTCACCTGGACTCAACTTACGAGTCCTTGTGATGGATTCATCTAGACTCAACTTGCGAGTCCATGGCAAGTTGACTTGGCTCGCCATTGGACTTGCAATTCCATGCAAGTCTGCGATGAGTCCTGCGAGTTTTTGAACTATGTTATGGATTACTCATGTTTTTGTTGTCATTGCATTACTGAAAGCTATGAGGAATGCATCAATTGGGAACACGAATATGTAGGTGCATGGAATTTGGTGCCACTTGTTATTACTGATACAGTTGATGGAGATGAAAATGAAAACTTTGATGACATTCCTTTGATTTCAACTAATTATGGCCATATTTTAGGATTGGTCAAAATTGGTAAGTATAATTTTAATTTACACATGTGTACATCTAGATCTATATTGAAGTAAATATTTTTTTTCATGTATAAATTTGTTGGGTAGGAGACGTCTTTGCAGTAATTGTTGAGCTTGGAAATGTAGGAGTTAGTTACTATTTATTGTGTTGCACTGCAGAGAGGATGAATTTAATTGAATTCAAAGAAAGTGATGGAATGCTATTTCCCATAGGTTTTCATGCTTTAGATCTTGAATTTATTTGAATATATATATCTATATATATATATATATATATATATATATATATATATATATATATATATATATATATATATATATATATATATATATATATATATATCACTTTTAACAAATTTAAAATGTTTTGAATGTTGTTTTCAAATTTTTGGTCCAGGTTCAGTTATTTTAGAGGGAACATATTTCAAGAAAATCAAAATAGTCCAACATGAGATTCACTTTGTTGATTATCATCCAAACAGTAGGGTGTATCAATATAGCCACCTAGTAGTTGCTACCTCCCTTTCTTTCCATGTTCTCTAATTAAGAGTGGGCTGAACCACTTGAGGTGGTTTGAATAATTTATCATGTTGTCATGTTTTAGGACTATATTATGATGGATTATACTTTGGTGATATCTTAAATTGATGTATTTAGGTTAACAGGTCTTAAAGGGATGTATTTATGTTTGCATGTCTTAAGGGGATGTATTAATTTGATATATTTAGATTTTTCAATGTCTTAAGGGGATGTAGTAAATATGTTTATGATATGTTATAGATGTTTTTCTTTGTTGATGACAGAAAAAATTATGTTTGCATGTATTAAAGGGATGCATTAAATTGATGTATTTAGGTTTACATGTCTTAAGGGGATGTATTAATTTGATGTATTTAGGTTTTTCAATGTCTTACGGGGATGTAGTAAATATGTTTTGATTTAAACATGTTAATCAATTAGAGAAGATTAAATTGCTAAAATGACCTTAACAAGATGTATTATTTACGTTTTGATGACTTAAGGGGATGTATTATTTGACACAAAGTATTTCATTTATTGACTAATTGATGTATTGATATTTAAACATGTGAATCAAAACATGTTTATTAATTAGAGAAGATATTTTTAAACATGTTCATTAGTTAGAGAACATTAAATTTCTGAAATGACATTAAGGGGATGTATTATTTATGTTTTGATGACTTAATGGGTGTATTATTTGACATGAAGTATTTAATTTATTGACTAATAAATGCATGTAAAAAATCTAATCTCTCCTCATATGTACAAAAATTAAACATGTGGCACTCACCACTAAAACATGTAGAACTTACATATGTACACATTTACACATGTAAAACATCAATAATCTATGTATTAATTACTGTCAAACATCATAAACATATGTATTTCTTAATCTCATAATAAACATATTTGTAAAAAACCTAGATTCAAACATCATATACACAAATAAGAACATGTAAAATATATATAGGTAAACACGAGTAAATAAGAATCTAATCAAATATAAACAACACATAAATTTAAGCATGTATCTAGATGTTAAACATAAACACATAAATCATCTAGATGTCAAGAATAAAAACATAAATCATCTATGTCTAGGTCCAGAGAATATAAATATATGTCAAATCATAAACACAAATGTCAAACATATAATAATAAAATGTATAAGTCTAGTAGCATTAGAGATTCAACATCCTAAGCTAGGGACTCATCAAGAGCATACAAACTGAATGACCCTTTGACTAAGTGTCCCACTCCAATAGATGTGAAGCTACAACTAACCCCTACAAATTTAGTACAACAACTGATTATATACAAATATATAATCATGTAAAGTTTGACATGTAAAAATAAAATGTACGCATACAACATGAATATATAAACATATAAATTTACATACATACACACATGTATAAAAGTATTTAAAACTCACCTAGCCACTAGAAGGTGGTACGTCTACTGAATCTCTCCTATGCACATGGTCTGACCCCAGGTTGGGGGTAATTTTCTTAGCTAATTCTGCCTACAAAATGTTATATTACAAATAATTGAAATATGTGTACAAAATAAACTAAAAGTTGAATAAGTGTATATTGATGTTAAAATAAATTAGGTTAAATACTCGGGTCTCATGTGCAGGAGGATCATTAGCTACCATCATATCCTCCACAAAAGTTGCATCATGCGCACCATCTCTGGTCCCAAACCTTTGTAGTAATGAGGATTGTAGAGGATTGCATATTTGAGAGGGGAATGGTGTAGAGTTAAATTGCAGTATCATATCCATATATGATCCCATCTCACTCACCTTCTTCAACCCCTGTAGCTACTCCTCAAATGCCTCTGGGTCCTCAGCTTTGATATGGATATTGTCAACTTGTATCTCCTCCTATGCAGCTGTGGAGTGGTCTGTGGGCGGGTCATATTGTGCAGAGTGATGTGGGTGCTGCATGTTTTGGGTCAGTGAAACGATAGACTGCGAGACTCTAATCATATCTCTAACACCCTATATTAGTATATAAAGGTCCAATGCAATAAATAGATATGATTACATAATTTCCTCAAGAAAATAACATGACATCTCAGTCTGACTTTGAGCTCCTACAAGAGCTCGTAACTCTTGTGGGTGGGAAGGCCATCAACTCTATATGCCTCAGAATTGCTCGGGCCTGTACTAGATACCTCAGAAGATGATTCGGGTTAAGGTCTAGTCAAAATATATCTACCTGGTGTATTTGATGTAATATTGGTGGTTGTAGATGAAAATGATCGATCCTGTCAATCTCTTCCCTCTAGGAAGAAATGAGAGTTCTATCAGTAGTAGGAGCCATAGATGGTTCTATGACTAGAAACCTATGGCTGACCAACTGTCTATGAGATGGTGTAGGTTGATCAGCCCTATGGTACAAATCACGATTGACAAATTTTATCTACCGTTGACCAAAATAAGCTTTAATATCTAGTTAGTTGATCTTGAGGCTCAAATGGATCTCAACGTATAATTTTTGTATGAAATACAAGGGAATTTAGTTTTTATTAGGATAATGACCATGAGATGCATGGAATAATGGGTAAATTTGAGAGGCTATATCAGGATCTATGAATTGTGTCACTTGTTAGACCCTCACCTTGGACTTCCCCTTACAATATGGAAATACCTCTCATTTGATGATGTCCTTGGAGACACAACTTGGACCGTATCTAAGGACACATCACTTGAGATCTTTTCTCTCAGCTCTTAAAATAATATTAGAGACAATCTTTGGGGTGTATGCAGTGTGGGACCTCAAGAACTCACTGAACTACTCAAGACTCTTCATCATAGTGGTACATATATCTCTGTACACCCCATCAGATGTACGAATCACACCTCTCAACCTCATCATCTCACCATCATCGAAATCAAAACATAATATAATATCAGGAACAAAAACCTTATGAGGATGTGCACAACCATGAGGTGCATCATCATGAGGATGCTCCATATAGGGATAACATGTTACACGTTATAAATTAAGTAAGTACATTACGTGCATGTAACATGCAAACAAATTTGATATAAAACCATGCCATTAACTATAAACTAATATTAAAATCTAAAATACATTTACAATTCTAAATGATGATAATTAAATTTATTTTTTTAAAATTAACATGTACATCACCTAGAAATTAGATCGAAAATAAAATGTACATAAGATATTTTAGTCTGTAAATGAGATAAATCATAACATAAATTACGTATACATAAATAGTTAGAAAACTTTAAAAAACTTTAAAAATTAAGAGATTCTTTAGAAAACCTTAGAAAACTTAAATTTATTTACACAAGTATATATGTTTCATTTTTGTAGTTTTTAATTATTTTATTAAATTTATTATTTAGAAAAATTGTAAAACTTAGAAAATCTTTAGAAAAACTTAGGAAATTTTTGTAAAACCATTAAACCATTATTACTATCTCTCCCCATCTCCATCTATTATATTTTCAATAGGTATGTGCAGGATCACAGGGGCCTAAAAGTGGTGATGTGAAAAAATGTGTTTTTCATTCGTACCAAAATGTGAAAATCTGTGTTGACTTTTTAGTAGGCTTGGGTGTCAATACACTTGGCCAAAGCAAACACCTAAGCAAAACCTGTATCAGATATCGGATATATATCCAATATCAAATATGAATGCATATATAATATTATAAATAAATATGATTATATATTATGTAACAATATATATTACATATTATTATTATTATATAATATAATATATTATTATAATATATTAAATTATAATATATATATATATATATATTATTATATATTATTATATATTATTATATATTATAATAATATAATATATTTAATATACTATATATTATAATAATATAATATATATTTTAGTACATATATTATATTACATATATATAATATATGTTATAATATAAGTAACAAACCCTACGTGGGGTTGCCACTATTAAAAAAAACATTTTATTGGTATTCGATATTGGATTTCATATTCGGTATCGGATACATATTATATATATGTTATAATATAAGCAGTGGCCCTAAAAAACTTTTTATTGGTATTTGATATCATATATGAAATTCGATAACGCATATCTGTGGATATAAATCCACAAAAAGCAAATGTCGTGGGTCATTTCACCCATGACATTTGCTTAAAAATAATAATTTTTTGTATAGATGATATCAGAAGTAATTCAATATCTGATCAAAGGAGAGTAATTTTTTTACAAATCCACCACGAAGTATGAGTTTTATTGTATTTTTTATAGTTATTTGGATTTTTGAGTTTCATTTTTGGTAAAAAACTAGGTTTTTTCAATTTAAAATTATTTCTATTGTTTTAACCTTATTGTAATTATATAAGTTTACAAATTAATTAGGTATGGAAGATAATACTAATAATCTTGAGCAGCTTGGAACACCCCCCCCCCAAAAAAAATAAAATAAAAAAAATCCACAGCCTTTAGACCCACATACACAAAACCATCCAGTTATAAACCCTCCGCCTTTAGAAGACCTTATAGCTGATAATTTGAAAAAAACTAGGTTTCTTCAATTCAAAATTATTTCTATTGTTTAAACCTCATTTTAATCATATGAATTTGCAACTTAATTAGGTATGGCAAATAATACTGATAATCCTGAGCCTGAAAACCCACCCTCCAAAAACCCACAGCCCGTAGACCCACAAACACAAAACCCTCCAGTTATAAACCCTCGGCCTTTAAAAGACCTCATAGCTGATAATTTGAATCAATTGAGGGGTATAAAAAATGTGTATAATAGTATCCGTAGATTAGCCCCAATGTTTACTACAATGGATTCTATTGTAACACCTTGCCAAGGAAACCGAGAGGACAACACAAAATTTCTATAAACATTGCACAATATTTTTTTGGCAACTAATATTTACAATTGCTAACAATATATGTTAAAACATTGTAATAAAAATACCACATCCTCTTTAGGTTCCTCGATGTTGTTACTTAGCAACACATAAAAAATTATTCAACTTAATCATAAAATGGAAACATTGGATCGATAATGCAACAACAATTGAATAAACTATAAATTCATAAAAGATTAATCTATTACATTATGATCATATAATCAAATACATAATTAATCCATCCAATATTACATCTCAATGATCATCGGTACATATTCATAGCATGGTCACAAGCATTTACATACCAAAATCATTTATATCTTATGATATAATTTACAACAATTATCAACTATCAAGAAGCTGGTATGAGAATACAATGAAGAAGCTAGAATCCTATACAGAAACTATTCAAAAGCCAAGAACTAAAACCAAGAAACAACAACAAGCCTTGATGGAAAAATATATATGACCCAACCAAGTGGAGTCTTGAGGCCCACTCCCTCAAGCTAGAAGATAAAACAAGGCCCCACATCACACAACAAACCACAACACATGAAAATATAAGAAGACCAAACATGACATGATAAATGTTTAAATATTACATACATCTCACAAGGATACACATGAGATACCACAAGACTCCACACTATACCAGAGGTAAACCATAAGGCTGATTGAGGGAATCCTAAGACACATGCTGGAGAGTGTCATCACATATCTCCCACTCTTGAATTACCCTGGAAGTCTCTCTCTAGACCCTAGCCCCCAGGTGAAACTCATGTGGAATTGACAACCTTCAGTGAGGACAAGGATTGTTGATTTGCTAGATCAACACCCCATGGATGACCAAAACTTCTCCAACCCATCCTTAGTCTATACAAGCACTCAAGGCCACAGGTGAGGAAACTAAATTATCCTAATTAATGTGTAACCCAACCCAGTTCATTTTATTATGTTATCACTCGATTATAACTTCACAATGGTTTACCCTAGATTGACCACTTTGGGCCTTGACCCCCATTGTGAGCCACTCTCCTGACAATACTCCTAGAAAACCATCTCCTATGCTCCAATTAGAAAACCAAAATAGCAATCCAAATAATAATAAAGAAAATCCTCAAGGTTCATCAAATCCAAGGAACTACAAAATAGAGTTTGGAGCATAGAAACTCAAGATCATCAATGGAATCCATAATTGCCATCATAACAAGAGGACTTTAAAACCAATGAAATGTACACATCATAATGAGAATCTCATATAAAATCTCCAAGTTACAAAACATAACCATACTCCAGATACAAAAAGCATATGTCCTCTTTTGGATCCATTCCAACAAATGGAATAGATAAGATCCCTTGATCCAACAAATGCATATTTAGGCTTCAAGAGCATGAGTACCATAATATAATAGAAATATGGTCCCTAAAAAAAATAGTAGATCAAGAGAACACAATCATCAAAAAATCAACATTAAATTGACTCCATTAATGAGATTCCAAGAAAAAATACCAGGAACTTTTTGCAACCTCAATTATGCATGTAGGCCCAAATAATACATATAATAAAATATCAAATAGACATATGAAAGTATACAAAATAGAAAACACAACGCCCCTAGCCTCTGGTACACATAAGGAAAACTCAACTTCCAAGCCCTTAACATCTCTTCTCACATATACATCTCAATGTTCACAACATGAATATCAACACAAAGGACGAGTCAAAGCTGGAATAACATAATTTGTAGTACATTAAACAACATACATGCATCACAAAATAGTCAATCAAGAGAGGCCTTGGAGACAAAATTTAATACATATAATGTTAACAAAAATCTCAATCTTATAACTTCCCCTATACTCTCAATAACCCCATTACAATGAAAAGGTCAAAGCAGGCATGAACAATACTTTAAACCAGTAATAGCAAAATTATTTCTTATTTGAGCAATTTCAGCTCCCAACCACCAAAACTAAAAGCACAAAGACACCATTTCAAAACCTTTCATATAACAAATAAACATGTAGGCAACAAGTAGGTAATCACATATAAGAAACCCTAACTCATACCTCTACTACAACACTCGTAATGAAATTAACATATACTCATAACAATACTCTATACGTCAAAATATATTTTTATAGTTTAACAAAATCTTCCTTCACAATATCTATAATGCTTCTCAAAACAAAATAAATAAAATAAGATCAATAAATAAAATATAACTCTAATCTAAAAGAATGATATTTCCTAATCTAAATAAAATAAACATTCAATAAGAGAAGACATTTAACATTCATTACAGTAGGGCCCTTCTAATTCCTCTATTGCTACACCTAGCTAGTGTGAAACGGCTAAAGAAATGTTGGGGTCAATCATGTATGTGAATTCATGCATAGATAATAACACTGATGTGCTAGTGGAGAGGTGTAAGGCACACAGATAAAATTTCAGTTATAGTTGCCAAATGAGATTATCTCATAAAGTTGAATTTTAACTCTTGCAGATTTGAGGAGGTGGAGTATTTGATGCTTCCAAAAACCTAAAATGTGGAAAAGAAAGCTAAAATGTCATCTTATAATGGGGAGGGCGCAACAGACCCAAAAACAAAGAAGATGAAATGATCACTTCCAACATGCAGAGAAGATTGCTAGAATAGTGTCCAATCCATTAAAAACAGAAATAGAAGATACTTATACTACGTTGTAATCATATGTGTTGCATAGTGATAAATATATAGGAAATACTCAATCTGAATTTTCCTTCTAGGGTACAACAAGGATTCTCTATGCTCTCCTTCAAGACAACGATGCCAAATACAGCCATATGTTTCTTTTTTTGCGTGGATAGATCAATCCAAATGCATAGAAAGGGACACAATGAATCACGATGGAAAACCAGAGATGAAATAATTAAGTGATCTAGATTTCAACTCAACAAACAATGAACTTCTCGAATCAACGCATTGCTAAAATCATATTCTCCTTTTTTTTTCCCTCGACTTATCTTTCACCTCCCAAATAAAGAAAAAGAAGAGAACTCTTCGTCACAAAGACAATGAAGAGATAGGAAAAAAAACTATCAAAATACCATTCATGAGGTATATTGTGACCAATATAATTTTTATATTATTATAGTTATTTAAATACGACTCACATATTGATATATGGCTATATATAGATTCATCTCTTATAGACAATAGGATAATTTCAATAGAGATGATTTAATAAGTAATAAATTATATGATAATTTGTGATAATCCAATAAACATTAAATACTAAATCGTTAATGATAAATACTACTTATAACATAATTTAACTTTGTTTTTATTTTTATTATAATAAAATAATCTAAGTTCTAACAATATGCATTATATCATGGTTAGATGTCAAAGCATTCAAAACCAAACATAAATGAAAGGAAGGGTATTGCATCTATAATACAATTAATGGAGAACCTCACCATGCAACATAATGCTATAGTTTGATGGCGAGATGTCATGCATGCCCAGTTTAATGATGGGTTCAATTATGACGGGGTGAAGGCCCTAGGAATCACTAAACAACAAATAGTTTCCCTATTTGTGAATCCCCATATTGGAAAAACATGTGATACCCAAAAACCAAAGTTGTCCATGAAATGGTGCATGCATGATCTGCTATGCGAGACAACTTATAGGATCTAGTTGGTGGATGGTTTTTGCTAAGTTTGTGCTGGACCATCGTGTGAATTATTGGAGTATGAGAGAGTTCATGGACATAGGTAGAGGCCAACCCCAAGATAGACCAGGGGCATGTCGAGTAGTATAGGGCCCATATGTTTCCCCTCCTCTCATTGATAACCCTCATCTAGTGAAACATATATATGTTATTGCACAGGCAACCTTGGATACTGTTAGGGTCATTCACACTTTATGCAATCATATGGTTATGCACATTGCATCTATGGTGTAACCTCTTAGTGCTACTGTACATCCTCCTCAGGTGCATAGATTTGTGTGCCCCATACTTGCACTACGCCCAATAATAAATGCTTGGGTCCCCTCGATCATCTTGTCGAGGATCCTATGGAAACAAAAGACTATGAGGTTGATGATATGGGTGGTGCACAAAATTTTATGACAAGGAGTAGAGCATACCATAGAGAGCCCTCATATACAAGAGACAAGGATGTGCAACCATCATTCATTCCTCATGTTACAATAAGACATAACGTTTAATGCCGTAGTGCATTTAATTTTAAATGAATATTTTTATTAAATAACCTATTATGGCTGCACACTTATGTTTTGATACATGGTCTATTTATGTTTAGTTGATTATTGAGGAGGAGATAGGAAAAGTACAGGATGCGATGCTCTCAACCATTTCATTTTTCCTTGACAACTCTATGGTATATATTTTCGCACTTAGTCATTTACTTTTTTTATTATCAGTAGACATGCTTGTCATTAAAATTATGATAATTAAAAATCATATACTAATTAACATTTTCATCTTATTTTACTCTTGTGTCACCTTCTACCAGGGGGTGTAGTGACACACATTGACAAGGGGAAGGTAATTAAGAGCTTGAGAATGTTTATGCATGTACATATTAGTTATGTGTACTTGTGAACCAAAAATCCACAATGTCATGGTTTAGAACTTTATGTTGGTGCTCTTATTTCCCTTTACATGGTGGTTTGTTTTCATAGTAATACGTAGTTCCATGTGTCATCACATCGCACATCTGGGGGAAGTTTTCTCTTTTGCCTCATCAAAGTCTCCACGACTACGAGACCATGCCATATGTCAGTAGGGTGCTTGTTTAAGTTAGACCCTCTCTTCTCTTTGCTAAAAGATTGTGCCCAAATGCCACGTATCTGCCAAAGCATAAACTCCCACACCTCTTTGTTAGTGGGCATGATAATTTCAATAGCATACATCTTGCTGCATGGAACTACACGTGGTTGCTTCATGGATATTTGGGAGAATGTTTTTTCCCTCTCGAAGGAGGTTTTGTGCCCACATGTCATGTGTCATCCTTAAAAAGACAGAGAACCCACAAACAAAAACTTCCACACATCTTGCATCTATAGGATTTTTCTTGATCTTTCCTGGTACAGTTTCTAACTTTCAGTTCAGGTACATGTTTCAATTAAATCATGATGATGATTGAAGATGAGGTAGTTATTGAATAGAATGATGATGATCTAATTCTTTTGTGGATGAGAGATTAGTTGTCGATACTAGGAGCCAACAATTGTGCCTGAACCTCCTCAGCCCTGTGGATTGAGACACCTAGCATATTTTCATAACTGTTTTCTATTTTGGAGAATCAGACCATGTTTTGGGCTTTAAAAGGGAAGAGTTTGTAAAGAGAGGGGGCTCTAGAAGGATATAATTCCTAAAGAGAGAAATTTCTTATTTTCTCCTAAGGAAAGACTTTTAGAGAATGAGAATAGAGAAGTGATGTAATATTTTTGTGCAAACCTTAAAATTGTAATGGACACCTTTGAATCATGAATATATCAATCCTGCATTTTTGACCCTTTGATGTCTTTGAGATTTGTTATTTTTCATGAGTATTTTGTGTCATTTTGATTTTAGTGAATGTATATTTGGATTTTCCCGGTGGATTATTTTGTGAGTATTGGAGTTGATGAGTAAACAATCCACAACTCCCAAGAACACCTGCATGTAAACACCTGTCATAGAAAGAGATAGAAGAAGAAAAGAAGCTATGGAGGCCTAAATGCATTGATCCACGAGAGAGGAGAAATCATTCTTGATGTGCAAAAAAAAAAGTGCAATTCAATAATAAATATTTCTCAATAAGATTACAAAGGAGATAAATCCTTATAAAAGGAGATCAAAACCCTAAAAGGGTGAACAAACCTAGGTTGCATGATAATAATTAATAAAGAAATGAATTATTATATGCCTAAAGTTTACTTTAAGCATAAAGAGATAATAAGTGACTTAGTAATTAAATCAATATGATTTACTTAATAAGTAAACACTTTATTACTCTAACACACCCCCTTAAGATAATTGTTGGGAGAAGCTAAAAACCTAGAAATAACAGCTAAACGTAAATAGGTCCTGGCAAAAAAAGGCTTGATTAGGTACCCAAGTACAAAAGAGAGTCTGTATAAAGTGGAGAAATAGAGAAAACCACATGGAAAAAACTCTACTCCAAAAAGAGACAAAGACTAGTCTCAAGGACTGAAGAAGCCTCTAAAACTAGGAATGTTCAAGAAAATAGGAAAAAAGATGAGCATGTACAACATCACTAAAGAAAGAAGCTGCAAACTTTGTCAAGAAGTAACTATTGATCTGAAGATCCTCCACTAAAATATGACTAGGTAGAGAAGACTGTAATCTGCATAAGTGCCTTCAAATGACACTACATGAATCAGGAGGAAAACAAAGGCAAACAATTGAAGTTGAAGATACATAATATTGTAATATGCATGAGTGCCCTCAAATGACACTACTCAAATCAGGAGGCAAACAAAGGCAAACACCTGAACTCAAAAATATAGATGGCATAAAAACACCAAAAGTCTGAAGAGATGATCAATCAAAGTTGAAAAAGTGCGTCCAAAAAAATAGGAAAGAAAAGAGTGTCCATATGGTAAATCATCCATCTCACCAGAATGCATAGGTACCCAGCCACTGCATCTTCCTAGTACATAGAATCAAATATTGAATACATAGCTCACACTATCGAACCAAGGAAGTAGTAGAACCAGTTCAATAGAAACCCCCCCATAATTCTGACAAGGGAGTAATGACAGGTACACTAAAAAGATCATCCAATATGAACTGCATGATGAAGATGAGTCTGGAACATCGAAGGTGCAAAGAGAGTACAAACAAAAATAAAGATACCTAAGGCTAATGTCGTTGGAGGAACACTCACATGAAAAAAGTAGATGGAAAAAAAAGGCAAACATCAAACCCTCTTGGCACTTTATAATGCAATGCGAGTACAAAGAGCATGAACATTTGTAGGATCCAATATATGCAATAGAATGACACTTTATCTCAGTACGTGTGCATAAAAGAATGCTACAAAAGTGATGTATACACTACTCAAAGAAGAGAAAAGGGTTTTGAAACAAAAGAACAACCTAAGATGAGCCATCCCTCAAAGGGAAGAGATCCCATGACCTGAAACATCCAAGATATCTACCAGATTTGCAAAAATGAAAAAATATGAATAAAATGTACCTGGTGTAGAATCTGGAAAAAGAATCACAACACTGGAAAGATCTCAGAACATGCTTTCCAATGATATATCATTTTCCCAAAACAGAGTCCAGATGTGCAAGATAGAGCTCCCAGAGTGCAAAAATGAACATCTGGCATAGATAAGTAAAAAAAATATCAAAAAGGAAAGATTAGAAATTCAAACCTCCATATCTAGATAGAGCTCGAAACCAGCGTTCTGACGATATCTCGTTTGCCGTATTTTGACACCGTATGCTCAAATTATGAGAAAAAATCGTAGGTATGCTGAAGGGCCCAAAAATGGTGTCCAAATGTGCTTACATGTGCTGACGTCAGTACTTCACAGGGCTAAAATTGACATCCAAATGGTCGTCGTAGCAAAAAAGGCCCCTGGGGCTAAAAATCTAGGTCCCTGGTCACCCATATGACTAGGGGCTGACACTGCATCCTCCTGGGATTAAATTTGATAGCCAAATGGCCATCGTTGCAAAATTTTCTTTTTTTTGGGTGTGGAGTTGATGAGTAAACAACCCACAGCTCCCAAGAACACCTGCATGAAAACACCTGTCACAAAAATAGAGAGAATAAGAAACAAGCTATGGAGGCCTGAATGCATTGATCCATGAGAGAGGAGAAATCATTCTTGATGTGCAAAACCACAAGTTGCAATTCAATAATGAATAATCTATTATGAATACAAAGGAGATCAATCCTTATAAAAGGAGATCTAAAACCCTAAAAAGGTAAAACCTAGGTTCCACAATAATAATTAATAAAGTAATTAATTATTATATGCCTAAAGTTTAGATTAAGTATAAAGAGATATTAAGTGACTTAATAATTAAATCAAACATGATTTAATTAATAAGCAAACACTTTATTACTCTAACACCCCCCCTGAAGATGAACTTTGGGAGAAGCTATAAACCTAGAAAGAACTAGTGAAAGCAAATGGGTCCCAGCAACAAAAGGCCTGATCAGGTACCCAAGTACAAAAGAGAGTCTCTATAAAGAAAAGAAATAGAGAAAACCACATGGGAAAACTCTACTACAAAAAGAGACAAAGACTAGTCTGAAGGACTGAAGAAGCCTCCAAAACTAGGAATGCTCCAGAAAATAGGAACAAGGATGAACATGTACAACATCACTAAAGAAAAAGGATGCAAACTCTGTCAAGAAGTAACTGTTGATCTGAAGATCCTCCATTGAAATATGATCAAGTAGAGAAGACTGTAATTTGCATGAGTGCCCTCAAATGACACTACTCAAATAAGAAGGCAAACAAAGGAAAACACCTGAACTTGAAGATACAAAATACTGCAATCTGCATGAGTGCCCTCAAATGACACTACTCAAATCAGGAGGCAAACACCTAAAATCGAAGATATAGATGGCATAAAAAAACACCAAAGTATAAAGAGATGATCAATCAAAGCTGGAAGAGTGCATCCAAAAATAGGAATGAAAAGAGTGTCCATATGGTGAATGATCCATCTCACCAGAATGCATAGGTACCTAGCCACTGCATCTACCTAGTACATAGAATCAAATATTGAATACATAACTCACTATCGAACCAAGGAAGTAGTAGAACCAACAGTAGAAAACCCCCTCATAATGCTGACAAGGGAGTAATGATAGGTACACTGAAAAGATCATCCAATATGAACTGCATGATGAAGATGAATCTAAAATATCGAAGGTGCAGAGAGAGTACAAACACAAATAAAGATACCTGAGGCCAATGTCATTAGAGGAATGCTCACATGACAAATGTAAATGAAAAAAAAAGACAAACATCAAACCCCCCTGACACTTTATAATGGAGTTTGAGTACAAAGAGCATGAACATGTGCAAGATCCCATACATGCAATAGAATGACACTTTATCTCAGTGCATGTGCATAAAAGAATGCTACAAAAGTGAAGTATACACTTCTTAAAAAAGAGCGAAGGCTACTGAAACAAATGAACAACCTAGATGAGCCATCCCTCAAAGGGAAGAGATCCTAGGATATGAAACATCTAAGATATCCACCAGATTATAAATATGCAAAAATATGAATAAAATGTACCCAGAACAGAATCTAAAAAAAAGATTCACAACAATGAAAATCTATCAGAACAAGCTTTCCAACAATATATCATTTGCCCGAAATGGAGTTCGGATGCACAAGATAGAGCTTCTGGAGTGCAAAAATGAACATTTGGCTTTGATAGTAAAACAAAACCATCAAAAATGCAAAATGCAAAATTCTAACCTCCAAATCTAGATAGAAATAGAAACCATCTTTCCGATGATATCTCATTTTCCCAATTTAGACACCGTATACTCAAGTTATGAGCAAAAAACCACAGGTATGTTGATGGGCCCAAAAAATGGTGTCCAAATGTGTTGACATGTGCTGACGTCAACACTTCAAGGGGTTAAAATTGATAGCCAAATGGTCGTCGCAGCATAAAAGGCCCCTAGGGCTAAAAAACATCCCCCTGGTCACCATTTGACTAGGGGCTGAGGCTGCATCCAATCCAGGCTTAAATTTTATGGACAAATGGTCATCTCTGCCCAATATTTTTTTTTCAAAATCGTATGCACACCTTGGGATGCATGTCAGGTCATATTGATGTTTTACCTTGATTTGCACCCTAGGGCAATAAATTTGTTTACCTTGATTTGCGTACAAGGAAGTGAAATTTTGCATCAATTTTTGTGCTAGGGAAGTATAAATTTTTTTGCCTTGATTTGTGTGTCAGAGCAGTACATTTTTTGCCTCGATTTGTGTGCCAAGGCCATATAGTCTGGCATGCAAAAAAAAGTTGCCTCAGAATGCAATAACATCCAAATTTGACATGCCTTATATGGAAATAAGGTTTTTTGGGCACCGCAAACTCAATGGCGAGGTTCATTTGGGCCCAAAGTGTACAAAAAAACCAGTTACCGCCTCAGGATCCATGTCAGGGCCGGTTGCAAAAACAATTTGCCGCAGATTCAAACTTTGTACAAATTGGATAAATTTTATACGGATCTAGGGGTTCTTGGATGCTCTGAATGCAATCGTGAGGTTCATTTGAAGCCAAGATGACCATAAAGAGAGGTCCCTCCAGATCCAACAAATAACCCTCTAAAACTACAGATATGACGAACATGACTGAATCTCTTAGGAAGAGGACAACATCAATTAGATTTGAAGCTTTGATACCATATTGGAGTTGATGAGTAAACAACCCATAGCTCCTAAGAACACCTATATGCAAACACCTATCACAGAAAGAGAGAGAAAAAGCAAGAAGCTATGGAGGCCGAAACACATTGATCCATGAGAGAGGAGAAATCATTCTTGATGTGCAAAAAAAAAAGTTTTAATTCAATAATGAATATTTCTCAATAAGATTACAAAGGAGATCAATCCTTATAAAATGAGATCAAAACCCTAAAAGGGTGAACAAACCTAGGTTGCATGATAATAATTAATAAATTAATTAATTATTATATGCCTAAAGTTTAGCTTAAGTATAAAGAGATAGTGACTTATTAATTAAATCAATATGATTTAATTAATAAGTAAACACTTTATTACACTAACAATGAGTTTCTCTTCTTTTTCAATGATTATCTCATATGTTTTCACTTTATGTCTAATGCTTGAATGTTCTCATAGATATGTGACAGTTCCTTTTTGTCCTCGATCCAAAGGTTACCTTGATATTGATGTTCTCAGAATAGCTTGTGCAGTTTGGTTTTAAAGTGTTACAAAAGCTTGATGTTTCACCTTAGTTTAGGTTAATGCTTTTTCCCCTTTCCCCTTTGCAAAAAACATGAAGAGTCAGCTTCTAAAATTCGAGAGGTCACTTAGTGAAAAATTGCAAGGTCCCACACTCACTAAGCTTCCCATAAGGCTATTCACCTAGGAGAAATTTTAGGTGTCAATAGTTCCTTTTTATAGCACACCTAGTGGGACATGAAGTTCACTACCCATTAACATAAATCCATTGGATTTCTAGTCATTTTTAGTTCAATAGGAATTTGGATTTTCTTCTTAGTCCTATCAGCTTTTAGAAGCATTTTTTATCAAACAACACAATGGTCTCTAAATCCAAGATCTATTGGTTCCAAGAAATCCTAATGTTGGTATGCCTAAGATCATTTTTGGTCTTGTGAAACTCTACCTATGATCCTATTTCACAGAATCACTCATTATTTTCCTTCATATTAGTTTCCTTCCTACCAACCGCAACCACAATATGGCTATGACTAGAATCCCTTTGTTGAAACAAATGAAAAACATGTCCAATACACCTATCCTTCTCCTCCCTTTTCTCCACCGGTCCTAGCATCCTCAAATGGCGTTAGTGAGATCTAGGCCATACTTTTAGATTTAGAAAACAAATGGATGAATTAAATATTCCCTAGGTGTAGCAAGAATGTCAACAAAGGAGGGATGCTTTCATTTATCAAATGGAGATTCAACAACATAGAAAGTTTCAGGAAGAACTTGCAAGGCAAGTGGGTGAAAATGAACAACTAATGAAGCTTTTTTTAGTCAAAATGAAAGAATTAGAAAGCCAAGTTTTTCCTTCCCCTAAATATGTCATCCCAAGCTTCAGACAACCCACTACACTACAAGAGCCTTCTAATCATGAGCTTTTATGCAAGATAGAGCAATAAGAATATGATAAGGAAGAGGATGGGGATCTATTGGAGAAGGATATTGAGAAAATGTTTCCCTTACAAGCCTCTATGCGAATGAAAATTGAACAAAATGAAGAAGACCCAGTCTTATTACTTAAAGAACTTCCCTCATTTTTGGAGGCGGTAGAGAGTGTCGAAAATTCTTTTTCCTTAGAGGGACAGGTCTTGGTGATTGAGCTTTCACCAAATTCAATGGGTTTGATGCAAAAGAAAGCATGATATTAGCTATTACAACATGAATTTATCTATAATTTGGAGGTTGAAAAGGAAGATCCTAAGGATAGCTCTTTCCTTGAGGATGAGCGTGCAAGTATGCTTAAAATCTCTTCACAAGCTATGTGTACTATGGAAGTAAAAGTGGAGGATTAGATGATGAAGAAAAGTTTTGGGATGATGTAGAAATTTTTTGTTCATCCATAGACATAAGTCCATCTGATCTTTTGTTAGAAGACCATGAGTTTTGACTACAACATGTGATGACCTAGGAATTTCACAAGATTTTAGATGCACCACAAAGGGGTCATGAGAGAGATGAAGAAAAAGTGCACAATTTTACCCCTCCCCGTAAATCCAAAGATTTAGCTTCAGACCAATAAAGTACTATCATTGCAGCACACAAGGATACAATCCAGATTGAATGCTTTCACCTAGTACTATCAAGAGTCTTCCCTATAAGGAATTTAGCTTTGCAACAAAGTGGTATGTCTATCTAGGTCATGCCCATTTTGGAGCATGAAAAGGATATCATTAAAGAGGTTGAGGTGTTGTCGTCTTCCATGCTATCAAAGGAAATGCCTATGGTAAATTATATTTTCGTTACCTCAAAAGTATCACTTCCAAGAAGGAAAATGCCCTTTCTTCCTTCTTTTTCCATAAATTACTGAATCCATTAAGGAAGAAGAAAAAATTTAAGCATAAGGGTGATTATTTCCCTAACCCTGTTAATGGCTTCTCTTAGAAGGAAAGTTAATCTTAATCAGTGTAAATAGTTAGGTTTTTTGTTTTGGGTGTGATGTGTTTTTTTTCAACAAGTGCTACTGCACATCGGATGCTTTTCTTGGGCATCCTCTATAAAGTATCCAGTTAATCACAATCATTTTTCATAGTTATCATCATCAGTGATAATTTCCTCTTTTTAAAATGATGACTTATTTTGTTACTGTTCTAACCTCTTTTTTGTCTATTAAGTGCGAGAATGCCCTTATAGATGTTTCTTCTATTGCGCATTCTCAGAAAGGTACTCTCTACTTAATTATCATTTTGTAAGTGGTAGTAAAGTCATACACTATGATATTATTAATTCTCCAGGATTAAAAAGAAGAAAATGTTATGACATAAAGAATTAAAAAAACTTCAAAGAGAAAGAATGACAAGAAGAATGTATGTAACCAAGGTTCACATCTTGTATTAACGATATTGACTATATACATTGTAAAATTTTCAAAATTGTCAAATTTTATTTGTCATTTTACATTCATATGTCATAGTCATTTTAAAGAAAAAAGAATGCAAAAGGTGTTTGTTTAAAGTGTAGATCAAACTTCTCTAAAACTTGGGCTATCATTTCTAAAGTCTTCTTTCCTCCCTAACCCATTCTCTTATGTATCAAAAGAGACTCCTCTTCTTTAATCTATTGGCATGTCCCATGATCTCTCAAAGATCAATTGCAGATGAAATTCTTTTATCACTTCCTTTGAAATTTGTACCATGGGGTTGAGGTACCTCTTGAGGAATTTGGCCCCATACCTCACGTAGCAGTGGTGAATGTCGAGGGGATGGTAGTGAAGATTCATCACAAATGGAACAATGGAACCTCCACAATTATCTCTAGATGAATCATGACTTATGTTTCTAGTGGTAACCCCATGCCTTCTTGTGCAATCACATGCACGTCTTCCTACCCCTCATAGTAATAGTTTCCAAACAGAGCCTCTGTTAGAAAGGTAATTGTGTCCTTGGAATCTCCCAAATCAGGTAGAGAGCCCAAAAAGTGAGATGAAATGTCAAAATTAACCTATACATGTCCTCTCTTTGTAATAAATCCTCGCCAAGGATCCATTTCATGGATGCAAGAAATAATTGGTTATCAACCCTGATCAATGCAACTAACATGCCATCATCTATAATCCCTAGGAAAGGATCTTGGTGTAGTGGTCTTGTCAATCTCATAGGGGTATCCATGTTTTCCTACACTACACTAAGCTAAGCTTTGAAAAGGTTTTCTCTGTAAGGCTTGCAAATTTTGTGCCACTCTCTGAGAATGATTTCTCTTTTATAGAGAAAGAATTTAATTTTTGTAGGTATTGTTGCATTTAATCTTTCTGAAAGAAAATATTTTCAAATTTTAGAATGGTACTTTATCCATTTTCCAAAGATTGCCACTTGCTTGTTTTCATGGATAACAAGCCAAGTTTTTTGCTGTTGTTGATGCCATCGGAGGAATTTTATACTTCTTGATCTTCAAAGGATTAAACACATTTAGTTTTAGCTTAAAATGAAAGATTATATTTAATATCATGTATGTGCGAACTCTTTTTCCTAGCATAATTTATGAATTTAATTGTAGTCATTACATGAAAAATGGTGATTTCCAGCTTGGATTTTGTATGCTTAAAGATTAAATGATTGCACTAATTAGGATGAGATGTCTTTTCCTCGCACGCTAGTTGAAAAGTTAGAGGTGTCTTGCTACCACCTTGACAACCAACCTGGAGGGATGCTGTCATAATCCTCTATGCATATTGAAGCCAAAAGGCAGAGCAAAGTTCAAGAGAAATTTTAAAAAAAAAGAAAAACAAAAAGAAAAAGAAAAAAAAGAAATTCATAGGTCACATGAGCAACTCTACCACGGCTATGGATGCTTGATTGGTAGTAGAGAAATGATAATTGTTGTCAAGGTGATAATCTCGTCGGGGCTATAAACACTTAACTGGCAGTGAGGCTCTATTAGATCCACTATGGGATAATACCTCACCTATGTAGTCTAGCAGGTGGGAAGATTCCATTTCCTCCTCTTAGTAATGGAAATAATTAACTCATCTACACACACAAATCCTTGGATGATCTACTTTCATGTTTTGACTAATTAATCTAGAATGTTAGTTAGATGTGTTTTCTCTAGAGGGTATCAAATGTAAATTTTTTTGGCAAAGCCAAAATCAAATATAATTTCCTGTTCTTGATGTGTCCCTTTTCCTCTGAGGGCATCGGCTAGCCACCTTTCTCCTTGCTTTCAAGAACAAAATCTTGGCATTTTTTTACTAATATCATTTGGTGATATATTTATAGTCTTCCCCCTTCTTTTAGAGGATTTTCTCTATAGTAGCGTCAGACTCTTACTCCTTTGGTTTGACCTCTTCTTTGAATGAATTTTGTTTCTTTCTTTCATTTGGAAGATTCTAATTTTTCACTTTCTGCACGTAGGTTTCGTCACTCCAAAGGTTGTTCAGATGGCTTGCAGTGTAACTAATTAAAAGTGGCAGGATCAAGTTTCGCCCAATTTAATGGATATTGCTTTAGTCTAAAAAACTAAAGCTTCTAGAGTTCACATCCTATTGGAAGGATTTCCCTAGAAGTCACCAAAATTGTGAACCAAAAATCCACAAATGCCACGTTTTAGAACTTTATGATGGTGTTCTTATTTCCATTTCCGTGGTAGTTTATATTTGTAGCAACCCATAGCACCAATGTGTCATCATGACACACATCTTGGGGAATTTTTCTCTTATGCCTCATCAAAGTCTCCGTAGCCACAAGTGTGTGACACATGTCAATATGGAGCTTTTTAAAGTTAGACCCTCTCTTCTCTCTGCTAAAAGACTGCACCCAAAAGCCATATATCTACCAAAGCATAAATTATCGCACCTCTTTTTTAGTGGGCATGAGCATTGCAAAAGCATACATATTACTATGTGGAACTACACATGGTTATTTCATGAATGTTCAGGAGAATTCTTTTCCCTTTCTCAAAGGAGATTTTGTGCCCACACATTACATTTTGTCCTCAAGAAGACACAGAGCTTGTTGGTGCTCAAATCAATAGATTGGATTTCCTATAGAATTTCCACTCCAATGATGGGAGACCCAAGTGATTTGGACAAATAAAAAGCTCAACCCTAAAACATGATTGTAACTTCTGAAATTTTGGCTTTGCAAGACCAAGGCTGGTGGGCCTATACCTCAACCCAAATCTATTGGTTGTAGGATTTTTATAGTAGATAGTTGTGTGGAATTAATGTAATATGTATAAAATGGCAAGTGAAAACTTTGTAGTAAATTGTTGGTGTATTTAAAATCTGTAATGCTTAAAAGAAGGAAAGATAATTTGTATTAATGTGAATATTGATTTATTTTTTAATGCTCAAGATTGACTATTTTGCAAACTAGACCAATGCCTAAACCTCTCAAATTTGATCTCTATCAACTTAATTTAGAATGAATCATATGTATAACTCTGGAGACAATTTATAATAAAAAACTATCCCTTTAAAGGTGTTCAAATGAGCACATAATTAATTTAAATCCATAGTTAGTCATATTGAATTTAACTTTACTCACAAAGACCAACATGAAAGAATTAAAATTTGACAACCAATATTTCAACCTGATAATCAAACTGTAATTTAATAAAAAATATATTTTCATCAAACTATGCATTAAAGAAAATCACAAGATTTATCAAAGAGAACTAATTCAGATGAACAAGAAAATAGATATCACCAAGATTTGAAAACAATAGGCCTTTGTATTATAGAAACTAACCAATTGATGGATACATGCTTATAAAGATCCAATTGTCATATCATATCCCAAAAGTATATAAATGTATCAGCAGTAGTATCATTGTTCTTTTTTCCTACACTTGTGTCATGTATATATAGACAACAAGGTGGTTACAATTCTAAAAGGATGCAACATTTCATAAAAAGTATTAACATAAAGTAAATTGACTAAAAGCCCTTTGATTTGCATAAAATAAAACAAAACAAAGATTAATCTCACAAGAGTCTCCCGCAATGCGCGTTATGATCCGTATAATCTTCAGAAGCATAAGTGTCAGCATTGTGGATGATATTCCTCATGGTAATCTCCAGGGAAACAAATATTTCCATCTACGCAGTTGTTCCCTTTAATTCAATTCCATCGGATTGAGAAGAATCTAAGGAAACACTAAGTAGACTTTGGAATTCACCAATCCATTCACTCATATTCTTCACATCGCCTTTATTGTCTGTGAACATTGGTAACCCTACTCTAATGATATCCTTAAAAATGTCAAACTCATTAGCCAATTCTTTATCAAACTCTCCATGTTTTGAAATAACTTTGTTCAATTCTTCAACCTCTACATCACAATTTCCCTCCAAGGCTTTTTCATGTAGTTTAAATCCAAGCCTATTGTTGATCCTAATATGTGACAATTGATTGTTTCTATTCTTTAGATATGAATCCCATAAGGTCTCAATTATTTCCTTCATTTTTTCAAACCTTTGTGTTAATAGGCAAATTGATGTGTCCACCCTTACATTCTATATTTTTCTCATCATCCTTTGGTACTCTGCATGCAGATCATCATACTTCCTTTTCCATTTTGTGTTCTCTCCGGCAGTGATCAAGGGCACACCCAGTCCACTTTTATTCACTGTTTCCTCATATAAGGCCTTAAAATGATCTCTTTCTTTAACCAATTTGATGATCTGTGCTCTATTGAATTTAGAAAGATCTACAACCATGTCTATACAAGTAATCGAGTCAAATTCTCCAATCTTAAGATTTATCATGTGACCGAAGGCTTTGTCAACATCAATGATCTTGGGCCTTTTATTCAGTGGATACAATGCCCATAATATCAAAGCTTCTTCATCCTGATCAAACCTTGAGCCAACAAATACTTCATTTACACCGGCAATGTCTAACTTAACATCTCTGTATTCTGAATCTGGGAGTCTATCAAAAATAAAAGAGGCACTCATATCCCAACTAGGAAATTGAATAACACCATCTTCAAACAATAATAATTTCCTTTTCTATGGGGTCATGGACAACATCTCAAAATGAATATCATCCTTGAGTCTTTTTAGCAATATGGCCTCATTTATCGGATCTATATTAGGATGAGGCTCTCTTAACTTGTTTCCTTTGAAATTATACAAGAAGGTTTTGAATTCTCTTGATTTAATGAATTCATCATCTTACACAAAAGAAACATGTTCTATAATCCTATTATCCTGGTCGATTCCAAGAGAAGATACAATCTTATCATCTTTATCTATTTCCTCTTCAATCTCAATGACCTGTCTCTTAGAAACAACTTCATTGTCTACAAATTCTTCTTCCTCAAAAGGCTTTGTTCCTTCTTGTTGTGTCAAGTCTTTCAATCATTTTCTTTTCTCATCCATTTTTTTGTTATAATTATCCAAAATAACTTGGGCCTCATGTTCTTCCAAATTTCTAAAATTATCTTCAAATTCTACAGCTACATGAGGATAATCACCCAAGTTTTGCCTCTTTTTACAATGATGAATATATCCCTTAGGATCATAATTTTTCCTAGGGTGATGATCATACAAACTTAACTCCTCTATTAGTATCTTATCAATTACAACAAAATCCTTTGTAGAAACAATAGTAAAATCACCAAAATACAAAGTGTCAGGCATAAAGGTCTATTTATGTAAATTGCCAAAATGCTCAGCATTTGAAACACTCAACTACCTCATAATCTCAAGATAGGTAATCCTATCTGGAACAATCTTGGGTAACATATAAGGACTGCCATCAGAACCATATAGAGTCCCACACAGAAGTCCACAACTGCACAAGCTGATTCTCTCCTTCTTTGTTTATGGTATTCTACTTCAACTTATTGGGATATAACCCCCTCTTATGCCCATAAAGAAATACCATGTACATTAATAGTGAGTAATATTTGAATGTAGGAGTACCACTGCCTCTAATCTTTATGAATCCTTCATGCAAAATATCAACCAGAAAAGAGGCATAATCAAAGGGCTTGGGTTCATGCATCTGAATGTTTGTAGCTAACACCATTGGTCCAATGCTCATCAAATCTGGGACTTCAAATCCTCCCAATTACCCACAAGACATATAAGTATACTAGAAATAGGGCCTAAAAAAATCTACCCTAAAAGGTGGCCCATCCTCTTCTGACTACTAGCTTCCAACCCATATATACAATATCCATCCTATTGTATTCTTCCTACAAACTTATGAAATTTAAAGGTGTGTTACAACTAAGATCTAAATCAAATACCTCTGTAATTGTTTCCATACAAATTTTTAGAAAAACATTTCCATTGGGATCCCTAATACACATTTCTTTAGCTTTATAATTTCGTACCAATAACTCTAGCAACTTCAAATTTAAGAAAACATTGGGCACAATTAATATACTCAAATTCATAGTCCATGGGTTGCTAACAAGCACATTTCCATTTCTTCTCAAATAGTGGAAAATAAAAATCTCATAACCCCACACCTTCATCCATATGTCTTTCACACCTCCATAATTATCTTCCAACTGCTTCCTTTCTAGAAAATGTTGTTTCAACCTCCTTGATTTAGGTCCTAGAGCATTCATCTGATCAATCATATCTTGATTCAGCTTTATGGTTGGCTCCTTTTCATCCACTTTCTACTTCTTAGTAGAAGTCTTTGTACTCTTTGTTGATTTCCTTTTCCCAGCTAAAGTTGTCACCTCCATTTTTGTCAGTTTTGCATGAACAGTCTCTAAGCTTTGCAATTTTGCAATCTTTGCGAGTTCTATACAAGTGATTGTGTTGAATTCATTTCAATCTTGGATACTTGCATTCAATATGTTTCCTCATGCAATGCATAACATCTCATTAATGTATCTCCTTTTGCATTTATCACATTTGAAACGTCGTTAAGTTCATCGCTATATGATATAGCTACATATGACCGATGGTGGTGTCTTAGAATAGCTCCTTTTTCTCTTCTCCCATTTATCAACATAGGTTACCCCATGCAATCCATTGGGTGTTGGTCTAACTAAAATCACCCTACTCCGCTATTAGAACTTACACCAATGAACTTATCGTTATAACCTTTCTCGATAGTGTTGCATCTTCTATCATTATGTCTAATACTGTGATTATCATCGGCCATCGGTCTAATGTGTTTTTCTATCCACCTCTAGTGAAAGTTTTGTCGATAGCTATATCGGCATGATCCTTCCCGATGGTTCCAAATCCTTTATCGGTGTGACATATAGCGATACATCCATCAGCTGTCGGTCTAACTCAAATCTCGCATGGCTACTAGTGTATGTTATGCCGAAGGATTCATCAAGATAGGTTATGTTGATCCCCATTGTTTTCATTGATGTGATTAATTCTCATTATTTTTTTGAAACCTTTACATTGGTGAGACTACAACTGATACACACACTGCACCATCATTGGCAAATTTCTTGTCGATAGTTCTTACTTTACTTATTTAAGACATGTGTTCTCTCTTGATGGTGAATGCCTTTGTCATAACCCAATGTTACCTTGAAGTTTCCCAATGGAGGATTAGATTTTAGGGTTCTTGAATGTACATATATGTGATGACCCTGTTACAAATGACACACACAACCAATAGTAACTATTATAATGATAAAATTAAAAAAATATTCTTCAGGAATTATTTATGCTAAAAGTGACTCTTTCTGGGGACATATGCTCTTAATGAGCATAGCGAGATTCTAGTTTTCTCTTGGGGAGTAGACTATGACATAAAGTAAAAGAAAAGGGAAAAATAAATATAATACATAATATACAATGGGTAAGAGATTTCCTTAACATTCTCAGAAGAAAAAAGTTTTTCAGATACTGACCATGCACTGGGAGTTCCTAAATTTAACCTTCTATATCTTGCAAAAAATAAGAGTTCTCACCTCCTTTTCCACTAATGATGAAAGGTCCTAACCATAAGGCATCAAATTTTCTATGATTTCCTGTGTCTTGATCCTTTGCATTCCATTTTAATACCCAATCTCCTTGAAATTTTATTTCTTTGGCCCTTTTGTCATATAGAGTTTTAACCTATTTTTGCTGCTTGAGATTACTCTTTTGGGCATGTCTTCTCATCTCATCCAATTTTGCAAGCTGGTACATCCCTCCTTCAATGAAATTGATATCCTCTAACTATTCTTCCTTGACAAATTTTTACATGGGTAAAAGATTATTCAGTGGTAATCTGTCCTGCTTCCCATAGACTAATTCATAAGGTGCCTATATTGTTGATTTCTTAACTGTAATCCTATCTTCCCATACCCTTTTGTTATTACTTAACATCATTTTTATGATCTTCATTATATTTTTGTTACTTGTTTCTTCCTAACCGTTTCCTTGTGGATGGTAAGGGGAAGAATAGGATGGGTCAATACCATACTTGCCACAGAAATTAGAGAATTCTTTTGACCCAAAACACCAAACCTTGTCAATATATTCTCAGTTAGGAATTATATCACTACTTTTCTTGTTTCCTATCTGATGGGTATAGCTTCAACCTATTTGGTAAAGTAATTAGTAGCAACCAAGATCCATTTATGTCCTCCACTTGAATCATCAAAAATCTCACTGATGAAATATTTTCCCCACATTTGAAATGACTCCTTGGTGGATAGAGGTTTAGGAGCTATTGCACCCTCATATTTAAGTTTTCCTAAAAATTCCTGGCAAGCTTCACATTTTTGGACATATGCATAATAATATTTAAACAAACATGGCCAATAATTTTCAACATTTAATATTTTATGAGAAGTGGTCCTTGTTGAAAAATGACCCCCACACACTCCATCATGTAACTCCTTTAATATTGACTTCACTCAATACATATCTAAACAAAATAGAAGGGCACCATCTCTATTTTTCCAATACAAATCCCCTTGTATCAATACATACCTAGATGTGTGCAACTTTATTGTTCTTTTTTGATTGTCATTTAGGCTCTCTTGACAATTCACATGCCTTAAGAAATATACTACATCTATATACCAGGGACAATGTTCAATACTAACTATTGTATGTTTTGAACTCATCCAATTTACTTGAATTGCATCCAAATTTGATTCTTTCATGAGTTTTTCTAATCCTCGTCCTCTAACTAATTTAGTAATTTGAATTTCTATGTTAAATTCTTGGACTTAATTCACCCATCTGCATCTTTTTCCTGTGACTTCAGATTGCCTGAATATGTCTTTGGTTGCTACATTAGGAACATAAGCTATTATTTTTGTCCCTACCAAATGTGGCCTAAAGGATTTTACTTCTTTCGCCAAGGCATAGGCATGTTTCTCATTTATATCATAATTAAATTATGCTGCTTGAAGTGTCTTACTAAAAAATGCTATTGGTTGTTCATACCCTTCATCATTTTTCTATAATAAGACAACAATAATAGTGTGGTATAAAGAAAATGAAAACAACTGAAATGATTTTGATAAATTAGGTGATTTAAGGACATGGGCTTCTTTGATTTCCCTTTTAATATTTGTAAATGATTCCAATGCTTCATTTGTCCATATAAGTTCTGCACCCTTCTTGAGCATCTTAGCAATAGGCTTGACTATTTCTGAAAAATTTGATACAAATGTTCTTACAAAGTTTATTTACCCAAAAAATGATTGAATGGCCTTGATTGTCTTAGGGACTTGAATTTTTTCAATAGATGATATTATATTAGGATCTATTCCTACTCCTTTAGAAACAATATGTCCCAAAATCTTTCCTTCAGTTACTCCAAACTGGCACTTCTTAGGGTTTAAAGATATCCCATACTCAAGATCTCTTTTGGATATTTACTCCAAATGCTTGCAATGGTCCTCTTCTTTTTTGAAATATGCAGTAAGGTCATCTTGGTAAATTACCGTGATAACATCAATGAAATCCTCAAAAGAAACATTCATATCCCTCTGTAAAATATCTCCTGCATTAGTGAGCCCAAAAGGCATCCTAGCATAAACATAAGTTCCCCATGGTGTAGTGAAGGTTTTCTTATACTATCCCTCTTCTTTGACTTTCACTTGATTGCACATAGAAAATCCATCCATCATGGATAATAGCTCATTTCCTGTCACCTTTTATAATAATGCTTCCATGTTTGGTAGAGCATAATTATCCTTAAGTTAAGATATATTTAAATTCCTAAAATCTACACATAGTCTGATATCTCCATTCTTCTTTCTAACTGGTACTAGATTTGAAACCCACTTGGAATGTCTCATAGGTTTTATTATACCAACATCCCCAGTTTGATCAACTCTTCTTTCATTTTAGGAGCCAGGGTTGGATTTATTGGCCTTTCTTTTCCTAAAGGGTTTTTCATCTGGTTTGAGAGGTATCTCATGTTGGAACAAATATTCTCTGTATGCTTTGAGGTCATCATATGACCAGTAAAATACATGTATATACTTCCTTAATAACCCTACAACCCTACAATGTTAGCCCTAATTTTTGGTGTTAACTTTTTGCCCACAAAAACCTCTTTTGGAGAGGTTGATCATATTTTTTCCTAGGGTGATGCTCATACAAATTTAACTCCTCTATCAACATCTTATCAATTACAAAAAAAGCCTTTGTAGAAACAATAGTAAAATTACCAAAAGACAAAGTGGTAGGTAGAAAGGTCTATTTATGCAAATTGCCAAAATGCTTAGCATTTGAAACATCCAGCTGCCTCATAATCTCAAGATAGGCAATCCTATCCAAAAAAACCTTGGGTAACATATAAGGACTGGCATCACAACCATATATTCTGAAGAAAGGAAAATTGTTACATACATTCCAATCTCCCCAATTATGTTGAATCTTCTTATATGGATCAAATTGCTTGGGCCGAAGAAAGGCTTTGATTTTATCTGATACTTGAATGATTTCAAGGGAAATTAAACAATTGGTACATAAGCTTCACTATCCACTCTTCGAATCTAAGATAATGAGATCTCATATATCTCGAGTCCCACAAAAGTCCATATTTGTATAGGCTGATTCTCTCCTTCTTTGTTTATGGTATTCAGCTTCAACTCATTAGGCCATAACCCCCTCTTATTCCCATAAAACAATACCATATGCATTAATAGTGAGTAATATCTGAATGTAGGAGTACCACTACCTCTAAGATCTAAGAATCCTTCATGCAATTTCTCAACTAGAAAAGAGGCATAATCAAAGGGCCTAGGTTCATGCATCTGAATTTATGTAGCTAACACCATTGGTCCAATTCTCATCAAATATGGGACTTCAACTCCTCCCAATTTCCCACAAGATATATAAGTATACTGGAAATAGGGCCTAAACAAACCTACCCTAAAAGGTGGCCCATCCTCTTCTGTAAGTTTTCCATTTTCCACCTTATGGACTGCTAGCTTCCAACCCATATATATAGTATCTATCATATTGTATTCATCCTCCAAACTTATGAACTTTAAAGGTTTGTTACAAATAAGATCTAAATCAAATACCTCTGTAATTATTTCTATATAAATTTTTAGAAAAAAACATTACCATTAGGATCCCTAACACATCTTTCTTCAACTTATTAATTCTGTACCAATAAGTCTAGCAACTTCAAATTCATGAAAACATTGCACACAATTAAATTACCCAAATTCATAGTCCATGGGTTGCTAACATGCACATTTCTATTTATTCTAAGATAGTGGAAAGGAAAAATCTCATAACCTCGCACCTTCGTCCATATGTATTTTACAACTCTATAATTATCTTCCAACTGCTCCCTTTTTAGAAAATGTTGTTTTGACCTCCATGATTTAGGTCCTAGAGCATTCATTTGATCAATCATATCTTGATTCAGATTTTTGATTGGATCCTTTTCATCTCCTTTCTGCTTCTTAGTAGAAGACTTTGTACTCTTTGTTTATTTCCTTTTCCCAGCTAAACTCGTCGCCTCCATTTTTCTCAGTTTTGCATAGTCTCTAAGCTCTACAATTTTGTAATCTCTATAAGTTCTATACAAGTGATTGTGTTGAATTTATTTCTATCTCAGATACTTGCATTCAATATGTTTTCTCATGTGATGCATAACATCTCATTAATGTATCTCCTTTTGTATTTATCACATTTAAAATATTGTTAAGTTTATCGCTATATGCTATATCTACATATGATCGATGGTGGTGCCTTATAATAGATCTTTTTTTTCTTCTCCTATTTATTGGTGTAGGTTACCCCATGCAATCCATCAGGCATCAGTCTAACTAACTTCACCCTACTCTTCAATTAAAACTTACATCGATGAACTTATCGTTATAACCTTTCCCAATAGTGTTTCATCTTCTATCAGCATGTCTAATACCGAGATTCTCATCGACCATCAGTCTAATTTTTTTTTCTCTCCACCTCTAGTGAAATTTTTGTCGATAGCTATATTAGCATGATCCTTCTTAATGGTTCCAAATCCTTTCTCGATGTGACATATAGAGATACATCCATCAGCTGTCGGTCTAACTCAAATCTCACTTGGCCACTAGTGTATGTTAGCACTAGTACATTTCAGACCTCTTTTCGATGGTAGGTCATCTAAATTAGGATGGTTTACTGTCGACATAATGACACCACTCGATGTCACAGTTTTGCAGTCGAAAAAACTAATGGTTTCGATTGGTGTCATAATTACAACGATAATGGGCATCGCAAGAAGGGGGTGCCAACAAGGTGAACTTGGTTTTGGACCTATTTGTGGCCATCCCAATTGTGACACCTATACATTGCAAAAAATAAAAATGATGGCGACCTATCAAAACCTTCCGATAGGTTGCCGTCGTTTGTAATTTGTTTGCCAACAGAGATGCTGTTAGTGTGATGGATATCCATTGAAAGTGTACGATGGATATACATCATTTGTAGTTTTTAACAACATCAATGTTGTACATGCGATGGAGACCCATCAAAATTTTACGATGACTATCTGTTGTTTATAGTTTTTTACCGATAGCGATGCTGTACATGCAACGACTAGATGTCAAATTGTTTCGACAGATAACCATCGATAACTGAGTGATCCAATTTCTTTTTTGCCTCAACACAACAACACAAATAATAATTTGTCCCTTCTTAATTGTCTTCAGGTGCAATAACAACAAAAATATAGCCTATAATGATATAAACATAATGAGGACATTAGTTTACTGAATATTTATGATAAAGTACTAAATTTAAGATTATTTGTATGTGGAAAATTTACCTAATTGTACTAGATCAAATAAGTGATCAAAGTCAATGGATGATTCCATTTCTGTCAGTTGTAGTGATTCATGGGGATGATAGGAGGCAAGTGGACTCAAAATATGTGTATACCATTCATCAAACACCAAATCTACCACATTTACATCTATACCATTCATCAAATAGTGAGCTCATAAAATAATATATTTAGTCTTAATAAAATCTTATAAAACAACATATATTGTGTGAAGTGTTTGATCTCTCTTTATTTGGTTTGTTGTTGATATTCACTATGTGGTACTCCCCGTTTATGATCATTTCATGAGGAAATGTCTTAATGGCTTATGGGTTGCAAGCTAGGGTATCATGCATTATTTATGAGCTCACTGTTTGAGCACCGGCCAATCAAATAGGGACACAAGGTTCTCAAATAGTGAGCTCATAAACAATGCATAATGCCCTAGTTGTAGGTAGTTATGGGTATGTGCAGGATCATGGTATGCCAAACTAGGCCCTTAAGTGGCAATGAAAATTCAGAAAATAAAGTTTAAGAAAGTTGACATAAAAATTTGAACAAGAAATAAATATTATATAAAAAATATGTAAGAAGAGAATCTTTAGAAAATTAAATTTAGTTTCTAAGATACTAGGAATTTTTTGAAAAATAATTATTCTATATGCTGAAAATTTCAAATTTTAATGTAGTAGTATGAAAATTTCAAGAAAAAAATAAGTAGGTGTATGTCTAACCACCTTAAACACAATCAAATGATAATTTTTGTTTACAAGATTCTAGATATAAGTAGTAGACTTATGTCCAGATGTGACACATACTTTTTTCTAATATTTTTCCAAATAAATAATTAATTATGATTTTTCTTCTACAACTTTTCTAGAATACAAAAAATCTCGTGTCTAACCATGTTAACTTAGTCTAAACTTTATCAAATTGAAAAATTTTTTAATTTTTCTTGTAGTAGGAAAATCATAGAATGTGACAGATGTTTTGGATTTCAAAAATATTATACAGTTTGAAAGTTATAGCTATTTTTCAATAAGTCTATCAATCAGGACTAGAAAGATAACAAGTAGGTGTATGTCTGACCACATTAAACAAAATCAAATGATAATATTTTTTTATAAGATTCTAGATAAAATTAGTAGACTCATGTCCAGATGTGATTTATATTTTTTTGTATTTTTTTTCTAAGTAAATAATTAATTATAATTTTTCTCCCACAAATTTTCCTGAATATAAAAACTCTTGTGTCTGACCACATTAACTTAGTATAAAATTCATCAAATTGAAATAATTGTTTATTATTATTGTATTAGGTGAAGCATAGAATGTGATGTATATTTTAGATTTCAAAAATATTATATTGTTTGAAAGTTATAGTTATTTTTTAAAGAGTCTATCAATCAAAACTTTTTTTTCACATCGTCAATTTTTGGCATACCATGATCCTACACATACCCTTATCTCTTCTATAATGATGGAGGAGTGAAAGGTAATGATTAATGAGGTTGCTACTATTAGATCATACATTAATACACTTACTATTTTGAATTTGGTCTCAGGCATCATGCAATATTATTGTTGTCATTGCATGCTTGTTGCTGTTGTGCACCATATATTATTTTATACACTATTTTTTTTTATTGAGACTGTGATCTATTGTAGTTGACTATATTATTTTGGGGTTTGATCTATTGTAGCTATTTCTTTTTTCTTTGAATCATTATTTACAATTACTTTTGATGCAATATTTGTGTGAAGAACAAGAACAAAATGGTGAACGAGTGTATTTGACAAAGATAAACATGATCACATTTTGTTGGGCTGATTGGGTTGCCCTGGTACCATTTACATGGCATGACCAGATATTAAACAATGAGCTCATGAACAATGCTAGTATTAAATAGTGAGCTCATGAACAACTTATGATGCCCTAGCTTGTAGCCCATGAGCCATCAAGTCATTGCCTCATGAAATGATCATAAACGGGGAGTACCACATAGTGAATATCAACAGAAAAACAAATAAAGAGAGATCAAACACTTCACACAATGCCTTGAAGGTAATAGAAATGATGCCCTAGCTCTCAAACCTCATGGGTCATCAAGCATTCCAAATGAAAAGATGTAAACAATGCTAGTATTCAATAGTGAGCTCATAAACAATGTATGATGCCCTAGCTTGTAGCCCGCGAGCCATCAAGATATTTCCTGATGAAATGATCATAAACAGGGAGTACCACATATTGAATATCAATAGAAAAATAAATAAAAAGAGATCAAACACTTCACACAATGCCTTGAAGGTAATAGCAATGATGCCCTAGCTCTCAAAGCTCGTGGGTCATCGAGCATTCCAAAGGCTAAGATGTAAACAATGCCACTATTAACATTCATATTGTGTCATTAAATCAATAAATGCCATCAAAATGAAATTGAGTTAATGAGAAGACAAAGCTAGAATGCTTACCTCAAGTGCTAGTGCCCTCTTCACGCATGCCAAACTCAAATTCCCTCTTTGCGCCATGCAAAAGTGCAGTGTCATCTTCGCGGTAGCTTTGTGAATTCACAAAAATTAAAAATGACACTTTCTTTTTCAAAATTACAAAATTACAAAAATTTCATTGGCTCAAAGCACATAGAAATTTAAAGCAGTAGGATATCCTAATCTTTATGAGCTCAAATTCAAAATAGTAAGTGTATTATTTTATTACTGATGTCCCTATTTGATCTAATAGCATCAATATAACAAACAAAGCACCGACCAATCAAATAGGGACATGAGGTGCTCAAATAGTGAGCTCATAAAACAATATATTTAGTCTTAGTAAAATCTTATAAAACAACATATATTGTGTGAAGTGTTTGATCTCTCTTTATTTGTTTTGTTGTTGATATTTACTATGTGGTACTCCCCGTTTATGAACATTTCATGAGGAAATGTCTTGATGGCTTGCAGGCTGTAAGCTACGACATCATGCATTATTTATGAGCTCACTGTTTGAGCACTGGCCAATCAAATAGGGACATGGGGTGCTCAAATAGTGAGCTTATAAATAATATATTTAGTCTTAATAAAATCTTATAAAACAACATATATTGTGTGAAGTGTTTGATCTCTCTTTATTTGTTTTGTTGTTGATATTCACTATGTGGTACTCCCCGTTTATGATCATTTCATGAGGAAATGTCTTGATGGCTTGTAGGCTGCAAGCTAGGGTATCATGCATTATTTATGAGCTCACTATTTGAGCACTGACCAATCAAATAGGGACATGAGGTGCTCAAACATTGAGCTCATATAAACAATATTTATTCTTAATAAAATCTTATAAAACAACATATATTATGTGAAGTGTTTGATCTCTCTTTATTTGTTTTGTTGTTGATATTCACTATGTGGTACTCCCATTTATGATCATTTCATGAGAAATATATCTTGATGGCTTGCGGGCTACAAGCTAGGGCATCATGCATTATTTATGAGCTCATTGTTTGAGCACCGACCAATCAAATAGGGAGATGAGGTGCTCAAATAGTGAGCTCATAAAAAATATATTTAGTCTTAATAAAATCTTATAAAACAACATATATTATGTGAAGTGTTTGATCTCTTTTTATTTTTTTTGTTGTTGATATTCACTATGTGGTACTCCCCGTTTATGATCATTTCATGAGGAAATGTCTTGATGGATTGCAGACTGAAAGCTAGGGTATCATGCATTATTTATGAGCTCACTATTTGAGCACCAGACAATCAAATAGGGAGATGAGGTGCTCAAATAGTGAGCTCATAAAAAATGCATGATGCCCTAGTTGTAGGTATTTATCTCTTCTATAATGATGGAGGAGTGAAAGGTAATGATCAATGAGGTTGCTGCTATTAGATCATACATTAATACACTTACTATTTTGAATTTGAGCTCAGGCATCATGTAATGTTATTGCTGTCATTGCATGCTTGTTGTTGTTGTGTACCGTGTATTATTTTATCTTCATCTACAATTATGTATGTGCATAGTCAAGCCATACACTTCTAAAAGAAAAACCAAGCTCATAGTCTCAATGAAATAAATAGTGTATAAAATAATATATGGTGCACAACATAAACAAGCAAGCAATGACAACAATCTCTATTTTATTACTGATGTCCAGGCTATTTACATATTTTCATCAAATGACCCAAAAACATCAAGAATGGTCACATATGGTTGCTAATAGCCAATTTTTAGAAGAATATAAATGAATGCAAACATACATAAGTGGATGAACATAAATAACGAAGGTCCTATATGGATGGTTCTAATGCTTTTCCATTACAACAATTGAGCATTCATTATTTGGTATATGAATAGGTGAAAAATATGCAGACATCAAGACATGTGTACTATGAGATTTCCTGCAACAAATGGACTTGTGATGATTTTCATAATAGTACATGTGTTGAAGGAAAGCTCACAATACTGCTTAAGAAAATATGAATGTTCATCACCTGTGCATATCAGAGTTGATCAGAGAAGGTATATGCACAAAAAAACATATAAAGAGAGATCAAACACTTCACACAATGCCTTGAAGGTAATATAAATGATCAAACACTTCAAAATAGGGACATCAGTAATAAAATAATACACTTACTATTTTGAATTTGAGCTCATAAAGATTAAAATATCCCTATTTTATTACTGATGTCCCTATTTACATCTTTTCATCAAATGACCCAAAAACATCAAGAATGGTCCTATATGGTCACTAATAGCCAACTTTCAGAAGAACATGAATGAATGCAAACATACATAAGTGGATGAACATAAATAATGAAGGTACCAAACATTGCCTAAAGTAATGAAGTGTTGACCCAAGGTTCAATCCAGTATGCTCTTGTATGATCCAAAACCTATAAGGAAGGAAAAGATGGGGTTAGATTGATGCAGGATAATCCTGGGTGTAAGAGAAATCTTGCATCACCCAAAAATATTTCTATTTTTGTATTCAATAAGGGCTATCTTATGTAGAGTTGCTATTTATGGAAACTTGATGTTTTTAGTAAATTGGTCATATGATCTTAGAATGTTCTAATTTTACATGTGGAGGTTCATCTCAATCATATCAGCCTGCCAATAAAGTTTCATGGCTAGCTCAGGTCTAGTTTTGAAGGTATTGAAGATTTTCGGTATTGGCAGCAGGGTACAGAAACTTTGAACTCATTTTTGAAGACTTTAGAGGCCCTGGATGAGGTCAAAAATTTGGGTGATAGGTTCTTGTGTGAGTCAAGCCTTTAGAGCACTTTGTGGCCTTTCCAAAATGGGGTTGTAATAGTCAATCAGGTAAACTGGTGATGAATTATGGTCTCCGAAAGTCAGGCCACCTGAAATGGTGGAAAATAATTTTCCTTCAAAATTTTTGTTCAGGTTTCAAAAGTTATTTTGAGCTAACTTTGATGTAATAAATTGAAAAATAAAATAATTCTAAGTTTGGTCGGCCCTAAGGGCTAAATTTTTGGAACCTTCTCGGGCGGTGGAAAATGCCTATATAAAGAAGGCCCATAGTGTTGTCTAGGACAATTCTAGTAGTAGATCTATGTATTGATTCAAGGCTTTGTCCTACAGAATATTGTAAGGGAATGCCCATGTGGCTTTGCATATTGTAATTTTGAAAGTTTATAATTCCACATTTGTGGAGATAATAAGAAGCCAATTTTCTGTTCTTGCATATTGTTGTTGTTTCTCTATTTTTGTTATGTGTTTTTGGTATTAAGGAGAGCACCCTTCATCAAGTGGTATCAGAGCAGGAGTTCCTGAGTGTGTAAATAGATCGCCGATTGTGAGGTAGTTTGCACCAGGATTGTGGGTTAGGGTTTCTGTGTAAATAGATTGCCGACTATGAGGTAGTTTGCACCAGGACCGTGGTTAGGGTTTTAGTGAGAAATGTGAAAATGCCTCCACAAAGGAAATGTGGTGGAAGAGCTGGTGTTGTAACACTTGAGGTTAGAGCACTGCAGAGACAAGTGTGAGCATTGCAAGAGGAGATTTGCAGAGGAATGAATCTTAATGTCAGAGATGAAAGTGAGGATGAAGCTGAAGAAGAAGATCAAGAAGGAGAAGTTGAAGTTGTGAACTAGGAGGAGGAAAGAATTTTTCGAGCCATTTCAAAGATTGGGAAGAGACCTAAGATCAAGGTTCCTACATTTTTAGGGAATCTTAACCCAGAAGAATTGATTGACTGGATCAATGAATGTGAAGAATATTTTGAGTATGAAGATATCGAGGATCTTGATCAAGTCAAGTTTGCGAAGGCCAGACTAAAGGGTCATGCGAAGATCTGGTGGCAAGAGATTCAGTTGGAGCGAAATCGAAGAGGAAAGGGTAAAATCACAAGATGGGGGCAGATGGTGGATAAATTGAAGTGACAGTTTATTCTTGTTGATTATGAGCTTGACATACTGAGGAAAATGCAATGTTTGAAGCAAGTAGGAAGATCTGTTCAAGAGTATATAGAGGAGTTCTATCGAATCCTCATAAGAACAGGCCATGTGGAAGCTGATAAGGAGAAAGTTTCCCGTTACCTTAATGGGTTGAAGTCAAGCATTCAAGAAGAATTGAATCTAGTTCGAATGAACAGTATTGAAGAGGCATCCCAATTTGCCTTAAAAGTAGAGGAAAAGATGAACAAGAAGTTTGAGAGAAGACAAAGCAGAAGAGGTCGTGATGGAAGATCTGGTGGACGGTCATATGGAGATCAAAATGAAGATCTGAAAAAGAAGGATGAGGCTAGTAACAGTCAAAATTAGAGAGGAGATAATTTCAATCATTTCCAAGATCAGAATAATAAAGATCAGAGAGGAAGAGGAAGAGGAGGCTTCCATGGAACATGTTTTCACTGTGGAGAAGAAGGTCATAGGGCATTTGAATGTCCTCAATGCAAATGAAGGATAGATAGGAGGAATGAAGGCCAGGCCAAAGTTGCACATGTAGATGAAAATGCTAGATCATCAAATTTAGAAGATGCTGAAAGAGGAGAAACATTGATTAATAGAAGAGTCCTGCTAAGTGGTGAGAATGAACCCGAACAAAGGAGGAGCCTGTTTCACACTAGATGCAAGTGTGAGGGCAAATTCTGTGATGTGATTATTGATAGAGGAAGCACTAACAATTTGGTGTCAGAAGAGATGGTGACAAAGTTGAAGCTCAAGAGACAAAAACACCCACATCCATATCAGATTGTCTGGGTGTAGGATAACCACAAGGTCATGGTCACTGAACAGTGCCTAGTGAAATTCAAGATCGACAGGTGCCAAGATGAGGTACTATGTGATATCATATCTATGGATGCATGTCATATGTTGTTGGGTAAACTATGGTAGTTTGACAGATGTGCTATACATGATGGTCATGCGAATACCTATTCCTTGACAAAGGATGGAGTGTGACATAAGCTAAAACCATTGAAGGAAATAGAAGAAAAGGTATGTGGTAATGCAAGAATAACTTTTGTTGATAGAGAAAATTTCTTAGATGGTATGCAGCATGAGCATATGTGTTTTACCTTAATTCCAAAGGCTAGGAAAGAGGAAGTAGAAGATGTACCTGTAGAAGTTACAAAATTATTGAATGAGTTTCAGGATAATGTGCCTGATGAATTACCACTGATAAGAAAGATTAGTCATTAGATGGACTTGATTCTAGGAACTAGTTTGCCAAATAAGGTAGCACACAGAATAACACTAGTAGAAAGTGGAGAGTTGAAGATAGATTTGAAGTTTAGTTCATCATATCATCCATAGATTGTATATGGAAGTAGTTCCAAAAATGCATCTGAGTTGAGGAAGATAGATAAAGGAGAAATAAGTAGTGCTGAAGCTAACGATTTTGCAGAACATCTGAAGAACATCCATGAGGAGGTGAGGAAGCATATTACCAAGATGAATGCATAGTATAAGGCTAAGGTAGATGAGAAAAGGAAGCATAAGGAATTTTAGGTTGGAGATGAAGTCATGGTTCATTTGCGGAAGGAGCGATTTCTAGTTGGTACATATAACAAGTTGAAAATAAAGAAGTTTGGGCCATGTAAGATACTAAAGAAGCATGATTCAGGAAATGCATATGAGGTAGAATTACCTACTGAGCTGAATATTTCACTAGTGTTTAACATTTTAGATTTGACAGAGTATCATGAAGGAGGTGTTGAAAATGAGGTTACAGCAGCATAGTGGAGTATTCCAACAACTGGTTCAAATATCAAGGAGATTGAAGACATACTGGATAGTCGTGTTGGCAGAAGCACAAGGAACAAGACATATGAAGAGTATTTGGTCAAATGGAAATGACGACCTGTTGAAGATTCATCATAGCTAAAAAAGGAGGTCAACTATCTTGGTTTTCCTCTACACATCTGATTCGTGACAGGGTCACTTCTTAAATTACCCCAGGTTTCTGATGCAAGAGCATCCTGGGTGTAGGAGCAATCTTGCATCACCCAAAAATATTTTTGTTTTTGTATTCAATAAGGGCTATCTTGTGTAGAGCTACTATTTATGGAAACTTGTTTTTAGTAAGTTTGTCATACGATCTCAAAATGTTTTGATTTTACATGTGGAGGTTCATCTCAATCATATCAGCCTGCCAGTAAAGTTTCATATCTAGATCAGGTCTAGTTTTGAAGGTATTGAAGACTTTTGGTATTGGCAGCAAGGTACAGAAACTTTGAACTCAGTTTTGAAGGCTTTAGAGGCCTTGGATGAGGTCAAAAATTTGGGTGATAGGTGCTTGCGCAAGTCAAGCCTGTAGAGAGCTTCGTGGCCTTTCCAAAATGGGGTTATAATAGTCAATTGGGTCAACTGGTGATGACTTATGGTCTCCGAAAGTTGGGCCACCTGAAATGGTGAAAAATAATTTTCCTTCAAAATTTTTGTTCAGGTTTCAAAAGTTATTTTGAGCTGACTTTGATGTAATAAATTGAAAAATAAAATAATTCTAAGTTTGGTCAGCCCTAAGGGCTAAATTTCTAGAACCTTCTCTGGAGGTGGAAAATGCCTATATAAAGAAGACTCGTAGTGTTGTCTAGGATAGTTCTGGTAGTAGATCTGGGTATTGATTCAAGGCTTTGTCCTACAGAATATTGTAAGGGAATGCCCATGTGGCTTTGCATATTGTAATTCTGAAAGTTTGTAATTCCACATTTGTGGAGATAATAAGAAGCCAATTTTCTGTTCTTGCATATTGTTGTTGTTTCTCTATTTCTGTTATGTGTTTGTGGTATTAAGGGGAGCACCCTTCATCATAGATCTAAAGGATCTAAGCAATGCTTGACACCTTATTACTGATCCTCATCTACAATTATGCATTTTCATAGTCAAGCCATACACTTCTAAAATGAACTATGCTACAAAACATGTGCACTCAGGAAACATATGCATGCAGTGAGTAAATCAAGAGCAAAATGGAGCAAAAAGTATGATGTCAAATGTGTTATCAAGAAACACCTCATGGGATGTGAGTCAACATGGTATATATGTTGTTTATACAACATTAGTAAAAGGACATCTACAACCTCAACAACATAGAAATATTAATCCAATAATAGGAAATACATTACAAATGCCAAGCTCACGGTCTCAATGAAATAAATAGTGTATAAAACAATATATGATGCCCATGATCAAATTAAAAGTAGTAAGTGTATTAATATATGTATGATCTAATAGCAGCAACCTCATTGATCATTACCTTTGACTCCTCCATCATTATAGAAGAGATAACCACCTACAACTATATTTCATAATTCTTCATTTGAAGTCATAGGTCAGTTTAAAATGGAGAAAGTATACAAACTCACCAATTTAATCCCAAAATTTCATAACATTGCATTCTTGTTGCTATTATGGTGCACAATAGCAGCAAGCATGCAATGACAACAATACCATTGCATGATGCCTGAGCTCAAATTCAAAATAGTAAGTGTATTATTTTATTACTGATGTCCCTATTTTATTATTGATAAATTTTGGGGTAAAACTTTGCAAGTCTTACATAGACTCAACAACATGGTAGCAATGATCCAATAACAGAAAATACAATACAAATGCCAAGCTCACGGTCTCAATGAAATAAATAGTGTATAAAACAATATATGGTGCACAATAGCAACAAGCATGCAATGACAACAATAACATTGCATGATGCCCAAGCTCAAATTCAAAATAGTAATTGTATTAATCTATGTTTGCATGATGTTATATATTAAACACTAAGCTCATGAACAATGTGAGTATTAAACAATGAGCTCATGAACAATGTATGATGCCCTAGCTTACAGCCCGTGAGCCATCAAGACATTTCCTCATGAAATGATCATAAACAAGGAGTACCACATAGTGAATATCAATAAAAGAATAAATAAAGAGAGATCAAACACTTCACACAATGCCTTGAAGGTAATAGAAATGATGCCCTAACTCTCAAAGCTCACAGGTCATCAAACATTCCAAATGAAAATATGTAAACAATGCCAGTATTAAACAATGAGCTCATGAACAATGTATGATGCCCTAGCTTGTAGCCCATGAGCCATCAAGACATTTTCTCATGAAATGATCATAAACTGGGAGTACCACATAGTGAATATCAACAACAAAACAAATAAAGAGAGATCAAACACTTCACACAATGCCTTCAAGGTAATAGCAACAATGCCCTAGCTCTCAAAACTCATAGGTCATCAAGCATTCCAAATGAAAAGATGTAAACAATGCTAGTATTAAACAATGAGCTCATAAAAAATGTATGATGCCCTAGCTTGTAGCCCGTGAGCCACCAAGACATTTCCTCATGAAATGATCATAAATAGGGAGTACCATATAGTGAATATCAGCAACAAAATAAATAAAGAGAGATCAAACACTTCACAAAATGCCTTGAAGGTAATAGAAACGATGCCCTAGCTCTCAAAGCTCATGGGTCATCGATCATTCCAAATGAAAAGATGTAAACAATGCCAATATTAAACACTGAGCTCATGAATAATGTATGATGCCCTAGCTTGCTGCCTGCAAACCATCAAGATATTTTCTCATGAAATGATCATAAACGGGGAGTACCACATAGTTAATATCAACAAAAAAACAAATAAAGAAAGATCAAACACTTCACACAATGCCTTGAAGGTAATAGCAATGATGCCCTAGCTCTCAAAGCTTGCGGGTCATCAAGCATTCCAAATGCAAAATTGTAAAAATTGCCAGTATTAACATTCATATTTTTCCATTAAATCAACAAATGCCATCAAAATGAAATTGAGTTAATGAGAAGACAAAGCTCAAATGCCTACCTCAAGTCATGGCTGCCACATAAAGATCAAATGCCAAGGAACTATGTTATAAAATTTCATGCCAAATTTCAAGGCATGAAATTTTATAACTGTACATATATTTTCTTCGACTCCCCCACATTGTAAACTCAATGCTAAGGAGAAAAAAATATCATGTCAAAAAGTATAAAATTTCATGCCTTGAAACTTTATAACATAATCCCTTAGCATCTGCCATATGAAGAGCAGTGCAAGGTGGCAACTTTCCCATTTTACCGCAATTAGGGCCCTCTTTTACCATGCTTTATGAGCTTTATGTTTTTACCATGTGTTATGAGCTTTATGTTTTTTTAAACATGAAGAAAAAGATTATCTTAATTTGTTATCTTTAAATTTTATTCATTTTATGATTTTAAAAATTGAAATAAAAATATAAACTTTTAAGAAACTTTTACATCTTTTCATCAAATGACCCAAAAACATCAAGAATCATCATATATGGTCGCTAATAGCCAAATTTCAGAAGAATATGAATGAATGAAAATATACATAAGTGGATGAACATAAATAATGAAGGTACCAGACATTTCCTGATGTAATGAAGTGTTGACCTAGGGTTCAATCTAGTATGCTCTTGTATGATCCAAAACCTGCAAGGAAGAAAAATATGGGGTTAGATCCAAAGGATCTAAGCAATGCCTGACACCCTATTACTGATCTTCATCTACAATTATGCATGTGCATAGTCAAGCCATACAATTCTAAAATAAACTATGCTACATAACATGGGTGTGTGTTAATGTGATTCAAAAGCTATTATCTAAGATTGTTTTATTATTGAGATAAGGATATCTTAATTCTACAAGAATAAATGTTTTGAGAAATATTTGAATTTAATTTTTACAATAACATGAGGAGTGATATATTTCAAGCTTGAACGAGACTTCATACCACACAGTGTTCTTAGATTATGTGCAATGCGTTATTTATGCTTGCATTGGTGGGAAAACTCTTGAAAATGCGCAAAAGAGATTTCATTCAACCATGTTGTTTACATGACACATGTAGTTTACCTCTAGCCTAAATCAGCATTGCGTACAAATCTACAGAAAATGCATGGTATGAAGCCTCGTTGAAGCTTGAAAATGATAAGCATTATGATGTTGAGGTATGGTGTGGTAAGCACAAGTATAGTTTCTCGTAAGCTGCTATTGGTATATATATTTTTTTTCAATAGTTGTAGAATCCAGCTTCTCCTATACTTACATGTATGTATACATTTTGGGCTTGGCTTTAATGTCATGTAAATTTGAGTGAAATGGTAATAATATTTAAGAGCAACAAGTATGGAATTTTAAACAAGTATGCATATACATTATATAACAGGAGGAGTGATATATTTTAATGACAACACTTAATGAGAAGGATGCCTATATAACATGAGGAGTGATATATTTTAATGGCAGTGGACATAGAAATTGCAGTGAAACTCTGTAATTTATTATTGTAAGTGGACCTATAAATTGCAGTGTAAGTAGTAGGATGATTGTAAGTGGACATAGAAATTGCAGTGAAACTCTATAATTTATTATGGCTCAATGTTGTATATCCATAGTTAATGTCTATTTAAACTTTAGGATGATACTTATATGATGGCTTAAGTAAATTGTTCTTACCTTGAGACTAGTACACCATGGGATTAGATGATGATTGTTATAATAGAAACTGTGTTTGTGGGATACTTTTATATTTTGTATTAAATGATGATACATATGTGTTTCTTCCTTTTACAACAGTTTATATTCTGATACTTATATCTTGAACTTTCAAATGACCAATGAGTGATAATTTTAAAAGTGTATCATAATTAAAGACATGTGAATTCATATTGTACTTAATATGAATGCCACTATGTAATGTTTTTACTTACGATGTTAATCTTAATATATCCCTATTTTATTACTGATGTCCCTATTTACATATTTTCATCAAATGACCCAAAAATATCAAGAATGGTCCTATATGGTCACTGATAGCCAACTTTTAGAAGAATATAAATGAATGCAAACATACATAAGTGGATGAACATAAATAATGAAGGTACCAGACATTGCCTGAAGTAATGAAGTGTTGACCCAGGGTACAATCTAGTATGCTCTTGTATGATCCAAAACCTACAAGGAAGGAAAAGATGGGGTTAGATCCAAAGGATCTAAGCAATGCCTGGCACCCTATTACTAATCCTCATCTACAATTATGCATGTGAATAGTCAAGCTATAAATAGACTCAACAACATGGTAGCATTGATCCAATAATAGAAAATACATTACAAATGCCAAGCTCATGGTCTCAATGAAATAAACAGTGTATAAAACAATATATGGTGCACAAAAACAACAAGCATGCAATGACAGTAATAACATTGCATGATGCCCAAGCTCAAACTCAAAATAGTAATTGTATTAATCTATGTTTTCATGATGCCAGATATTAAACAGTGAGCTCATGAACAATGTATGATGCACTAGCTTGTAGCCCACCAGCCATCAAGACATTTCCTCATGAAATGATCATAAACGGGGAGTACCACATAGTGAATATCAACAGCAAAATAAGTAAAGAGAGATCAAACACTTCACACAATGCTTTGAAGGTAATATAAACGATGCCCTAGCTCTCAAATATCATAGTTCATCAAGCATTCCAAATGAAAAGATGTAAACAATGCCAGTATTAAACAGTGAGCTCATGAACAATTTATGATGCCCTAGCTTGCAGCCCATGAGCCATCAAGACATTTCCTCATGAAATGATCATAAATGAGGAGTACCACATAGTGAATATAAAAAATAAATAAATAAAGAGAGATCAAACACTTCACACAATGCCTTGAAAGTAATATCAACGATGCCCTAGCTCTCAAAGCTCGTGGGTCATCAAGCATTCCAAATGAAAAGATGTAAATAATGCCAGTATTAAACAGTGAGCTCATAAACAATATATGATGCCCTAGCTTGTAGCTCACGAGCCACCAAGATATTTCCTTATGAAATGATCATAAATAGGGAGTACCACATAGTGAATATCAACAGCAAAACAAATAAAGAGAGATCAAACACTTCACACAATGCCTTGAAGGTAATAGCAACAATTCCCTAGCTCTTAAAGCTCGTGGGTCATCAAGCATTCCAAATGCTAAGATGTAAACAATGCCACTATTAACATTCATATTGTGCCATTAAATCAACAAATGCCATCAAAATAAAATTGAGTTAATGAGAAGACAAAGCTCGAATGCCTACCTCAAGTGCCAGTGCCCTCTACCCACATGGTGTCATCCTCTTTTCGCATGCCAAACTTGAATGCCCTCTTCGTACCACACAAAAGTGCAGTGTCATCTTTGGGGTAGCTGTTTGAATTCATAAAAACTACAAATGACACTTTCTTTTTCTTTTTCTTTTGTTTATAACCAAATGGGTGTCACAATTATGATGTCATCATCGCTATTACGACACCATCAGGGGCACTTGCCAAAAAAACACAAAAAAGAAACACAAATTGTAGTGGCGTCACAAATTGGTGTCAAAATTCAACCCCAAATGTTGTAGTGTAGGTTGGAGGATTCGTCAAGATAGGTTATGTTGATGTCCATGCTTTTTGCTGATGTGATTAATTCTTGTTATTTTTCTAAAACCTTTACATCGGTGAGACCGTAGCCGATACACACACTGTACCAACATCAATAAATGTCTTGCCGATAGTTCTTCCTTTACTTATTTAAGACGTGTTTGCTCTTGATGGTGAATGCCTTTGTCATAACCCAATGTTTCCTTGAAGCTTTCCAATGGAGGATTGGATTTTAGAGTTCTTGAATGTACATATATGTGATGACCCTTTTACAAATGACACACACAAGCAGCATTAACTATTATAATGATAAAATTAAAAAAATATTGCTTAGGAATTATTTTTGTCAACAGAGCCCACAAAGAAAACCTTTCACACGTCTTGCATCCACAGGATTTTTCCTAATCTTTCCAAGCACAATTTCCAACTTTTAGTTTAGGTGCATGTTTTAATGAAACTGTCACAATGACTGAAGAGGAGGTAGTTATTGAAAAGAATGATGGTGATCTAATTCTTTTGTGAATGAGAGATTAGTTGTCAATACTAGGAGCATGTGATTGTGCCCAAACCTCCTCAACCATGAAGATTGAGACACCTAGCATATTTTTATAATCATTTTCTATTTTGGAGAACCGGGCCATGTTTTTGGATTTAAAAGGGTAGAGTTTGTAAAGAGAGGGGGCTCTAGGGGGATAGAAAGAGAGATATTTCTTGTTTTCTCTTAAGGAAATACTTTTAGAGAAAAAAATAGAGAAGTGATGTAATATTTTTGTGCACGCCTTAAAATTGTAATGGACACCTTTTAATCATGAATATATCAATCATGCATTTTTGGCCCCTTGATGTCTTTGAGATCTGTTATTTTCCATGAGTATTTTATGTGTCTTTTTTACTTCAGTGAATGTATATTTGGCTTTTCTAGGTGGATTATGTTGTGAGTTTCTCTTTTTTTTTAGTGATTATCTCTAATGCTTAAATGTTCTCATAGATATGTGAAGGTTACTTTTTATCCCCAATCTAGAGGTTACCTTCATATTCCTGTTCTTAGAATAGCTTGTACAGCTTGGTTTTAAAGTGTTCCAAAAGCTTGGTGTCTCACCTCAATTTAGGTTAAAGCTTCTTCCCCTTTCCCCTCTACAAAAAAAATGAAGAGATGGACTCTAAAATCTTAGAGGTCACTCAGTGAAACAGTGCATGGTCCCTCACTCATTGAGCTTCGTATAAGGTTGTTCTCCTAGGAGCCTTTTTAGGCATCAACAATACTAATGCTTATTTACAATTTTTTTAACGGAGCTTGATGTCCAAGGATGACATGACATAGGTTCATGAACCCAACCTCTTAGCCATTTCATTTGGCCATGATAGCCACACAGTACATATATTTATATATTTAGCTTATATCTTTGTATCAAGTATACATGCTTTTCATTTAAATTGTCATTATTTTAAGTATATATTAACTATATTTTTATGTCATTTTACTCTTGTAGGTAGCACCTAGTGCGAGGGAGGTGCAATGCCAAGGATTCACATCCTTGTTGATTGCACTAACATTGCTAGAAGGTCTACCAAAGGTAAGTTTTTATTTTAGTTCAAGTGCTTAGTAAACTTATTTTTCTATCATTGATAAATTTATACGATAACTTGTATCAATTTCATGGTTGTGAACATATATAGGTTGACATTTCCACTGTTAGAGACATCCCTTTGCTACTAGTGACATATTCTAGGACTACTGACCGCATTAGGAAGCATAGAGTTGAGGTATGCGATAATTCAATTTTAAATTTTAATTAAATAATTTAATGTATATTAATTTTCTATTTGTAAATCCTATTGTACACCTAAAATTGTCCATTCACACTAATATTTTTATTAATATCTTCCCTTAACACTATAGTTGATTTTTATTAATTAACTATATTGTTATATTCCTCTATTTGTTTAACTAAATTAAGTAAATTCATTTTCCCTTTGTACTAAAATTTTATTTAAATACTATAATATATTATATCTCCATTTCTTATTATAAAATAAATTTTATTTATTTTATTCCTCCACTAGCCTAAAATTCTTTTAATTTAATTCTCTTTTTCAGTTTTTCCTAATCTTATTTTTTGCTAATATTTCTCTAATCTTGATTAAAAGATATATTACCTTTAATCATGTGCACAATCACCTTTTCCAAGGTTTCTACCTCTCCATATTTTTCCTTCTCTAATCATTTTGAATTCCTCTTTCCCTCTAAAAGTGAAGTTTGACTTTTGCATGTTTTGCCTCTTAATCCTAGCCACTTATTTTTTTTGCCTCCTCATCTTAGTGAATCCCCTTTTTCCTCTTAATCTTGACTATCCATTCTTTTGCCTCTTAATCTTGGCCACCCATTTTTTAATCCATTCTATAAAAAGGAGGCCTCACTCCTCATTTGGGGACTTAGGAATTTTTGAGCACTTGATCACTTAAGTATTATTAGCTTTTCATAGTTGTTGCATTTTCATTTATAATTTACATCTCATTTCTTGCATTTTAGCTTAGATTTACTTTCTTAGTTTAGCTTGCATCTCCATTCTAAGTTTAGCTTTCATTCGAATCTAGTTTATCAATCTCTTGTATTTGTATACTTATCAATAAATCTTGCATTTCTCATTAATTTTATGAAGCTTGGGGAAATTTCTTCATACTTATTCTCAATCCTTTACTAATTAATCATAGTGAGATTTATTGTATTGTGTTGGGAGAACACACCCACAAAAATCTCCAAGAGAAAATCAAACAAGGTTTTAGGTACCTTTGTTTTAGCTCATCAGAGGTTGTAGTGGAAACTTATTTGCATTATAAGTTATTTAGCATGTTTATTCTAACTTAAATGCTTCGTATTTCTTGTGTTTTGCATGCTTTGATTTGTGGTGGAGCTATAGTTGCATACATTTTTACCTATTTTCTTTCCTCCCCTTCTTGGATGTGGTAAAAATGAACTTTATGGGTCTTCTTTTGGTCTTTTATGGTGGGTCCCCTTTTTGTTATTTTTTCTTTAACCCTTTTTTAAAATCATGTAAAATCCCTATTTCTCTTTTATTTATTTTTCTTCCCTTTCTTCTTTTTGCCCTTTCTTTTGAGAAAATTGACAAAATTAATTTTTTTGCCTAATTTTCTCAAGGGGGCACATTCTCTCTCTATCATCGCTTAAGCACAACTCTTGGGGCATCTCATTTTTTCTTCTTTGACGTGATGTCAATTTCAACACCACATCAAAGAGGGGAAAAATGTAGACACCTAAAATTGTCCATTCACACTAATATTATTTTTTATTAATATTTTCCCTTAACATTATAATTGATTTTTATTAATTAACTATATTGTTATATTCATCTATTTATTTAATTAAATTAAATAAATTCATTTTCTATTTGTATTTAAATTTTATTTAAATACTAAATGTATTAAAATCAATTCAATATATTATCTAGACCTCCATTTCTTATTATAAAATAAATTTTATTCCTCCACTAGTTTAAAGTTCTTCTAAACCTTAATTAAATTAAAAAAATATTATAATTTAATCATCTTTTTCACTTTTTCCTAATCTTACATTTTGCTAATATTCCTCTAATCTTGATTAAAATGTGTATTACCTATAATCATGTGCACAATCACATTTTCCAAGGTTGCCACCTCTCCATCTTTTTTCTCCATTTTCAAAGGTTTCCAATCATTTTGAATTCCTCTCTCTCTAAAAGTGAAGTTTGACTTTTACATGTTTTGCCTCTTAATCCTTGCCACTAATTTCTTTTTCCTCTTCATCTTAACAAATCCCCTTTTGCCTCTTAATCTTGACCATCCATTCTTTTGCCTCTTAACCTTGACCACCCATTCTATAAAAAGGAGGCCTCAATCCTCATTTGGTGACTTTGACATCTTTTGAGACTTAGGCATTTTTTGAGCACTTGAGCACTTGAGAATGACTTAGGATTTCATAGTTGTTACATTTTCATTTATTATTTAGATCTCATTTCTTGCATTCTATCTTAGATTTAATTTTAATAGTTTAGCTTGCATCTCCATTCTTAGTTTAGCTTTCATTTGAATATAGTTTATTAATCTCTTGCATTTGCATACTTAGCAATAGATCTTGCATTTTGCATTGATTTTTTGAAGCTTGGGGCAAGTTCCTCATACTTGTTCTCAATCCTTCATTTATCAATCATAGTGAGATTTATTGTAGTATGTTGGGAGAGCATACCCACAAAAATCTCTAAGAGCAAATCAAACAAGGTTTTGGGTGCCTTTGTTTTAGCTCATCGAAGGTTGTAGTGAAAATTTAGTTGCATTACAAGTTATTTATCATGTTTATTCTCACTTAAATGCTTCATATTTCTTGTGTTTGCATGCTTTGATTTATGGTGTAGCTACAGGTATTTTCATTGCATACACATATAATTTAAGTAATCTCAATTATGTTTTAATTTTTTTTGTTTGTGTAGGATCCTTCAGAGCCAAAGATTGCTTTGAAGAGGCTCCATTTTGATGATCCACTAGTAGTTTAGGATGTTGTAGATAAATTTGGTTGTAGAGATTTTGAGATTCCATATGCTACATTTTGAGATAGCACATGCCACATTGTATAGAGACATGTATATTTTGTAGAGATTTTGAGATGGCATATGCCACATTTTGTAAACTTTGTTTGAGTTAACACTTATGCCATATTTGTATATAGAGATACATACTTTTTGTTATGTGAGTGTCATTGATACTATTTTTCAATAACATTTAATATTTTTAGATGATATTTGATGTGTTTCCATAATATTTTATGTTTTTTGATAATATTTTATGCAATGTCCTTTACTAGGAGGCTATCAATTTTCAATTATTAGCATACATCACTATACATTAAATTAGATACAATTAAGAAACAATGAATGGTCCATAACACATTTGGTAGTTAACATACTTAACATACATAGTTAACATTTGTATTTACTTGTTGTAGGGTGCTTCACACCAATCTACAAGTAGGCTCCATCAAGGATTCAAAACCCCATCTATATTTCATCTTCAGATTCACCTATGTTGTTATGTTAGTGAATGATTTGATATGCTAGTGAATGATGATTGAATGAATATAGAATTCATAGATTGAGGAGTGATGACCCCTTCTTCCATGCATTCAAAAAATGAATTTCCCTCCTATTTATATCTTCATGATGAAAGAGACACAACCTTTTATTATTACAACCTTTCTAGAGGGTCACAATCCTTCATCGTTTATGCCCTTTGAAAGAGTCACAACCTTTCATAACTACCACCTTTTGAGAGTTGCACTTCTTGACAATGGTGCAAGGTAGAGAGAATGTTGCTCTATTTAACTACCACCACAAACACATCTAGTTGCGTGGGTTTACCCTAGGAATGGTCCTATTTTGGCTCCCCACTATTTGGAATTCTCAACGCTTTACCCTAACAAAAATGTCCCTTAAGTTCCCTAAGTGCACAAAAGCCACAAACTTTGACTAACTATTTCTCCCAATTTATGGTACCTACAAATGATTCATCTAAATGAATAGGATCAATAGAGGCCCCTCTCTAATAACCTATCTAATAATTTCAAGACTCCATGTGGTTTTTGTAGGGAAATGATTTTTTTGTAAATGTAAAAAATTGTCAGATGCATTCAATGGAAAGTTACAAGGTAGGGAAAATATTTCTTTGTTTGTCGTGGATGCAAATTACTATGAAAAATGTATCTAGTTGGGTGGGTTTATCCTATGCATGGTCCATTTTTGGCTCCCCACTCTCTGAAACACTCAACGCCACACCCCATTGGCAATATACCTTAAGTTCCCTAAGCGCACAAAAACCACAAACTTTGACAAGTTATTTATCCCAATTTGTGGCACTTGCAAATGATTTGTATGAATGCATAGGATTGTGAGAGGCCCCTATACAATAACCTATCTTAGAATCTCAAGACTCCATGTGGTTTTTATAGGGAAGTAATTTTTTTGTTGAAGCAAAAATCGTCAGATGTATTCAATGGAAAGTTGCAAGGTAGGGAAAATATTGCTCTGTTCATCGTGGGTATACACTACCACCAAAAACACATCTAGTTGGGTGGGTTTACCCTAGGAATGGTCCCATTTTAGTTCTCTACTCTTTGGAGCGCTCAACTCTATACTCTATCAGTGATGTCCCTTAAGTGCACTAAGTGCACAAAAGACACAAAATTTGATGGGTTGTTTCGCATAACCTATGGAATTTGTGAATGATCCATTTGAATGTATATGATTGTGAGAGGACCCTCTACAATAACCTATCTCAAAATTTCAAGAATACATGTTGTTTTGTATGGCATAAATCTTTCTATCAATGCCAAAATCATCAGATGTATTTAATGGAAAGTTGCAAGGTAGGTAAAATATCGCTCTCTTCTTTGTGGGCCCAAACTACCACCATGAACACATCTATTTGGGCAGGTTTACCCTAGGTATAGTCTTTTTTTGGATCTCCACTCTCTGGAATGCTTGGTGTCATTCCCTACAGGCGATGTCTTGTAAGTGCCCTAAGTGCACAAAAGTGACAAACTTTGACATGCTATTTCTCCCAATCCATGACACTTGTAAATGGACTGTCTCAATGTATAGGATTATGAGAGGACCCTCTACAATAACCTATGTAGGGAAGAAATTTTTATTTTGATGCTAAAATAATCAAATGCATTCAATGGAAAGTTGCAAGGTAGAGAAAATCTCACTTTGTTCATTGTGGGCCCAAACTGCCACCATGAATGCATTCGGTTGGGTGGTTTTACCTTGGGAATGGTCCCATTTTGTCTCCCCACTCTATGGAACGCTTGATGCCATACCCTACCAATGATTTTTCTTAAGTTTGTTTTCTCGATCGCTAATTCTTAACTTCAAGACATTCTTACCATTTGGTAACAATCTTGAGTTAGAGTGCCAAAATAGTTGAATCTCATCCTTCACACTATTAGTTAACTTCTTATCAAAATATGAAAGGCTCCCACAATAAGCCCATGTATCAGTTTGAAGAGGATCCTCAAGTCTTACCATTCTTGCAAGTGGTCTATCCAAAGTTTTGTGATTTATGTTGAAATCAAGACAAGTTTGACTAATAAACTAAGCCTTTCTCATAAACTAAACCTTTCTCAAATGATAAATTACTAAGGAAGTTGTAATAACCCTTTGATAAGCTCTCTTATCATTTTCCTTTCTATTCTTTCCAATATAATTAAGATAACTAAAAAGATATCTCATAATAATAACATTTCTCCCAATTTTCTTATTCACATGAATCTTCAATTTCGCTTGCATAGGTATCATATTTTTCATCTTTAGCAATTCTACAAAAAAATGGCATTGCTCAATCAATGTCTTCTTGCTAAAAAATTCATCAAAAAGTTTCAAAGTCCACAAATGAATGGTTCTTATTGATCTCTTGCCTTCAAAATTACTCATAATGTTCTCATCAATTTCAAGTGTTGACTTTCTGTCACCATTTCCTTGTAGTCATATTTCCATCACATAGTTCATAATGTTTTAGGGAATAAGATCAATTTGTTCCTCTCTGGATCACCATGTTGTATATTTTCAAGATTGGCTCCGTGGATCAAACATAACACTTCAAGGTTGATTTTCGATGAGACATACTCCTTGTCTCACCAAAAAAAATAATTAGGCTCGAGCTTTGAAAAAATTTCAATTATACCATGTTGGGTCTCTTTGATCATGAACAACAATGATGGATTTTGATAAGGCATTTTTCTTGTTTCACGAATGGGAAGTTGTCGATGTAGTTGAGCAGTTTGTGTAATCCAAAAGGGTATTATCAATACAATAACCTACATAGATAAGTAAATATCAATAAGACATTCCTCTTATCTCATTGATAGTATTTTTTAGTACAATTTGGTAGTCAGTGAAGTGTTTCCATGTTTCATCGAATGTTGGAATTATGAAAAGGTGTATACTAAGAGGGGAGGAGTGAATCAATATCCTTAAAAAAATTCAAAGTAATCCTTGTGAATATCAACTTCAATAACCAAGTGTGTAACTTTGCATCCAACATACATTTAATAATATGACTGAAATGTAAATTCTTGAAAGTAAACCAATAAAACATTCATGAAACTTCAATACACATGACACATGTATTTGGTATTGCAGAAACCCTTGTTAGAAGGTAAAAACTATGGTGGGGATGGAACCCACAAAGCTTCACTTCTGCAGAAATAAAGTTTTCGATAATTAAGGCTTACAAGAATGATCACTTCTGGTGATCTTACCCTATTAGGAGTAATGAAAAGATTAGCTAGATCTACCCTGTCAAAGGATTTTAAAAACACAATATATGTGTGCACTCGGTTAAGAGATTTAACTAAGAATGGTTAAGTCCATTCTGTTAGGAGATTTTGAATCTGCTAAAATTGTTAGAGAGTAACAGTGATATATGACCTGTATGTAATACAACTCAAATTGCTGATATCAGATCCTTTAAAGACAATAAAGATATCACCTTGTTGTGATGAGTATATCCTTCTAAATTTCTTGGTAGCCTTATAATTGTTCTGTTAAACTCAATAATTCCTTCGAAATACTTTTGTCATAACCCTGTCTGATCTTTAGATGTCTTCCACTGCAGCGACTACTTCATGTGTGTCACTTGTCAAAATGACATCCTTAAAATTTTATATCAAACTAACCTTGACCTAATTAGGGTTTTACAATATCTTAGAAAACCTAAGATCAATGGCTCATAAGATTAACCTAGATCATCATTACATAGGAATCATCATTCATTAAATGATTACATCCGCAATAAATATTCACCTTGATCTTGGTAAACCATTTTCTTACTTGGCAAAAAGTTGTTCATCTTGAAGAATGTGCCATTCCAAACTTTTATGTGAACTCTGGATTACTCAATAAATATTGTCTCTTGATCTTGGTTATTATTGGCACTCGATAATCCTATGTACTCAGTAATTGTTACACTCAGTGATCTTTTTGCTCGGTGACTACTATGTATTGATAACTGACTGAACTAGTCTTGTGTTTACCAACTGTACAATTGAATACGAATGACAACATCTAGTCCATTTAGGAGTAACAAAGTCATGAGTTACATCAATAAGCTATTTTGATGTAGATCTCCTCTTCCTCATCAATATATCTTTTCGGCATATCTCGGCGGTCAGAAAAATGTCCTAGGGTTTTATCAAAATGAAGACCTGCATGGGTAAAAGTACAGTTATGTGTCACACTTTTATAAAGGAAAAGAATAACAACACCAAAATTGTTCAACTTCAACAACATAAAAGTGATATTTCTGCTAGGAATTTGAAGATGATGTAAAATGATGAAATGTGTAAAATTGGATGAAGTTTATGCCTATAAGTTTTGAATTTTTTTTTAATAAGAATTGATATGTTTTAAAAAATTTTAAGTCCATTTTTCATTTGCTGAAAAATACCACAAATCAAGGGATCTACCTCCCACCAAAAAATATGTGTAAAAAATATTTTTTTCCTCTGATTTTGAAATATGTTTTAGATGACATGTACAGTGAGTGCAAAAAAAATAAAGATTGGTTTCCGACGTATATTTTCTCCATTATAACTATTCAAAGTCGAACTTACCTAAAATCAATAGTTTTCATCTCTCACCTTATTTCCCTTATCGAATCTAAAACAATCAAAAAACAAATTATATATTTGTGAAGAGGACTCTCTCGTTTATTGTTCTACATAAATTTCAAATTTTTCTAATATAATTTACAATTTTTTCAATTTTTCGAATCAATGTCTTCTCGAAAGCTAATATAACTAATTGAAATATTTTGTAAATTTAATATACATTTTTTAGTCGAAATACTTTAAAAATTGTATGTCCATGTTCTTGACTCTGAGCTCTACACAAGGGTATTTTATATTTTTTCATTATGTGAAGTTTTGATGGGGAAATTAATTGTAGAAGTGAAAAGATGTGCAATTTTTCTATTTTTGGTGACTTGGCTGCCACTTGGCATGCCACATAGGATGACTCAACTGAGTAGGACTTGATCGGATCCTAATCGGCTGAGTACATGTCAGAGTTGGCTAGCCTTTGAGTGGTTACGTGGGCGACCGATTCTTTATTCCTCATATAGAATGAGGATTGTTTTTTGGTTTTGAAAGAAAAAAATTAAATAAACTCAATTGTAAGGAGCTAATATAAAGTGATTTTTTAAGGAGTGCATATAAAGTGATTTCTTACAAAGCATAATATAAATAAAATTTTTCCAAAGGATTATTTAAAGCATTTTTTTTTGGAGTTCTTAAAGTGATTTTTGAAGGATTTTTTAAAGACATTCTTTCTAAAGGAGTTTGAAAGTGATTCTTTTCTTGCATTGAATTGTGAAGTTCTCAATTTGAATGCTTTGTGCAATGGGGAATAAAAGTAGTAGATCAAGAAAATATGATCTAAAAAGGGATGAAAAATGAAAGGTCATACAAAATGTAATCAAGAGAAACCTTCTGATGTTGAAGAAGAACTTATTGATGTTGAAGAAGATGCAACTCAAGTAGGGGAAGAAATAGGTAGTAGTCAAGGTATGAATATTTTTTCTAGCATGCGAAATTTGAGGCTCCATCTAATCTATCCTAATCTCTCAAACCAGCTAAGGCCATCTCAAAGGTGGATGTATATGAGTTAGGCTCACCAAAATGTACAATAAAGAAAAGGTGCTAAGTGCGTGAAATAATCCTTTATTTTGTTTTTTGTGTTGGAACTAATTAGGGAGATATGATTGAGTAATTCAAGATATAGGAAAAAATAGACACAAATGACAAGTTGTAGAATATATAGACTAATAGAAAACAAATAGCTCTATATGAATACTAAAAATAGAAACTAGAAGATGCAACCGACCTAAGATTTTAATTTATGTAGTTTTAGGGGAAGAGGTCACCTAGGGCATATTGTTCCTTTTTATTTTTTTTGAACTTGATTGTTGATTGCTTGTTAGGTCATGTACTTTCTAGATCCAAGCTAGTGAAATGCCAGTTCTGCCTACACATATAGAAACATGAGGAAAATATTGTGTAGAAAGGGGTTTTCTATAGTCAAGCCCTGATTAATGAATCAACCTTGAAATAGAAATGAAATTACATGAAATTAAAGATTGTAAATGTAAAGTAAATATTAGATCTACATTGTAAATGCATATACCTTCATAAATGGATATTAAGATTGTGATGTCTATGAAGACTCTTGTACATGTAAGTTGAAATTAGCTATATATTTTATTTGAACATTAGAATGTAGATATAAATCAATGACAAACTTCACAAATGTATATATCCATGAATGCTCCTTAAAGATCTTCAATATTTTTATACTTGATTGACTCTTGCCTTGAAGAATGGATGGATGAATGAATGTGGGTGGATAAAGAATTTTTTTCTTGATTGAGGTATCCTCTACTTGGCCATAATTGGAGAGAAGATTTCTACAATGGAGATGATTTCCTTCAAAGATACTTTGGATGCTTGAGAAATTTCTTGAGAATGATTGGATACAAAATTGCAGGAGAGCACTTGAAACCTTGATTTCTTGATTGCCTTCTTATTATCCAAATGAGGAGAGATATGTTTCTTTTATACCTCTTACAACATTTCAGGGCTCAAAACTTGAAGGAGGGTAATGAGAATTTAGAAATATCTCTAAATAAATGAGACATGCTTCTGATTAAAATTTAAGGGAAAAAATAAGGGAAGAGGTCATCTTGGGCATCATCTTCCTGAGAAAAGGACAGGTTGGGCATCATCTTCCCACCAAAAGAGGATGAAAATTGGTTTGGAAGTAGACTTGGGTCTCTCTCTCTGTGTGTGTGTGTGTGTGTGTGTGTGTGTCTTTGTCTCTCTCTCTCTCTCTCTCTCTCTCTCTCTCTCTATGTGTGTGTGTCTCTGTCTCTGTCCCTCTCTTTCTCTCTCTCTCTCTCTCTCTCTCTCTCTCTCTCTCTCTCTCTCTCTCTCTCTCTCTCTCTCTCTCTCTCTCTCTCTCTCCATCTTTCTGCCTTTCCCTATTCCCTAATATAATATGTATTAAATTAATTATAAATCTATATATATAATTTATGTATATAATGCATTATCTATGTGCATATATAATTATTTTAGATATAAAATATCATATACTAATTAGATATCCGATACCTTTTCGAAAAGGGCACCAATGGTAAATTTTTGGGAAATTTTTTATGGCCATGTTAAAATATTGGATATCATATTAATATTGGATGTTTGATATTAATTTGATATTTGAAACCTAAGCCAAAAAAACTAGGTTAGTGGGCCATTTTGTGCATTCCAACGGTCCCTACAACCCTTTTGTAGGAAACAATCATAGGGTTTCATGCAAAAAGAGACAAAAATCAGACTTTTTGAGCTTCTTTTTCACAAATTTATCATTAGCAATTATTTTTATCATATTTTTGGAGCTAGAATGGGGAGGAGAAATCATTGAAAGAAAAAACAAGAGAGAAAGGCAAAAAGAGACAAAATAAGACTTTTTGAGCTTCTTTTTCACAAATTTATCATTAGTAATCATTTTTATCATATTTTTGGAGCTAGAATGGGGAGGAGCAATCATTGAAAGAAAAAAAAAGAGAGAAAACTTACAAAAGACAAAATTGAAGCATATAGACAAAGAGATAGAGAAACTCATAGGAAGAGGAAACAAGGTGAGGCATTTGGTCTAAATTTGAAAATATTGAGCATGATTTTGAAAATAAAAATGAAAATTTAGAGATTGATATTGAAACAAGATATTCAAGTTGGGAATGATAATGTTGAAATTGATATGAGTGATGTTCAACATGATAATGAATTTATAATTAAACATGTGGAAATCAAAATTGAAGATGAAAATATTGGAATTGGCATAGAAAATGAACTTGATGAACCAAGTGAATATTATAAAATGCCAAATTACATGAGAAATCATGTCCTTTGTGTGGAAGAAAGATGAATTCCAAATTCAAGACCTTGAAGAACCCCAAAATAGTTACTTGAAATCAATGAGAGCTTTATTAGAAATTTTGAAGATAAGAGATAAAAAAGAACCACTCGGTTGTGGGATATGAGAATTTTCAATGCATATTTTAGCAATAAGACATTGACTATGAAATGCCAACTTTTTGTACAATTGCTAAAGATGCAAAAGATGAGATCCATGCTATCAAAATTGAAGATTCGTGTGAACAAGAAGACGGAGAAAAATGCTATTATTGTCAAAAAATATTTTTAATTCTCTCAATTCTATTAGAAATAATAGAAAGGAAAAAGATAAGAGAGCTACTCGAAGGGTTATTAAAACCTCATTAGTAAGTCATCATTTGAGAAAGGACCACTTTATGAGACAAGTTCTTGTGTTGATTTCAACATAAATCATAAGACTTTGCATAGATCACTTGCAAGAAGAGAAAGAGTTGACGATCCTCTTTAAAATGATACATGGGCTTTTGGTGGGAAGCTTCCATGTGTTGATAAGAAGCTAATTGATAGTGTGAATGAAGAAATTCAAATTTTTTGGCACTCTAGCTCTAAAGTGTCACTCAATGTAAAGGATGTCTTTAAGTTAAGAATTGGAAATCAAGACCACACATTGCATCCTAAACATTTTTCAATCATTTTGTACTCAAGTATTATAAATACCCACACAGATTGGATATCCAATACTTTAACATTATAATATTAATTTTATATTATATTATATGCATAGAAAATATACTATAATATTAATATATATTATTTTAAATATATCATTATTTAAAATATTTATATTATTAATAAAAATATTGGATATACAATACCTATCAGATCATATTTGATATCTGATATGTTTAGAAATTTTACATGGCCGAGTGCATTGTCACTAGGGCCTACTAAAAAGTAAATAAAAATTTTTACTTTTTTGGGGTAGATGAAAAACATGTTTTTTTAATATCACTATTTTTTGGATCCTTAGGACCCTACACATACCCTCCACTCTTTGCAAAGTTTCCTTTGTAACTAGGATTAAAAATGCATACATTGTGGCACCATAGATAAGGTCACATTAGTGAAAAAGGTCTTAAGACCATTCTAGATATAAAAAAAACCAATTGAGGGTATTTATGAAACTTATTTTTTTAGGAAGAGTGATATCTATGAGCACTATGTGTTTAGTAAACAAAATAGATCTTCATTTCCTAAACGATTTAATAAGGCTAAGACACCATTAAATATTGTTCAGATGTATGTGGTCTTTTTGATTTTGACACTTTGAATAGATCTTGGTATCATGTTTTCTTCATTGATGATGTCACATAATATACTTTCATTTATTTTATTCATTCAAAATTTATCTAAGGAACTTGATGTATTTTACAAACATCCAAAGATAGTTTAGTGAAAAACTACACCTTGAAATCTCTCTGAAATGGGGTAGTATAAAGAATGAACCATATATTAATGGAAAGATTTTGGAGCATGTTAAGTAGTTCTAAGATAGATAATTTATATTGGGAAGAAGTTGAAGTTATTGCTAGTTATATGTTGTCATTAGTGTAACACATTTAGTTAGTAAAGGAGACAAAATAGGCTAGTCAGTCAACACATAGAGAACAAGTACTAAGCAATACACAAGGAAGAGTATTATATTAACTGAACATAGTTTTGACCAAGCACTCATATCGAGCCAGATGACTATCAAGAAATGAGCACAATATAACTCAGCATTCATATGTACTGAGCGTTAGTGAATTACTGAGTAATGAATTTAGTGTACACCAAGTAAACCAAGAAATGACATAGAAGTTTGTAATAGCACAAAATACAAGGTAAATAGTTTACACCGATCAAAAAGTGGTTTACTAAGATCGACGGTTATATTTATTATGGATGTAATCATTTAATGACTGATGATTGTTATGTAAAGATGATCTAGGTTATTCAGTTGAGCCATTGATCTTAGGTTTTCTAAGATATAGTCATAACCCTAATTAGGTCAAAATCATTTGTTATAAGAATTGTAAAGATGTCATTTTTGACAAGGATCACACATGAAGTAGCCACACATTCAGACATCTGAAAATCAGACATGGTTGTGAAGATAAATCATTGAATAGAGCATTCAAGGAATGAATTAGATATTAGATTAGAAGGCTACTAAGAAGAATTCAGAGAAGAGATCAATCACATCAAGGTGATAACAGATAAGTACATATCAGATCTGAAATCAAGAAAAGTTAGTTTCTATCTATAGATCAATTTCACTATTTCTTTTTAACCATTGTAGTAGACTTAAATCTCTTAATAGAGTAGACTTAATAGTATTATGTAAAATCTCTTAACCAAGTGCCCACTTAATTGTGTTGCTAAAATCCTCTAACCAAGTAGATCTAACTGATTTTTTTGTTACTCCTAATAGGGTAAGATTACTAGAAGTGATCAATCTTTGTAGCCTTCACCGAGAACTTTATTTACTACAGTAGTGAAGCTTTTTGGGTTCCACCCCCACTAAAATTTTTACCTTCTAACAAGGGTTTCTGCAATACCAAAATATAAGTGTTATGTGTATGAAGTTTTATGTATGCATATTTGTTTAGTTTACAAGTATTTACATTTCAGTTATGTTATTGAATGAATGGAGATAGTAAATGTTACAGTCAATTAGTGAACTAATTTGTTTCAAGGATTGAGTTAAAAATTTTAGGGTTACTGATTCACCCCTCCCCTCTCAGTAACTCACCTTACCATAATTCCAACAATTGGTATTAGAGCTATTTCTCTTGTTGAGGAAGTTTAATCATTGAAGAGAAAAGATCTTAAGGATGGAAAGGTATAAGCTTGATAAGACTAGCGAAAATTAGAGATTGGAGATGCAGATTCTCATCGAACAATTTAAGGAAGACAAAGAAAATTTGAGAGATTTATTGATGAAAAGGAAGGAATTGGCATTTTGGCACATGAGATTGATTATTAGAAAGAAGAGATAGAGGAACTATCTGAAGGATCTAGATCTGGAAGTATATCTGATGCATCTGAAGGAACCATATCAGATCTATCTAAAAAGAATCAACACCTTACTGAACAAGTGAAAGAACTGCAAATCGGTCAAGAAACTAAAATGGTAAGAATGATTGATTTCATGAAAAATGCAAGATAGGCTGAACAAGAAAGGAATTTGGCTATTGAAGATAGAAGACAAATGACAGAAAATCTAGAAGAAAAAGAATTTGAGATACTGAAACTCATTGAGCATCATTTTGAAATTTCCAATTAGATGGTTGTCATGAGTTAGGAAGTCAATCGATTGAACAATGAACTTACTAGGAGATTGGAAGATATTGGTAAATTAAGGGAAGAGAATGAAAGCCTGAAAAATGAAGTGAAGATTCATCAACAACATAATGAGATGATTAAGAAAGATGGACAAAGTACCAAAAGGATGGATGAGTTCTTAAATAGTCAGAGAAGACTTGACAACACTACTGGTTTGGGCTATACTGAGTAGGGAGAGTCATCAATACAAATGAAAAAATGAATGTATATGCAAATCCAAGGCCAAAGAAACTCTCATTATATCACTGTAGAAAACCAAGTCACACATCAAATATTTTTAGAAGTAAAGAAAAAGGTATTCCTAAATCTACTCCTACATTTGATGGTTATTATTATAATTGTAACAAATATGGACATCAAGCACATGAGTGTAGATTAAAGATGATTTAATTCACCTAATAAACACTATATGGAAAAGAATTATCATACTTGCAACATGCATGGACATATATCACATGAGTGCAATAAAAAGATGAAGCAAGTCTAGAAACCAAAAGGACAAAATAAGACATATCAACCGAGAAGACAAGGTAATGCATATACTTGGGATTAAAACACTTGGGTTAATTTCACAACATGTGGTAGATATGGACATATTGTAGCAAATTGCAAGAGAATGCACTTGAGAGGAAGATCTAGAAACTGGAAAAATTATGGAATGGCATGTTTGCATTGTCACAAGGTCAGTCATCTAAGTAAAGACTACAAAGACCAAGCACTATAATTGAGTATTGATGTAAGTGAGAATACCATTGAAGGAATCATGAGGATACGAAACCAAATGTGAAAAAGAGAAACATATGAAAATGTTGGCACAAGCACAATAATCAGCGACACCTCATCCTTTTGGTTACGTGATTTCACCACCTCCACCTAAGCAAAATAAGTAAGTATGGGAACTGAATTCTAATCAATTATATCTTACACCAGCTCCTTATATCTAATGCATGAATAGAAAATCAGCATGAAATAAGATGCACTAGGTAGTTATATGTTTTGAGCATGAAATGTGTATAGTCGGTAAAAGTATGACTGAGTGTAAGTTTGTTAGTCAGTGAAAGTGTTAAGGTTAACTAAGTTGAAGAGTCAACTGAGAAAATTTAGTGTTAATCGAGCTAAAGTTTCAAAAGAGATAACCAAATATTTATTATTAACTGAGTTGTGCTTGGTGAAGCATTTATTGAAAAAATTTGAGAGGGAAAAGGATTTTTAGGTATAAATTAGCATCAAAGCAACTCATTTCTTCACACAGTGAACCAAAGCAAACCAGAGCGATTTGAGAAAAGAAAATCTAAGCTATTCATGGTGATTTAAGCATATCATGAACCATTTGATATTGTTTCAAGTAAGTTCTAAGAAAACTGAGGTATTTTCATAAAGTTTTTGTGAAGCCCTAAATCTATTAAAATAATGGCATCCCCATCAAAGTATGTTAAATCCAACACCGATAGTGACAAGAAGGTCACATTGATCAAGTCAACAACCTACGAAGAACCAAGATGCAAATTTAACTAAGAGGTTGCATCACAAGTTGATAACAAAGGTGTATTTTTTAGCATACTGTGTAGGGTTTTTTTGGTCCAAGATATACTATCATATATTCACTACAAGATAAGAGAAATTAGAGATCTTGAGCTACAATCTATATACCAAGAGCTATGCTAGGACATAAAGATGAAGGATGAATACACACACTAGAAAATCAAAGGTTTGACAAATGCCCTTCATTTTACGAAGGAGTTTAAGACATAATGGATTAGGTTTCTACTAAGCTGAGTTTACAAGGGAAAGATGTGGTTTGATGAACCGATTAAAATGACTAAAGATGTTACCCACATGGTTATTGGTTATCCAACAAATGATAAGGCAAAATCCCTAAGGCACCCACTGAGAACAAAGAATGAAAAATTAATAGGAACTGAGTGGGATGGTAGAGGCATGAGGATAAATACCATCATTGATCTAGAAACTAGGTTTGGAGCTTATGCCATTTCTTACAAGATATTTCACTAAAGAAGGCCCAATAATGTCCCATGTAGAGTAGTCGATATTGCATACAAGTTCGTAAAGAAGGGTTTACAACTAGACATCACTGAGCTAATGTTGAAACAATTAGAAAAATATGAGGACTATTTGTGTTCCTAATACCAACACATGTAAGTTTGGTTCACTACTTGTATGTATCTTTTTCTATTTGCAAAATTCATTTCCATTAGTTGGTAATGTACAATGGGATGTAAATAATCTAGTTATCATACAAATTGGTGAATTTATAAAGACCTTAGGACAAAATTTTGAAGTAGTAATGGATGATTACTTCGGTAAATTCAAAGAGAGAATGCATAAGAGGAGAAAGATACCTACACAACTAGTAGAAAAATACAAAGATGACATTTATTTTTTGTTGGACATCGACACCACCTTGATAAAGGAAGTTGAGCCAAGGACAACATGGTTAAACCCTATGGGCTATGAAATTGACATTAACTGAACTTCTAGGTCAATCAAGTCATTACTAGTTGAACCCAAAGATAAGAAAGCAACTAGGATCAAAACCTATGAAGAATCTAAGTTGAGAATAAAAATGGATCTAGTCAGAGTAAAAGTGGGAAGAAAATCCAAGAAAATGATGGATACTTTGACCAAGAAATTTGGTGATGATGATGAAGAAGTATCATAGAAGTTGGTTGAAGAAGCAACCGAGGAACAACTACTGATCGTTAATAGTGAGCAAGAAGAAGAGACTGAGTCAGATAAAGAAGTTCAAGTTGCACTGGTGAAGACAAAAGGGAAGAGGAAAGAGGCTGATACCCCTACATGAGTGCTTACAAGATCCTCCATAGGTGTTTATCCACCCCTAAAATGTGGTGGTAAAAAAATCACAAGGCCTACACTTGGGAAGACCTACCAAAAGAAGAAAAGAGGTACACAAGCCTCTACCGAGAAGCCTAAGAAGAGGAGGAAGCTAATAAGAGGTAAGGATGATATTGATTCTGATGAAGAAGAAGATAATAGTCAATTTAAAGTAGTTGTGAATAAAGGACAAACAATATATGACATGGTAAAGAACATAAAGGAAACAGGTAGACTAGGTCACCCTAAAATGAATCAGTATGTACATATGTCTACCAAGGATTAGAAAAAACTAGAGGAAGCAACATGATGATTAAGTTTAGAAGGTTACTAGTGAAATTTTCAAATTACATTCCTAAAGAGCTATATGAGAAGATATCAACAAGATGGACTTATGCCTTGCATACCGAGAAGAAAATGAGGGAACACTCATTAATTTTGGCAATGCCTACTTTATCGGTAACCGAAGTAGAAGATTTGATGAAACAATATGTAAATATATTTTTGATGAAGGGAAGAGCACTGAATATTTTGCAAGGGAAACTTGAAGAAGTGGATGAAGATAGTAAAGTTTTTTGGACAAAATTTTTGAATTCAAAGGCTAAAGCAAGCCAAACTACCCTAGTAGTAATCCACAAGAAAGATGTAAAAGGCAATGGAAAAGGGGTACACTCAGATGATGTAGATCTTGCTACATCAAAACCAACTAAAGAGCCTATCCATATATCTGACACAGAGAAGCCAGATAATGAAACATATGCAATAGACTTCTATCCTGCTAGATATACCAAGGAAGAAAAATAGGATACTCCCGAGAAGCTAGTTATAACTAGGAATGATGAAGTGACAATTGAAGATATCACTAATGGAGATCCTAATGACAAGGCATAAGTTGATGAATATGTTACTATTACTACTACTGAGAATATGGAAGAAGATAAAGATACTGGGGTAGCTATAGTAAATATACCAGGTAACTTACCTATATTGGTGCAAGACATAAAAATAGCTAATTAAGAGCAACCCGAGGAGAAAAAACCTAAGTAACAAATAGACACTATTGAAGGACAAGGTGAAGGAGACAATAAGGAGGCAAATGAGCCTGAGAAAAAAGAGGTTGAAAATAAAGGAGCTAAAACTGAGACAAATGTAGAAGATTCTACAATAGGTACTAGGTTAGACACCTAAGAACCTCAACCTGAGGGTACAATAAAAGGGAAAGACAAGGAGGAAAGTATCTCAACCGAGAAAGAAAATTCTAATCTAGAGACTAAATCTCTTGTACCATATGAGAAATCTCCCACATCCAACACACTGGAGAAGAAGAAGAAGAAGAAGAAGAAGAAGAAACATGGTAAAGGTCTAGTCACTTTAGATGAAATTACTGAAATTCCTACATATGACTCGAGAACCCTAGACCTAGAAGCACTAAGAAGATATGGAGAATTGTGCACAAGAAAAGATAAGACAAGAAAGAAAGAACAAACAGGTAGTACCTGATACCAATGTTGATGAGGCAACTCCCATAGTTGATCAACTTGCAACTCTAACCAGGTACATCAACTCTTTGAATATAGATGTAGAAAAGAGAATATAAGAGAAATGAATAAAAAATACAGTTTAAGATTACAGAGAAAATCAACCAGGCAGTGGAAATCAATAAGGTGAAATTAACTAAAACCATTAATGAGATTGAAGCTATTATTCAACAGATAATCACCACTCTACAACTACTTTGCACTACCGAGTCCTTCACTACAAACACAATCAAGAAGCTAAAGAAATTAGATGATGAACTGTAGAAGAGTGCATAAAGCTTTTAGATAGACCCATTTACATTCAAAGCACATTATGCTAAATTCAAGCATATACATGGGTTGAGGAATGAGCTAACACTAATACATTTGGGGTGAAATTGCAACGGCAATTTGCGACGACAGGCAAATGTCATGCGGTTTTGGCTTCTTTTTTTTCAAATATAGCCCGACACCGTCGCAATTGCGATGACAATACATTTGGCAATGTCGCCATTGCGACGTTGTCGAGATATAAGGACAAAAAAAAAAGGAACGTTGTCATTTTTGTTTTCAACAGCACCGTAACCCTCTGCGAAATCACATCAGGATATAAGGGCAAAAAAAACAAGAACGTTGTCATTTGTGTTTTCAACAGCGCTGTAACCCTCCGCGAAATCACATCGGGATATAAAGGCAAAAAAAACAAGAACGTTGTCATTTGTGTTTTCAACAGCGCCGTAACCCTCCGCGAAATCACAGCTACAATTTCTGAGTACGTTGGGTTTATTTTTCTTTTGTCATTATTATGTAATCTGGTATTCAGCTGTTAGAGAGCTAAAATACCCAGAAATGAGGACATATCTATGTTGAATTTATTGTTAGCGGCTTTGGTTATTTAGAAGTTTAATTTTATTTGTTCATCTTTCAAGCACAAATGTTTTGTGGACCGTAACGTCTTCATTGTTTCGGGTATGCAGTGAAACAGCCCTAACTTGCAATTGTGATGTTGTCGGGATATAAGGGCAAAAAAAAAAAGGAACGTTGTCATTTGTGTTTTCAACAGCACCGTAACCCTCCACGAAATCACATTGGGATATAAGGGCAAAAAAAACAAGAACGTTGTCATTTGTGTTTTCAACAGCGCCGAGAGAGATTCCCTCCGCGAAATCACAGCTACAATTTCTGAGTACGTTGGGTTTATTTTTCTTTTGTCATTATTATGTAATCTAGTATTCAGCTGTTAGAGAGCTAAAATACCCAGAAATGAGGACATATCTATGTTGAATTTATTGTTAGCGGCTTTGGTTATTTAGAAGTTTAATTTTATTTGTTCATCTTTCAAGCACAAACGTTTTGTGGACTGTAATGTCTTCATTGTTTCGGGTATGCAATGAAACAACCCTAACTTGCGACTACCTTCACAGTACTTGTGTACATTATCATGTTGTCTTTACAGTGACTGTCCTCATTCAAGTGGCAATTACACAAGGGACAGTCACTGTGAGATGTCCTCATTTGTGACAAGGACAGTCACACTTAGGACATCTCATAGTGATATTCCCTTGTGTAATTTCCACTTGAATGTATTGCTATTGAACCACATTAATGCTTTTCTTCTTCAACAAATGAGGATAGTCACTGTAAAGACAACATGATAATGTACACAATTACCAAAAAATGATCTTGTTAATTGATGTAACACTTTGTCTTTCTCACTCCCTATCCTTCACTAGGGTCTCTTTAGGCCAATGTTTTGACTTGATAGGGTACTTAACTATCCCTACACTCTTTAGGTATCTCTACCCAAGATCCCACTCCTTCAACTAGTGCACACCAACAAGAAATACAACAAACTCTGCTCAATACCAATCTAGCTACTAGGACACTCCTAGTCTTGTCTTCACAAATTGAAACACATTCAACTAGAACTTTACTCCATGGAGAGGCTGGCCACTAGGACCTCTATTGGTTTCAATATTACTCCACCTATACTTTTCATCAGTACTTCAATCTGGTTCATCAAACCATGCCAATTGCACCCAAAAATAGGCTGCTAGCAATTAGGCCTTTGTCAAGCCTTTTTGTTTATATTAAGCCACCTAAAGGGCTTAGGATTTAGATGCCCTTTATTGAAAACTCCAAGATATCTAAGGTCTTCTCCTCCTAGATTTTTTGTACACCAACTGCTACAGCCATGCCTGAAAACAAGTATTTTGACACAACTTGGACAGTCTGACTAAGAGTTTGTTTTCTCAGCAGCCAAAGAAACTCACCCAATCTTCTAATTTGACTTGGGGCTTCTTTAGATGTGTTTCTACCTCTCCATGAGATTTTAGTTGAAGCAACCAATGCATTCAACTTGTTGTAATCTTCTTGTAATGATTTGTCATCCCTAACTATGCTCAACTGACTCACCTAGGACATCATTGCAAACATAGAAAATGAGCTTCCCAGGGCCCCTCCTTCCAAACATATAGTACATGGAGTCTCCTCACCCATTCCAAGAGCCCGTACAAAATTGACAATGGAATGATGAGCTAAGACTCCATTTGTTCAACCTGCCTGGTTCAAACCAATGATAGGGTACTTAACAAAAGAATTAACAAACTAGTTGGAATGCTTCAAAACTCAAAAAAAACACAACACAGAATAAAAAAACAACTTGTACTAACTTTTCCAATAGACACTGCGAGCTATCTAATCCATTAATCAACTGAAAACAAAGAAACAAAAAAACTCAAGAATTCACTAAAACCGTGTTACTTTACAAATCTTCTTAATTCCAAATGTTTTTCCCCCCAACCTTTTGCACAGATCGATGGAGGCCTCTTATAGTTGATCTGATGCCTAATTCAATGGTTTCATATAGTTACATAACCATCTTACTCGAAAATGCTCCCTTGCACAAATGTTGTCAATGTTGTGAATGACAACATTGACAACTTGTTACAACCTTTGGGATTTTGGTTCAAAACTTATTGTTCAAACACCATAAGACCCTAACCATGACTTAGTTAGGCTATTTAGACCTCACATAGGCCACTTCTACACTTCTTTGCCCAATTTGACCCCTAAATGCTTCATTCCCACTTTTGCCACAATATTGTTAACTTGGGTACAAATTGGCACTTGCCTTCACAAAGGTCACACATGAGGACATCTCATAGTGATCGATTGTCCCTTGTGTAATTGCCACTTGAATGTATTGCTATTGAACCACATTAATGCTTTTCTTCTTCAACAAATGAGGACAGTCACTCTAAAGACAACATGATAATGTACACTCACTGTAAGGACAGTCACAAATGAGGACATCTCACAGTGACTGTCCCTTGTGTAATTGTCACTTGAATGTATTGCTATTGAACCAAATTAATTCTTTCCTTCTTCAACAAATGAGGACAGTCACTCTAAAGACAACATGATAATGTACACTCACTGTAAGGATAGTCACAAATGAGGACATCTCACAGTGACTGTCCCTTGTGTAATTGCTGCTTGAATTACACAAGGGACAGTCATTGTGAGATGTCCTCATTTATGACAAGGACAGTCACACATGAGGACATCTCATAGTGATTGTCCCTTGTGTAATTGCCACTTGAATGTATTGCTATTGAGCCACATTAATGCTTTTCTTCTTCAACAAATGAGGACAGTCACTCTAAAGACAACATGATAATGTACACTCACTATAAGGACAGTCACAAATGAGGACATCTCACAGTGACTGTCCCTTGTGTAATTTCTACTTGAATTACATAAGGGACAGTCATTGTGAGATGTCCTCATTTGTGACAAGGATAGTCACACATGAGGACATCTCACAGTGATTGTCCCTTGTGTAATTGTCACTTGAATGTATTGCTATTGAACCACATTAATGCTTTTCTTCTTCAACAAATGAGGACAGTCACTCTAAAGACAATATGATAATGTACACTCACTGTAAGGACAGTCACAAATGAGGACATCTCACAGTGACTGTCCCTTGTGTAATTGCCGCTTGAATTACACAAGGGATAGTCATTGTGAGATGTCCTCATTTGTGACAAGGACAGTCACACATGAGGACATCTCACAGTGATTGTCTGTAATGTCCCCTTTTTGGCTAACTTGGAAAACAGGAACAATTACTCCACTTCTTAGACTTACTCTATCAGATACTTACAATTAGACTAAGTAATGGAGGTTACTTAAGATATCAACCGCTATTTCAGATTCAATCATAATATGTGTGCAAGATGATATTGATACCAATATGTTTAATAGCACTGTCGGATATAATGATATGAAATATGCTATGAATATGATGTTTCCTATCACTTATAGTGATAGTATAATGTTGCTATGTCTGATATAAACAATATCGATATACAATCAATAAGTATTGCTTACAGAAATGTATTTGCTGTGTCTGATATGATGATGTAATTATGCAAATGTGTAATATCGCTATGAGTGATATGTTGCTATTTCAGATTCTGAATTATATGCTTGAAACTTCAAATATTGATGCTGTTTCTGACTATCCTTTCTATCTGTGCAATCATGGTGTTGTCTCTAATCTGCAATGATAAACTTGAAACCAAACTGCCAAAGGCAGATGCTCTATTGAGCATATCCAAATATGGATAAGTAAATAAAGTTCTAATGATGCCTTGAGTGACTAATGAGAATGCATTCTTATATTGTCTTTAACAAATGAAGAGATGCTATGAATGAGATGTGTCTTGTTTCTTCCTCCACGTCCCTTTGTTAATCACACCTTTCCATAATCCGACAGTTCACATAATATTATTTCATTATTTTCTGATCATAGATAACTCCTAGATTGACTCAATATCAAATCTTTTTATGAAGGTAATCTTCCCTAATTGGTAGTGCAACCAGTAGTTAACATCCATTGTGTTTGTATTAGTTTGGTCTAACTATCATTAGTATTTAGTCAATCGATATTAACTCTTGCCTTATCCCATATTGTTATGATTATATCCAATCTTTCTACTCTGATATAAGTCGATATCATTTTCTGATAATTGTCCATTTATTGGTTGATTGCTGGTAATGGAGTTTGATCTTCAAATTGACTTCCATTCCTGTTAATACTTAAGGATACATTGTACTTATTATCCATGACTGATGCCTCATTCATCAATAGCTTGTGATATAATCACTGATGCTTTTGTGTTTCTACAAGATGTGGTTTATCTCAGACAATCGATAATCTTTCAATCCTTTAGTCGATATCCTCCTATGTGGTGTCTATTGATATAGATAGTAGAATTCAATCTAGTTTATGTTATTGTCATGATAACATAGGAAGTGATGGTGCATATTTGCTAGCGGGTCTTCATGTTTGATATTTCTTTATCGGATATGTCATTGTCTAAACTTGTGCAATTAATGATTATTTATAATATATGAATGGTTATCCTTCTTGCTTATCAATACATCTTCTGAAACACATAGCGACCTATCCCTTATTCATATCATGTTGATCTTGACTTCATAGTATTTGGTTCATTAATCATCCTCTCATGGTATCGATGTGTAATGACTAGTGATTGTTGTATCACTTCTTCATTCCTCATCGTGATAGATAATGCAGATGTTTAATGTAGATGTATATCGATTACAGATATTCGATATTGCTTTAAACGTTATTATTATTATTATTATTATTATTAATGTTATTGTTATTATTAAATATTATAATTAATGATGTTAGTAATATTAATAATATTATAATAAATATTATTATAGTGATAACATATTGTTTTATATTGAGAGGTTTATTAATATTATTTATATATTAAAATTATTATATCAATAATTGATTTAATATTATTACTTAATATATTATTATAATATAATATATATAATTTATTAATAATTATTTATTATTAATTTATATTATAATTATAATCATAATTATATTATTTATTAATATTTTAATATTATTTAATTAACATATTACTTATTATGCTAACTATATATTATTATTATCTTTTGATAATAATTATATATTATTGTTATATACCGTTAATAATAGATTATTATATATCATCTGATCATTTTATTATTATACTAAGTTCAATATGTCACGGCTCATGACATTGTCCCTTGTGTAATTGCCACTTGAATGTATTGCTATTGAACCACATTAATGCTTTTCTTCTTCAACAAATGAGGACAGTCACTCTAAAGACAACATGATAATGTACACTCATTGTAAGGACAGTCACAAATGAGGACATCTCACAGTGACTGTCCCTTGTGTAATTGCCACTTGAATTACACAAGGGACAGTCATTGTGAGATGTCCTCATTTGTGACAAGGACAATCACACATGAGGACATCTCACAGTGATTGTCCCTTGTGTAATTGCCACTTGAATGTATTGCTATTGAACCACATTAATGCTTTTCTTCTTCAACAAATGAGGACAGTCACTCTAAAGACACCATGATAATGTACACTCACTGTAAGGACAGTCACAAATGAGGACATCTCATAGTGACTGTCCCTTGTGTAATTGCCACTTGAATGTATTGCTATTCAGCCACATTAATGCTTTTCTTCTTCAACAAATGAGGATAGTCACTCTAAGGACAACATGATAATGTACACTCATTGTAAGTGTACATTATCATGTTGTATTACAAATGGACCTTATGTTGGTCGGGATATAAGTGCAAAAAAAAAAAGGAACGTTGTCATTTATGTTTTCAACAGCGCCAAGAGAGATTCCCTCCGCGAAATCAAGCGGGTTATCATTTGTGTTTTGAACAAAGCGGGTTGTCATTTGTGTTTTGAACAGCACCGAGAGAGATTCCCTCCGTGAAATCAAGCGGGTTGTCATTTGTGTTTTCAACAGCGCCGAGAGAGATTCCCTCCGCAAAATCACAGCTACAATTTCTGAGTACGTTGGGTTTATTTTTCTTTTGTCATTATTATTTAATCTGGTATTCAGCTGTTAGAGAGCTAAAATACCCAGAAATGAGGACATATCTGTGTTGAATTTATTGTTAGCGGCTTTGGTTATTTAGAATGCTTCCCCACAATACTTAATAGGATGCATTTGGTTTTCAAAGCTTTCACTGACTTGGATTCAAGATTCTGAGACTTTCACATGCCTTGCTTCAGTTGTTTCCGCAAACAAATCGTGTGCCTTTTGTATGCTTCCACATTTTATATACATGTCCATCAGGGTAGTCACCACCACTATATTTGACAAAAACCCATCTTCAATTACTTTTTGGTGAATTTCCCTACCCTGTTCTATGACTGTACCTCTGGTTTTAATGTATAAAAATGACCCAAATTTCAAAGGAAGTATATGATAAATTCCACCTAACACTTCCTAATCCCTGGACAGTGTCTTCTTACACTTTGAAAAAAACAATTCCAAAGGGAATTAGCCTCTAGGGCTCTGCAACACCCAAACCCACAATTCTTGGCTCTAAACCCTTCTTAACTAGGGCATTCTCAATCACCCGATTCTACACCCTTCAAATCCAAATTAGTGGATGATTCACCATCTCACAAACATTATACAATGTTCCAAATTATAACAATCCACCCTTGCTTGGATAGATCACTCACTGCTATACATTAGCATTCAACTCAAGGTAATTTCCCACAGTTTATCCTGTGATCACACTATTTTCCACAAAACTTTGCCTATGCAATGTCAGTACTTCATAATACAAGTTAGTTATTGTCATCCCATGAATATTAGGCCTTCTATGTTACAGCAAAATCAAAGTAAACTCATTCAGAACGGTTTAGAATGGATGAAAGAAATCCTTCTAACTCATGTATGTGTTAGTTCAAACAAATGAGGATAGTCACTCTAAAGACAACATGATAATGTACACTCATAGTAAGTGTACATTATCATGTTGTCTTTAGATTGACTATGCTCATTTGTTGAAGAAGAAAAGCATTAATGTGGTTGAATAGCAATACATTCAAGTGGCAATTACACAAGGGACAGTCACTGTGAGATGTCCTCATTTGTGACTGTCCTTACAGTGAGTGTACATTATCATGTTGTCTTTAGAGTGACTGTCCTCATTCTGTAAGTGTACATTATCATGTTGTCTTTACAGTGACTGTTCTCCTTCAAGTGGCAATTACACAAGGGACAGTCACTGTAAAGACAACATGATAATGTAGAGGAACATTGTCATTTGTGTTTTCAACAGCGCTGAGAGAGATTCCCTCCGTGAAATCAAGTGGGTTATCATTTGTGTTTTGAACAAAGCGGGTTGTCATTTGTGTTTTGAACAGCACCGAGAGAGATTACCTCCGCGAAATCAAGCGGGTTGTCATTTGTGTTTTCAACAGCGCTGAGAGAGATTCCCTCCGCAAAATCACAGCTACAATTTCTGAGTACATTGGGTTTATTTTTCTTTTGTCATTATTATTTAATCTTCTACACAATCCTTCTACACAATCTATGCATAATGAAGGTTCGCATGATGTGCATCCTAGTGGTGGAGGTATACATTTGCTATTAAAATTTTTATATGTAATTACAATTGGTGTTTGGATTAATGTAACATTTTGTATAGCAACTGTAGAGGATCGAGGGGTCGGTGCTCATGAGCATGTTGAGGTTGAGTCTAGACAAAATGATGTGGCCAGATCAGGTAATTAAAGAGTGCCACAGTTATGTTCTTTAAAATAATTAAATACTTGTAACAATTATAATTAAATATTTTAAATTTAACTCTTTTATTTGTTATTGTAGAGGACCCCCCTTTGCAGTAGCATAGGAATTTGAGATCATCAAGAACAGAGAACAAAACAACTGATGAGGGGGGTATTGATGATAACACTGATGCTCCTCTTAGAGCTTACATAGAAAAAAAAATTAGAAAGAGAAAAAAGAAATGATTGTCATCTAAATACCTTAATTGATAATGACTGAATTTTATGTCTCAATGAATTTAATTATGTGCTAATGAATGTTCATGAATTATGTGTTTATTTTCATATTGATGAATGTTGCATGTTAACGAATCTAATGTGTTAATGAATGTTATCATGTGATATTGATTGAATGTTACATTTTATTAATAATTGAAAGAATGAATGAATGTTAGATGTTAACGGGGAATGTAGAGTGATGTTAGGGGGAGGGGGGTGGGGCCAAATGAGCTTCCACCTTCATGTGGTTGGCCCTGTTTAGTAGAGAATATTAAACTATATTCTCGAAACAAAGTGAAGCTCAATAAGATACTAAATGAGTCAAAATGGTTATCAAGGTCCTCTATCCATAAGATACTTGTAGTCAAAATGGTTATTAATAAGATACTTGTAGTCAAAATGGTTATCTAGGTCCTCTATCCATTCCATAAGTTCTTCACCATTCAAACTTCCTCCATAACAAGGAATGTGCTCTAGGTTAGTCATGAAGCCTAGCATGGACTCTCTGTCAGATAGAGCCACTATTTCAGAGCCTTTTCTGTGCATTTCCTTCAAGCACTGTATAGTGTACAGATGTGAAAGGGAGGGCAGACTAGTGTGGAAGTTAGAGTATTTATATCTTATGCTTTGAGAGTTTATTTGGTAGATTCAAGACACCTTATATCAAAGTTATTCCTTTTTCTTATCTGTTGTTCTGTCAAACCCTCATTTTTTGGGTTATTGCATTCAAATGGCCTTAACTTGCAAATAAACCATAGGATATCCTCTGTTCTTTGTAAAATGCAAGTTAAGGGGGTTTATTTTCATATTTTAAAAGCTTTGGAACAGGATACTAAGCCAGAGAATTTTGAGAGCAAGCCCTAGGTCAAGAATCTCAATGTTCTTGACTAGGAGTTGATGGATTATGCAAGATCAGAGGGTAGCGGCAAGTAAAGGACCTCAAACCTTGTTGAATCTAGATCTTTAGAGCATGGTGGACATCTTCAAACTCTGATCTTGGTTTCATGCACCCATTTTCAATGCCTTGTTTTGGAACCCACACCCAAAGGCATGCATTAGGTCTGCGGACTCAATAAGGACATTGATATGCTGGAGTGGAGTCAGGGTCTGGGAGTTGGAGGATTGTTAGAACATCAAAAATGGTACTCAAAAAACATATAAGTTCATAAGGTCCTTTGTCAAATTGAAGAGTTATTGCTGCAGAACAGGTTTTGGAGACCTACTAGAGTCACTAGGTCTATTTGTGATTTTGATGTCTTGGGTTGTTTGGAACACAACCAATGCATGATTCTGCATGTTTTAGGGAATCTTAAGAGTTTTCAAATGTTTTATTGGGTTGGCAAAGCCTAGGATCAATAAAGTCTCTTTTGGTAGAAAATCAGGGAACTTGTCCCTAAAAGGAAATTTGGTCTTGGTTGGGATTGAGTCAATAAGGTGTTAGAAGTATCTTGAAAACTTTGAAGTCCCTCTAGTACAGAGATTTTAAACTGGTCTGATAGAATCAGAGGCTAAATTTCTTAGGTGTAACATTTTGGTGTCTTGAAGTGGGTTGGGGCTTAAGACCAAGTTTCTTGCTGACCACTCTGCATCACATTGTCTTGCATGAAATTAGTCATTCTGTATACACTGGTCTAGTGTTGTCAATAGACCCAAATAGTTCAAAGATACTCGAACCAATCAGATGTTTTATGGGGTGCATTTTTGTGTTAGGTAGAAAGGATTCTTCATACAGGTGAAAGTCTCGAACCTTTCCCCACTCCCAAAAAATATCACTTGTACTGTTATGAGCAGTCATGAGGACTAGATAGATACATTATAATATATGTAATTGCCACTTGAATGTATTGCTATTCAACCACATTTATGGGCCTGTTTGGACCACGGCACACAGTAGCATCTACAGAGAAGAATATCCCAGGTGTAACAAGCTCTAAGAATATACCAATAGTTCTAAGAAGTTCCCTAGCACACAGTAGCATCTACAGAGAGCAATATACAACATGAGGGCAGTCACTATAAAGACAACATGATAATGTACACTCATTGTATGTGTACATTATCATGTTGTCTTTACAGTGACTGTCCTCATTCAAGTGGCAATTACACAAGGGATAGTCACTGTGAGATGTCCTCATTTGTGACAAGGACAGTCACACATGAGGACATCTCACAGTCACTGTCCCTTGTGTAATTTCCACTTGAATGTATTGTTATTCAACCACATTTATGGGCCCGTTTGGACCACGACACATAGTAGCATCTACAGAGAAGAAGTTTGGTATGCAATGGTCTTGAAACCTCCTGAGAAATTCTTGGTATGCATTTGTGTGGTGCAAAAGCTTCGTTGAAAGAGAAAAAGAAGAAAAGAATAGAAATGATTTTTTTTCTTTTTATGTCATATACTGTAACCAGCTACTTATAACTTGCAAAAATTATTATAACCATTTGAAATTGAAACTTAGTTTAATGTGAAACTGAGAACTGCTTTATTAGAGCTTTCTGTGATTTAGATTCAGACATCAAGAACATTGTTTGCCTAATATTGTGATTAATGTTTATTTATTAATATCTCATACTGACAAACAATTGATAATTGTAGGGAAAACGTCATTGGGGGTCTTTGAGGATCCACCAGAAGCCAAGGAGAAAATGTATTCAAATGCTAAAGATGGTGTAACAGTCCTTACAGCTGTTGAACCTTGCTGTGTAGATCATCTCCGATTCTCCAAGTTCAACAGTACTGTGGTATTCCTTTGGATACTTCTAATGGTAAATTTCAGACATCAAGTTCTTTTCGTATGAAACTACTACATTTGTAATTTGTAGTTTTAAACTTTTAGTTTATAAATGTTCATCAGCTTTAGTTCGTATGCTGCCATTTCAAGTATGATTAATGAAGTTACCTTTATCACAGGATGAAAGTGAGCAGTCAGCATACTGGTACGGAGCTGGCAGCATTGATACGGTGACTAGGGCATCGTTTAATGGTGGTATTGTGTTTTCCCATGTTTAGGGCATCGGCCTTTTGAAGCATTGCCTTCATCTTTCTTAAGTCTGAGTTTTAAGTTTGTTTATCTCTCTCGGCGCTGTTAAAAATACAAATGACAATGTTCTTGTTTGTTTTGCCCTTATATCCCGATGTGATTTCGCAGAGGGTTACGGCGCTGTTGAAAACACAAATGAAAACACAAATCCCTTGTGTAATTTCCACTTGAAGGAGGATAGTCACTGTAAAGACAACATGATAATGTACACTTACAGTGAGTGTACATTATCATGTTGTCTTTAGAGTGACTATCCTCATTTGTTGAAGAAGAAAAGCATTAATGTGGCTGAATAGCAATACATTCAAGTGGCAATCACACAAGGGACAGTCACTGTGAGATGTCCTCATTTGTGACTGTCCTTACAGTGAGTGTACATTATCATGTTGTCTTTAGAGTGACTGTCCTCATTTGTTGAAGAAGAAAAGCATTAATGTGGTTCAATAGCAATACATTCAAGTGGCAATTACACAAGGGACAATCGATCACTGTGAGATGTCCTCATGTGTGACTATCCTTGTCACAAATGAGGACATCTCACAATGATTGTCCCTTCTGTAATTGCCACTTGAATGAGGACAGTCACTGTAAAGACAACATGATAATGTACACATACAATGAGTGTACATTATCATGTTGTCTTTACAGTGGCTGCCCTCATGTTGTATATTCTTCTCTGTAGATGCTACTATGTGCTAGGGAACTTCTTAGAATTGTTGGTATATTCTTACAACTTGTTACACCTGGGATATTCTTCTTTGTAGATGCTATTGTGTGTCGTGGTCCAAACAGGCCCATAAATGTGGTTGAATAGCAGTACATTCCAGTGGAAATTACACAAGGGACAGTCACTATGAGATGTCCTCATGTGTGACTGTCCTTGTCACAAATGAGGACATCTCACAGTGACTGTCCCTTGTGTAATTGCCACTTGAAGGAAAAAAGCATTAATGTGGTTCAATAGCAATGTATTCAAGCGGCAATTACACAAGGGATAACCACTCTAAGATTTCCTCATTTGTGACTATCCTTACAGTGAGTGTACATTATCATGTTGTCTTTACAGTGACTGTCCTCATTTGTTGAAGGAAAAAAGCATTAATGTGGTTCAATAGTGATGCAGAGTAGTCAGCAAGAAACTTGGATCTATGTCCCAACCCACTTCAAGACACCAAAATGACTCAACCAATCAATTAGGCTCTGATTTCCATAGGTTAATGTTTAAACTCTGCAAAGTAATGAATTTGAAGGTTTCAAGGATCACACAACAACTTATGGACTCAATCCCATTCAATAACAAATTTCCTTTTAGGGACAAGTTCCCTGATTTTCTATCAAAAGAGACTTTTAAGGTTCTAGATCTTACTTCCTGCAGCAAAACTTAGAAACCCCTTAGATATCACCTAAATAACAAGAATCATGCATTGGTTGTGATCTAAACAACCCAAGACATCAAAATAACAAACTGACCTAGTGACCCTAGTAGGTCTCCCAAACCTGCTCTGCAGCCATAACTCTACAACTTGCCAAAGGAATCTAAGAAGTTATATGTTTTCTGAGTACCCTTTTTGGATTTCTAACAGACCACCAACTCATCCTAGACCCTGACTCCAGTCCATCATATCAATGTCTTCATTGAGTCCGCAGACCTAATGCATGCTTTTAGGTGTGGGTTCCAAAACAAAGCATTGAAAATGGGTGTATGAAACCAAGATCAGAGTTTTGGAGTGTTCTCCTGATCCAGATAAACAAGAATGCACAATTTTTCAAGTCCTCAATACGATGCAAGCTTCTGATTTTATTCTGATTACCATCTTCCCAGCCAAAAACATGGTAGTTTTTGATCTAGGGCTCGCTCTCAACAAATGCAGATGCAACCCCCTACCTCAGGGCTTTTAGAATATACAAATATACATCCTTAACTCTCATTCCACCAAGGAAGAAGGAATTCCAATGGTTGAAACGTGAGTTAAGGTCTTTACATCAGTCAAACCCTGAAAATGAGGGTTTGTAAACAATGCACAGAAAATTTGAAATAACTTAGATATAAAACAAAGAGAATCAATCAAACCAACTTCCAAAGCATCAGATGTCACTATTACAACTTCCAAGAAAATTTTATCATCCAACCACCATCCGTACAGCCGTACAGAGTTCATTTTTCACCAGAAATGCACTAAAACAGGGTTATTTTTATTTTTTATGAAAGCAAAATGATTACAATACTGGTTCTCTGTCTGTCTTCAACCATTTGAAGCCTAAAATAGGCTCTCCAAACATTGGTTCAACCATCTAGGTGGTTAGAATAGTTTATCCAACAAATGTCAACTTTGCTAAGCAACTTTTAAAGTTGCATTACAACTTTGCAAACAACTTTGCCGAGAAGGTTAAAAATGTGTTGTGAAACTTTAGGAACCTTATTAAAGTTATTTTGGACCTTCAAACTTCTTAACAACATCTAAAAGACACCTAATAAACACTTACTATGCTCATTTCATCCAAGGACTCAAAAGATGCCCAAGGTTTATAAGTCACCAAGGGGTCTTGTGTCCAACAAGTGGATGTTTATAAGGAGATAAAATCAATCCTTAATATTTATTACAAACCAAGAAAACATCTAAAACTCCTATTCTAATTTATTGTCATTCAAAAAGACTATGATTTGTCATTCAAAAAGACTCTGATTTGTCAATCAAAAGGACCTTTCACCAGTCAATCCTTCAAAGCTCCAAGGTGAAAATCTTATGTTCCAATTGATAGGATTTGACTCCTTGGCTTCATGGCAACTTCCTTCAATCATGGTGTCTTTGGCTTGCATTAGGGATGCCCCTGCATCAAATAGCAATGCATTCAAGTGGCAATTACACAAGGGACAATACATGCCCATTAAAGTTGGTGTTTTGTTATCCAGCATGACAATGGAGACAACATACTCTGTGTCAATTTTACTGATCAAATTTCCCTCCGCCAGGCAAAGCAACAATCTAGGTATGATAAGGTGAAATTTTGTAGTCCTTTTGGGTATGATAACAGTTCTAGTTTCCAATAAGATGGTTCATTTTTATAATCTAGCTTCAATTTCTCTTGTGAAAATCTTTTTTTCATTTTATGGGTGGTAAAATATAATTATTATGCTAGAGGTGTGTACTTATGGATGATAATGAAACAAAATGATAAGATTTAAGACTCTTGTTTTTTTTTTAAATAGCAATTTAAGTTTCCTTCTATTATAAATTACTATTTTTCTATTTTTTAATGTATCTTTCCAGATCTTTTATATCAATTTTATTTATGAAATATAAATATATTAATAATGTTTTAGTGTTTTTAGGATTAGTTTATATCAATTCTATGTATCATCATTCATCATTCAATTGTCAGTATTATTAATTTAGACTGTGCAATTGTAGAACTACTCGAATATGGGTTGGATGGATACTCAAGCAAGGGAACCCTCCTCAAATATCTCAAGCAGTGAACTTGGAAAAATGTGTCCTGAAGGAACCCTTTCCATCAGAGAGATAAAAGTACAAACAAGTAAAAGAAGCAGGCTCTACAAATATGTTTTTGAGAAGAAAAATGATAGATTATTTGAGTATGGTTCATGAGGTATATCTAAAAAGACATTTTTTTTCTTATTATAATAAAAGAGGAAGTTGTGAATGTCAAAGTTGAGTGAAACAAAAATTATTTTCATCAAATTTTGTTAGGCTTGCTTTTGGGAATAGTTTCTTACAATATTGCTATTAAGATTTTTATTGTGTAGTTTTTAGATTAGGTTTATAAAATTATATTTCATGAGTAGTGATTCATATTAATCAATTAATGATACTTTTGGAAGGTATTTTCAATGTGTCAAATTTTGATATTTTTACAAGAATTAGATTGTGTAATTTTTTTAATTAAAGTCATTGACTCATATTTCATAAATAATAGTTCTCATGAATCCATCTCTTATAAGATTGAATAGTCTATTTAGGAAGTATTTCTGATAGTATGTCAAATTATGATATTACTATTACCATTAGATTGCATGGCTTTGAAGTCAACCTCGTTGACCCATATTCTTCTCTGTAGATGCTACTATGTGCTAGGGAACTTCTTAGAACTATTGGTATATTCTTACAACTTGTTACACCTGGGATATTCTTCTCTGTAGATGCTACTATGTGCCACGGTCCAAACAGGCCCATAAATGTGGTTGAATAGCAATACATTCAAGTGGCAATTACACAAGGGACAGTCACTGTGAGATGTCCTCATGTGTGACTGTCCTTGTCACAAATGAGGACATCTCACAATGACTGTCCCTTGTGTAATTTCCACTTGAATGAGGACAGTCACTGTAAAGACAACATGATAATGTACACATACAATGAGTGTACATTATCATGTTGTCTTTACAGTGGCTGCCCTCATGTTGTATATTCTTCTCTGTAGATGCTACTATGTGCTAGGGAACTTCTTAGAACTATTGGTATATTCTTACAACTTGTTACACCTGGGATATTCTTCTTTGTAGATGCTACTGTGTGCTATGGTCCAAACAGGCCCATAAATGTGGTTGAATAGCAATACATTCAAGTGGCAATTACACAAGGGACAGTCACTATGAGATGTCCTCATGTGTGACTGTCCTTGTCACAAATGAGGACATCTCACAGTGACTGTCCCTTGTGTAATTGCCACTTGAATGAGGACAGTCACTGTAAAGACAACATGATAATGTACACAAGTACCGTGAAGGTAGTTGCAAGTTAGGGCTGTTTCATTGCATACTCGAAACAATGAAGATGTTACGGTCCACAAAATGTTTGTGCTTGAAAGATGAACAAATAAAATTAAACTTCTAAATAACCAAAGCCACTAACAATAAATTCAACATAGATATGTCCTCATTTCTGGGTATTTTAGCTCTGTAACAGCTGAATACCAGATTACATAATAATGACAAAAGAAAAATAAACCCAATGTACTCAGAAATTGTAGCTGTGATTTCGTGGAGGGAATCTCTCTCGGCACTGTTGAAAATACAAATGACAACGTTTCTCTACATTATCATGTTGCCTTTACAGTGACTGTCCCTTGTGTAATTGCCACTTGAAGGAGGACAGTCACTGTAAAGACAACATGATAATGTACACTTACAGCCCGTGTACATTATCATGTTGTCTTTAGAGTGACTATCCTCATTTGTTGAAGAAGAAAAGCATTAATGTGGCTGAATAGCAATACATTCAAGTGGCAATTACACAAGGGACAGTCACTGTGAGATGTCCTCATTTGTGACTATCCTTACAGTGAGTGTACATCATCATGTTGTCTTTATAGTGACTGTCCTCATTTGTTGAAGGAAAAAAGCATTAATGTGGTTCATTAGCAATGTATTCAAGTGGCAATTACACAAGGGATAGTCACTCTGAGATTTCCTCATTTGTGACTATCCTTATAGTGAGTGTACATTATCATGTTGTCTTTACAGTGACTGTCCTCATTTGTTGAAGGAAAAAAGCATTAATGTGGTTCAATAGCAATGTATTCAAGCGGCAATTACACAAGGGATAATCACTCTGAGATTTCCTCATTTGTGACTATCCTTACAGTGAGTGTACATTATCATGTTGTCTTTACAGTGACTGTCCTCATTTGTTGAAGGAAAAAAGCATTAATGTGGTTCAATAGCAATGCATTCAAGTGGCAATTACACAAGGGACAGTACATGCCCATTAAAGTTGGTGTTTTGTTATCCAGCATGATAATGGAGACAACATACTCTGTGTCAATTTTACTGATCAAATTTCCCTCTGCCAGGCAAAGCAACAATCTGGGTATGATAAGGTAAAGTTTTTGCAACAATTTCTTGCTGCTGCTAAGGTTACCATTGTTTATGGTTTCTATTATATAGTTCTATCTATATTGCTATATGGCCTTTTGTTTAGGATTAAGTAGACGAGGGAAAATATTTCTTTTGTGGATTGTAAACAAAACATTGAATTATTTCAGAGAACAGATCTAAATCTATAAGATGCTACGATGGAGCACATGACCATGTACTTGTGAATATTAGGATCCATGTTAATCAAATGACTGCTTTATGTAAATTACTTTTGAGTAAGTAAAAGGCAATACAATTTTTCTAAGTGTGCAAGGATTTTTATGATATACAAGTGTACGAAGAAATGAATCTGTGTTGTTTTGTATCAATATCAAACATCTCTAATATATTTTCATGTTTTTATAATCTATTTTGTAGATGAAAACTGTCCAACAGATAAAGATTGGGAACTTCTCCCAGCATCTGTACCTGCATCTCTCTTATATACTACAAGTTGCTTGCCATCAAAAATTGTAGTTCCCTCACGTGACATTGATGGTGAAGTGTTCTTTTCAGAAACATCATCTGTGGTTACCAATGCTCCTATTTTAGGCAATAAGTTTGTTGCATTCCATGAGCCATTGGTCAAGTTTCTTCTACGAGCTTCTAATGCCTCAAAATCTAAGCAGCGCCTACGCATGCCTCGTTGTGGTTGATTATCATTCTGTACATGAATTATAATGAGTAATCAGTTTTGGGCCTTGGAATCTTGTATGTAACATGCACAGGCATTTCATGGCTAAATGAATCTATTTTAAAAGCATCAACTTTTCTTACATGATGCTGGATACATAAGTAGAACAAGCGTATATCAAATTGGAAGCAATCAGAACTCCACAATGACATATTATTTAGAGTACTCTTCAGTTTAAGTAATAATGCATATATTGACACTGTAAAGACAACATGATAATGTACACTCACTGTAAAGACAACATGATAATGTACACTCACTGTAAGGACAATCACAAATGAGGACATCTCACAGTGACTGTCCCTAGTGTAATTGCCACTTGAATGTATTGCTATTTAGCCACATTAATGCTTTTCTTCTTCAACAAATGAGGATAGTCACTGTAAAGACAACATGATAATGTACACTCACTGTGAGTGTACATTATCATGTTGTCTTTACAGTGACTATCCTCATTTGTTGAAGAATAAAAGCATTAATGTGGCTGAATAGCAATACATTCAAGTGGCAATTACACAAGGGACAGTCACTGTGAGATGTCCTCATTTGTGACTATCCTTACAGTGAGTGTACATTATCATGTTGTCTTTACAGTGGCTATCCTCATTTGTTGAAAGAAAAAAGCATTAATGTGGTTCATCAGCAATGTATTAAATAATTTATTTATTTTTATCCACCCACGGGCGTCGCAATTGCGACGGGAGCCCATCGTAATGCGATGCAGGCACCCGTTGCAATTGCTTGGGAGGCCCGTCGCAATTGTGACAGCCCTCCGAAGCCATGCGACGGGGGGGGCAACGCCCATGCCGCTAACAAATCTTAGCGACATTGCGACGGGAGGGCACCGCAATTGCGACGGCTACCCATAGACGTCGCAATTTGCGACTAAAAAATAGCGACGTCTATGGGTCTTGCTATTGCGACACATAGCCATCGCAAAATGCCCCCAAATGTATTAGTGTAAGAAGGTAAATAGACCAAATACAAGATGAAACAACCGAGCTGCAAGCATAGTTGTTAACACACATTGAGGTGATGATAAGGCATGCAAAGAAATCCAAAGACCTCGTACCTACTCCCGAGCTATCTTTCGTATATCATATCTTTGATATGCATGCACAAGTTGGCTGGAGAAAATTGCCTTAGACAGTTTGAAAGAGGAATGGGACAACCTCTTTACCAACTTGAAGAAAACCCATCAATATGTTTTTGATAAGCTATAAGTATATACAAATTTTTTTGGTAGTATTCCAAAAAAGGGGGAAATAGATATGTATACTTAAAAGGAATAAGAAAAGGGAGAATATATGTATAAATAGTGAGTTGTATACTTACTGAAATACATACAAAGGGGAAGTTTACAGTTTTGGGTATATAGTTTTTGAATTTTTTGCTTAAGGCATACAAATGTATTTTTGTCACTAATGCCAAAGGGGGAGAATGTTAGTTATATGTTGTCATTAGTGTCACATATTTAGTCATTAAAGGAGACAAAAAAGGCTAGTTGGTCAACACACAAAGAATAGGTACCAAGTAGTACACAAGGTAGAGTATTATATTAACTGAACATAGTTTTGACTAAGCATTCATACCAAACCAGATGATTACCAAGCACCAAGCACATTATAACCGATCATTCATATGGATCGAGTTTCAGTGAATTACTGAGTGATGAATGAAGTGTACACTAAGTAAACTAGGAAATGACATAGCAATTTGTAATGGCACAAACTACAAGGTAAATGATTTACACCGATCAAAAAATGGTTTACTAAGATTGAGGTGAATATTTATTATGGATATAATCATTTAATGATTGATGATTCCTATGTAAAGATGATCTAGGTTATTTATTTGAGCCGTTGATCTTAGGTTTTCTAAGATGTACTCATAACCCTAATTAGGTCAAAATCCTTTGTTATAAGAATTGTAAAGATGTCATTTTTGACAAGGATCACACATGAAGTAGCCGCACATTTAGACATCTGAAGATCAGACAGGGTTATGAAGATAAACAATTGAACAGAGCATTCAAGGACTGAATCTGACATTAGATTAGAAGGCTACCGAGAAGAATTTAGAGAAGTGATCAATCATATCAAGGTGATAATAGATAAGTACATATCATATCTAAAATTAGGAAAAGTTAGTTGCTATCTACATATCAATTTCATTGTTTCTTTTTAACCATTGTAGCATACTTAAATCTCTTAATAGAGTAGACTTAATAGTCATATGTAAAATATATTAACTGAGTGCACACTTAATTATGTTGCTAAAATCCTCTAACCAGGTAGATATAGATGATCTTTTTGTTACTCCTAACAGTGTAAGATTACCAGAAGTGATCAATATTTACAGCCTTAACTGACAACTTTATTTACAACAGTAGTGAAGCTTTGTGGGTTCCATCTCCGCCGTAGGTTTAACCTTCTAACAAGGGTTTTTGTGATACCAAAATAAAAGTGTTATGTGTATGAAGTTTCATGTATGCATATTTGTTTAGTTTACAAGTATTTACATTTCAATTATGTTATTGAATGAATGGAGACAATAAATGTTACAATCGGTTAATGAACTACTTTGTTTCAAGGATTGAGTTAAAAGTTTTAGGGTTATTGATTCACCCCTCCCCTCTCAGTAACTCACCTTACCATAATCCCAATAGTTATTTCTTTAGATATTCAATTAATATATCTCTTTGTAAAACTCTTATAAAAATCCTTATGAAATGTGGTTGGGTAAAAATCCTTCAATTTCTCATTTAATATTCCTTGGTTTTGAGGCTTTTTTTCATGTTCCTCAAGTGAGAAACTATAAATTGGATCCAAAATCTCAGAGATATATCTTTGTAGGATATGGTGATAATATAAAAGGATATAAGAGTTGGAATCCTCTAACTTGTAAAATAACCTTTTCTCAAGATGTGATTTTTAGAGAAGGTGGAGATGACAGAAGTGAAGAAATTTAAAAATAAATAAATTTTTAAACTAAGAAGGAGGATTCACATGTGGAAGAACAAAGAGATTGAAAGAATATGGATAAGAAGAAGAGATTTTAAGAGAAATTTCTGAAGATTCAATTGTGACATAAGAAGTTGATCATAATGAAGAGCATGAGGCAAAGTTATTGCTCCATCTTTGATATGTTTTCCAAGACAACAAAATCTAGTTGGCAAGCATAGGCCACCATATTTTCATTGTAAGTTGTCTTTACTAAGTATTCACAATTTAAACCTAGATATTTTAGGGAGGCTCTCTCTTATGAGGAAAGTGAGTTTTTTTATGTAGGTCATTCATGATGAATTGATGGATTTGGATAGTTGTGACACCAAATATTGTATTAGTTTTTCCTAATACTCCTAAGAGTTATTTTTGTTTTCATTAATTATGAGGAATTCATATTGTTTGTCAAAGTCATTCGATAATGAAGGAAAGACAAGCCAGTAAAAAAGAGAAATCTATTCAGTAAAGGAAATAAGGAACATGGAATTTCAGTAAAAGGAGAAGCACCAAGAACCATGTTGTATCGAGCTACAATATCAACCAAACTGAGTTAAGGAAATGTATTACCAAGCACAACAGACCGACACTAGAAGAATTTTTAAGTACATTGAATCTAAACACCGAACAAAAAATGGTTTACTAATCTCGAAGATCGTATGAAAAAATATTGAAGATTAAAACATGATGATTACACATGATTACAAGGTGATATATGCCAATGATAATTAATGATGGAATATGCATTGGAATAGTAACGAATGGTAGCACCACTTGAAGAGATGATTCTAGAACATCTAGCATCTCTTCTAGAATTGTATATAAGAAGATAAAAGTATGGATATCATTATGCATGCACAAATGGTGGTTGTGGTTTATGTTGAAACTAAAACTGATGAACTACTTGGAGAACAAAATAGAAGAATGTTATGATGAGCACCAACATACTAAGGTATATGTGAGACATTAGATCAGTTTTTATATTGTCATTGATGTTAACTAGTTTTGATTTTACTTATCATGATAGTTGCAAACATCTAAAGAAGGTAATATTGGTGAAGGAAAGAAGATAATAGTATGAAGATGAGATGTATGAGTAAGATATGATTAAGAAATTCATTGGGAAACTTATTGATGATTCTATGAAAATATGATAGTGATTTGATTGGATTACATGATTCTACTAAGTTTGAAGATCAAGAATGTACAAGTTAATTTGGCCGGTATATGAAGAACTTAGTATACAACGAGCAGATGTAGTGTATACTATGTGCAGTATTTACCAAGTAGGAAGAAATAGACTTATCATAGTATTGATCGAGCAGGAGAAATAAGGTGGAACATGTGATTACCAACATGAGATGATGAGGTGGATGAATCTAAAAGATTCCAAGGATAAAGAAAAAGTTTTTTATGAAGATATACGGTTGGAAAAATATGAGGATGATCAAATGATGAAGATTGAAAATGTTTCAAGGCACAAGTTCTGAGGAAGGTTAAAGAGGAAAAATATATAGATGAAATTAGAATGGTTTATCATTTCTATATAAAGAGACAAGAAATTCAAAGATACAGGAGGAGAGAGACGATCACATCTACATGCAAATTGCTTGTGCATACATGCGAAGCTGGTCAGATAGGTTGAAGTAAGAATCAAGTGTTTCTACAGACCTAACCAAGTGACATAAGGAGTTAATTGAGCATAATAGAGTTAGAGGAAGAAAGAGATTGAAGAGATTATGATGAACATATTTATATTGAGCTTAGTATAGATCTGAATATGAGGAAAGGAAGTTGCATTTGAATCAGGTCATATACTATTTCTTTCTAACCATTGCTACAGACAAAATCTCTTAATTGAGTGAGACTTAATCATCTTTATTTTTTTATTGTCATTCTATGAATGTTACTTGTTTTCTTGTTGACCCAAGTGAATGTTTGGTCACAGAGAACTATTAGTGATAAATCCTCTAACAAGGTCACACCTTACAGTGTGTTTTGTAACCTTTAACAGGGTTGGCTCTTAACCAAGCTCACTTCAGAAGAGTGAAGATATTTAGGGTACAAGTCCCAAGTGGTTTTTCCCTTAACAAGTTTTCCACATTAAAAATCAAGTGTTAAATGTGTATGCATGTGATGTTTTGATATTTTACTTTACACATTTTAGTAACTGGTTAAATCTGTATATGTTAACTACTAGTTAGTTTACATTATCTGATAGTCGGTTAATTAATCAGTAAGGCACAGTCAAGTTATTATTGAGCTCTTTAGTTTTTTTTTTGAAGTTGGTATTATATATCAGAGTGGAATTTGGGACTGTAGGACAACTGAACATAACTGATTCATCCATCTCTCAGTTATCTAACAATTGGTATTAGTTCAAGAGTACTTGAAGGAAAAAGTTTGAAGGACTTAAGTTAAAGATCCCAAGATGTATAAGAGAGGTACCAAAACTAAACAAGGATAATTTCTCAACATGGAAAAGCATGATGAAGTTGTATATATTAGGCATTGGGGATTCTGCACTATACTATTTCAAAAATGAATTCATAGCACCTACTAGTCCTTTGACTATCACACAGATGGAAGGAAAACAAGAGCATAATGCAATGATGATTGAGATTGCTTTTTCTTTATTAGATGCTTAATTTGAAGACATTAAGAATTGTACAACTACAAAAGAAATGTGGGATTAATTGACACTAGTTTATGGTGGAGATCAAAATGTTCTCAGGGGAAAGGAAAAAAGCTTAAGAGGAAAATTTGATGATATGAAGATCAAAGAAGGTGAAAACATAACTTAGTACAACAACTGAGTCAAGGAAGTGGTGAATGCTATCTGAGGAGGATGTGGAATTATTGAAGAAGAAACTGTGGTAAGAAATATTCTAAGAAAAATTTTTCCTGCCTATGCTATTAGAGTCTCTACAATACATGAAATGAGAGTTGTTCCTGGTAATGATGTTTCCCTTGATAGTCTAATTGGTAGATTGACTGTATTTGAGCTTAACAACTTTGATAATAGTATTGTACCTAAGGTAGAATCTACATTTGTGTCATCTTCAAATACTGGAAGATTAAGAATATACACTAGATAAGAAATGGAAGTGATTATGAAGTTGAAGAAGATGAGCTTGAAGAACTTGAAGCATTCATGGCTAGAAGGCTACTAAAGGGAAAATGAAAATACAGAGGGAAGATACCCTTGATATGTTTCAAATGTAAAAAGATTGGTCATATTGCTACAAGATGTCCTGATAGGAATGATAATGAGAGGACAAGTGAAAGATCCAATGAAATAAAGAATGATAGAAGAGATTACTGAGATCACAGAGGTAACTAACATCATGGAAACAAAGAAAACTGAGACTACAGAGATAAATGAAAAAAGGCAAGCTACCTAGTTGAAGAAGATGATGATACCGAGTTTGAAATTGATGAAGATGTAGAAGTGGTGTTTACTGTATTGAAGGAAGATTCTAAAGAAGAAGAAAGGTATGTAGAAAAGGCACTTATTTCTAAGGTAAGAAAAAATGATACTTGGATTATTAATAGTGGATGCACACATCATATGATTGGAGATGAAGATAAGTTTGAATATCTTGAGCATTGTAATGGAGGATTTGTAAAAATGAGAAATGATACACCTTGTCAAGTGAAAGGTAAAGGATTAGTATTGCTAAACAACAAGATTAGATGTGAAAATACTTATTGGGTGAAAGGACTTAACTATAATCTATTGAGTGTAGCACAACTGAATAATACAAGTCATTGAGTTTCATTTGAGAAGAGAAGAGTAAAGATCTATGATGATGCTGGAAGACTAATCGGTACTGGTGAACAATCAAGAGGTAACCTATTTTACTTGGATAATGCTAACACTTCATTTTTAATGGCTAAGAATGATGATGTTTGGTTATGGCACAAGATGTTATGTCATGTGAATTTTTACAACATGGTAAGATTAGTAAGAAAAGGAAAGTTAGAGGTTTATCGAATATATCCAAGCCTTACCATGTAATGTGTAAACAATGGCAAATGGGTAAAATGACAAAGTCTAGTTTCAAGAGAAAACAATATTCATCTAATACAATTCTAGATTTAGTTCATACTGACTTATGTGGTCCAATGAGAACTTGGAGCTATTATGGAGATAGATATTTTATCTTATTTGTTGATGTTTTCTGTAGAATGATGTTAGTGATGTTTTTAAAAGAAAAATCAGAAGCTTTCCAAATGTTTAAGTGTTACAAATAAAAAGTAGAAAAAGATGATGGTAAGCAACTGAAATTCTTGAGATCTGACATAGGAGGTGAATTCATTTCCAATGAATTTATTAACTTTTGTAATGAGAATGGATTCAAGAGACAGGTATTTGCATCAAGGACTCCACAACAAAATGGAATTACTAAGAGAAGGAATAAATCAATTGTTGGTTTTTCTAGAACATTGCTAATTAAAAAAGAGGTTGCACAAATTTACTAGAGAGAAGCTATTCGTACTGTTGTCTATACACTTAACCGAGTACAACCAAAGAAAGAGTCAAACAAGACACCTTATGAGCTATGATATGGTTATACACCTAATGTGAGCTATTTCAAAATATTTGGTAGTAGATGTTACATTCTGAAAGATGATAGAAATAGAAAGTTTGATTCTAAAGGAGATGAATGCATATTTATAGGATACTCTACTAGAAGTAAGGCTTGTAAATGTTTGAACAAGACTACTAACAAAATTATTGAAAGTGCAAATGTCAGAGTTGATGAGTTTGCTGATAAAAATGATGAAGAAAGAAAGAAGGAACCAAAATATTATAGAAGATTTGTTTACATATAATATCTTAACACTTTACTCAAGAAATAGCCTGCTGTCAATGAGCAACAAAATATTTCTATCAAGCAATAATCATCACAAACTGAGAAACAACAAACAATTACCGAGGAAAATGATGATCATGCACTGAGTAGAGAAAACATTGAAGAACAAAAATCCAAGCCTGTAGTAGAAAAATATGTGAGAAGGTACCATCCATAGGATCAGATAATTGGTGACAAAGGAGTAGGAGTTATGAAAAGAACTAAGTTGAGGAACAATACATGTTTGGTTTATGAATTTGGAACCTAGAACTGCTAAGGATGCATTAGCAAATGATGATTGGATTAAAGAAATGAATGAAGAGATCGAGAAAATATAGAAAAATAAGACATGGACATTAGTACTAAGGCCTAAAGATAAAAATGTGATTAGAACCAAATGGATTTTCAGAAAAAAATTGAATGAGAATACATATGTTACAAGAAACAAGGCAAGATTAGTCTGCAAAGGTTATGCACAAGAAGAAGGAATTGACTATGGAAAAACTTTTTCACCTGTTGCTAGACTAGAAGGAGTGAGAATTATACTTGCATATGCTGCTTACAAAGGATTCAAGGTATATTAGATGGATGTGAAATCTATATTTCTAAATGGAATACTTGAAGAAGAGGTATGCATTGAACAACCCAAAGGTTTTATAGATCCAACTCAGAAGAACACAATATGTAAGTTACACAAGACACTTTATGGACTGAAACAAGCAACGAGAGCATGCTATGAAAGGTTGCACTCTTATTTGATAAGAATTGGATTTGTTAGAACAAGTGATAACAACAATCTATATTTGAAAGGTGAATCTAATGATAAGATCCTTATTGTTGAGATACATTAAAGAAGTCTTCCATACCAAATGTCTTCAAGACTTCTTTAATGTATTAATGACATGAAATATTGGAGAGATAAAATATGAGAGAGATGATTATGCATGAAATATTTAGTTAGGAAAGAAGCTAACCAAAAGGGAGATTATGTGTAGTGATTAAACATATTAAAATCATAAGCTAAGGGAGAGCATAAAGACTGAGATAGTATATTTCATATTGTGTTGCCATCAATGCCAAAGGGAGAGATTGTTGAAACTACAGTTGATGAACTGCTTAGAGATCAAAATGGGAGAATGTTATGATGATCATAGAGATACTAAAGTATATGTGAGACATTAGATTAGTTGTTATATTGTCATTGATGTCAACTAGTTTAAATTTTACTTATCATGATATTTGGAAACATCTGAAGGAGGTGATACTGGTGAAGTAAAGAAGATATTAGCATGAAGATGAGATGTATGAGTAAGATATGATTAAGGTATTCATTGGGAAACTTATTGATGAGTCTATGATAGTATGATAGTGATTTGATTGGCTCAGATGATGCTGCTAAATGTTAAAGATCAAGAATGTACAAGTTAATTTGGTCGGTAAATGAAGAACTTAGTATAGACCAAGAACACGTAGTGTATACAGAGTGTAGTATTAATTGAGAAGGAAGAAATTGACTTATCATGGTATTGACCAAGCAAGAGTTATAAGGTGGAACATGTAATTTCTAACATGAGATGATGAGATGGATGAATCTGGAAGATTCCAAGGATAAAGACAAAGTTTGTTATGAAGATCTACAATTGGAAAAATTCAAAGATGATTGGATGATGAAGATTGAAAGCATTTCAAGGAAAAAGTTCTGAGGAAGGTTAAAGAGGCAAAATCAGTGATATAGATTAAAAGGAAAAATCTATTGCTGAAATGAAAATGATTGATCATGTCTATATAAGGAGACAAGAAATTCAAAGATACATGAGGAGAGACAGGATCACATCTATATAAAAATTGCTGGTGCATAAATGTGAAGCTGGTCATATAGGTTGAAGTAAGAACCGAGTGATTTTGTAGACCTAACCGAGTGAGAGAAGGAGATAAACGAGTAGAACAAAGTTAGAGGAAGAAGGATATTGAAGAGATTATGATGACCAAAGTTATATCACATGAGCTTAGCATAGATCATAATATGAGGAAAGGAAGTTTCATTTGAATCAAGTCATATAGTGTTTCTTTCTAACCATTGCTACAGACAAAATATTTTAACCGAGTGATACTTACCTGTCTTTATTTTTCTATTGGCATTATATGCATGTTACCTATTTTATTGTTGACCCAAGTGAATGTATGGTCACGTAGAAATGTTAGTGATAAATACTCTAACAAAGTCACACCTTATAGTGTTTTTTGTAACCTTTAACAGGGTTGGCTCTTAACCGAGCTCACTTCATAAGAGTGAAAATATTTCGAGTACCGGTCCAAGGTGGTTTTTCCCTTAACAGGGTTTCCACATTAAAAATCAAGTGTTAAATGTGTATGCATGTGATGTTTTGATATTTTACTTTACACATTTAAGTAACTGGTTAAATCAGTATATGTTAGCTACTAGTTGGTTTACATTATCTGACAATCAGTTAATTAATCAGTAAGCCATAGTCAAGTTATTGCCGAGCTATTTAGTTTGTTTGTTGAAGTTGGTATTATACATCAGAGAGGAATTTGGGATTGTAAGGTAACTGAACATAACTGATTCACCCCCTCTCAGTTAACTAACAGTTTATATGAATGCAATACGATATTTCATGTGTGAAGAATATTATTGAGAAGGTGATGAGAAAAGAAGCCACCGAGTAATAGAGTATTGAAGAACTGATAGAAATTATGATCTACTGAGTACTGAATTGTTAGTATGAAAGGTACACAGTATGAGGTAATGAGTTAATGAGCACATATAGTTTGATAAGCATATGTTTGACGCAAGTTTGATAGAAATATTTAGTGTTACAGATTAAAGATTAATCAGAGTTGTAAAGTCTCTTAACCAAGAAGATCCTAGCAAATTGATGAAGGAGCATCTCAAGTTCTTAGCAATCCCGTGTCACCAAAAAAAATTAGAGTTGTTAGATTTTCTCAGTAGCTACTTTTGGGCTCTTGATGATGTTTTCCTATTTCCACCGATGGGGCTCGGTTGCTACTCAATTCCTTCATTTACCGAGTTGGCTCGGTTGGTTCATCGAGTAATTTCCTGTCACTCAGTAATCTGGCTCACCGAGTGATTTAATTTGGATTTCTATTGAGACCGACTTGTGCATTCAATTTTGGTCGTAGAGTTAATGTTTGTATCGATCATTGGAAAGTATGTGGACCTAGATCTAGTCATTTCTTTCTCCAATGATGGATCTGAAGGCTGACTTGTTTTGTTAGCCTCTTGTATAAAAAAAGTAGTTGATTGTAGTTTAGGGATGGGTTTTTCTTTTTGGGAGATCAGTTTTAGAAGATACAAGATAGGATTTGAAGTTGAATCTTCACATGTTGAAGGAATGTTTTATTTGAATCTGAAGATATTTGGCCATAATTGGGAAGGCCTTATAGTCCGACATGTATGAGGTTAAAGATGAATAATATATAAAGTTTTATGCATTCCCTCTCTCTCTGTTGTGTTGTTTCTTTCATGTAATGTTTCTATAAGGAGGTTAGTGATCAGGGTGTGTCTTTGGCCCCTCAGCCACCCCTCATCTTACATTAGGTGGTATCAGAGAAAAGGTTGAGATCTTGATCTAAACTTGCCAGTTTAGTTTGAGGGTTCCTTCTTGAAAATCCTAATTGATATTTGTTGTGGGGTAGAAGATTGTGATCTGACCTACAATTGCAGAGGGTTTTAAGATGGTTTGTGGGAGGTGAGATGAAGATCCAAGATTGATAGATATGTTGAGACAAATTGTTGCCAGGTTAGAAGCTTCTGAGATAGCCCAATGTCGAGGAAGACATATTGAAGATGTTAGTGATGAATAAATTGAAGATGAGAAAGGTGAAGCCAAACCTACACCTGTGATGGATCAAGATGAAGAAAGACTTTTGAAGGCATTGAAAAATTTGAAGTCTACACCAAATTTCAATCATCCTAAATACAGTGGAAGGCTAGATTCAAATGAGTTGATGGATTTGATAATCGAGATGGAAAAGTATTTTGAGTATGAAAATGTTCCTGAGGAGAAAAAGGTAAAAATTGCAAGCAAAAATTTGAAGAGTCATGCATCCTTATGGTGGGAGCATCTACAATTGGACAAAAAAAGGAAAGACAAAGACAAAATCAAGGTATTGAATAAGATGGTGAATAAATTGAAAGGCAAGTTCTTACCCTGTGATTATCATATTAAACTAGTTAGGCGAATGCAAAGTTTGAGGCAGAAAGATAGCTCGGTAAAAGATTATAATGAGGAATTCTATAGATTAGATATCAGATCTGGACATGATGAGGATGAAGTGGAAATAATTGCTAGGTACTTGAATGGGTTAAGAGTTTCTATTCAAGAGGAAATCAATCTTGTTAAGTTGGAGAACATTGAGGAAGCTTATCAATTTTCCTGGAAAGCTAAGGAGAAATTAAATAAGAGACATGACCAAAGATAAAGAGGAAGAGGTGGTAGATTCCCTAGAAGAAGAGGTAGATCTTATGGTGAAAATGATAGATTTGATCAAGACAAGATAAATCAGGATAAAGGTAAGACCGAGTGGAAAGATGAAAGTTCTTCTAGAGGAAGAGGTAGTAAATACAAAGGTGGTTATACTAGAGGTAGATTCCGTGGAACTTGTTACAATTGTGGACAAGGACATAGGTCATTTGAGTGTACACATGCAAGTAAGAAGGTCGGTAGTAGTAGAAATGCTTTGGTACAAGAAGAATCACCAAATGAACCTGATAAAGAAAAGAACTTAATGGTTAGGAGAGCACTATGGAGTGAAAGTAATAAGGAAGATCTGGTAAGGAAAGGCTTGTTCAAGACTAGATGCATAGTATCTGATGAATTTTGGAAGGTAATCATTAATAGTGGAAGCTCGAAGAATTTGGCATCTCAGGACATGGTTACAAATTTGCAGTTGGAAAGGTTGAAACACCCAAGACTCTATCAAATTTCATGGATCAAGGATGAGCATACACTATTGGTAAGTGAAAAATGTTATGTAGACCTATTGGACAGTATTATGATAAGGTGTTATGTGATATCATGCCTATGAATTGTTTTCATATTTTTGGGTATACCTTGGCAATATGATAGCCATGCTATATATGATGAGAGATTGCATAAATATACTATTTGGGCTAATGGGAGAAGACAAATATTGTTACCTTTGATTGAAGAACCTATTAGTAATGTTTTTACATTTATGAAAGTTTGTTTGATGGAAGGAAGAAAGTTTGTTAAGGATTTGAAGAAGAATGATGTGTGTTTTACTGTGATTCCTAACAAATCGAGTGAGAAAATAGTGGATAGTATCCCTGAAGAGGTTGATAAGATACTCACTGAGTATAGAGAGATCATTTTTGATAATGTACCTAATGGTTTAACACCAAAGAGAATCATTGAACATTGTATGGATCTAATTCCTAGAGCTAGTTTACCAAATAAGGCACCACCTCAATTGAAACCTACTGAGAATTAGGAACTTAACTGAAAAATCCAAGAATTGTTGCAGAAAGGTTTGATCCAAGAAAGTTTGATTTTATGTGCAGTACCAACTGTATTGGCACCTAAGAAGAATGGGGAATGGATAATGTGTATTAATTCTAGAGAAATCAATAAGATAACAGTGAAATATAGGTTTCTTATACCGAGAATGGATGGCATAATGGATAGTTTGACCAAAGCAAAATATTTTACCAAAATTGATTTAAAAAGTGGATATCATCAAATTAGAATCAAAGAAGGTGATGAGTGAAAGACTTCCTTTAAGACAAGAGAAGTTTTGTATGAGTGGTTGGTTATGCCTTTTGGTTTAACTAATGCACCGAGTACTTTTATGAGGTTGATGAATGAGGTTTTGAAGAAATTCTTAAGAAAATTTGTGATTGTATATCTAGATGACATTCTGATATTTATTAAGACCAGGGAAGAACATTTGTTGCACATTAAACATGTATTGTAGAGATTAAAAGAAGAAAAGTTGTTGATTAATCTGAAAAAGTGTTCTTTCATGAAAGAAGAGATTGTGTATTTGGGATTTGTGATTTTAGTTGATGGTTTGAAAATGGATCCTGAAGAGGTTGAAGCTATTTTGAACTGTCCTACACCTAAAAATGCTAGTGAGGTAAGATCATTTCATGGTTTAGCAAGTTTTAACCGAAAGTTCATTAGAAATTTTAGTTTAATTTGTAATGTTATGACTGAAACTATGAGAGGAGATAAGAGAGAATTCAAATGGACACATGGAGCTGATAAAAGTTTGGAGACTTTGAAGCAGAAGGTTACTGAATTACCTGTGTTGGCTTTACCTGATTTCAATAAGCTATTTCAAGTTGAATGTGATGCAAGTGGTAATGAAATAGGACTTGTTTTGAGTCAAGAAGGTAAACATGTTGTTTTCTTTAGTGAGAAGTTGGATGAAGCAAAAAGGAAATATTTTATGTATGATCAAGAGTTCTATGCTATTTTTCAAGCCCCAAAGAAATGGATACATTATTTGATACCAAGTGAATTTTTGTTGTATACTGATCATAAGGCTTTACAATATTTGGGTAGTCAAAATAAGGTGAATCAGAGACATATGATATGGGTTGAATATTTGTAGAGTTATATATTTGTGATAAAACATAAGAGTGGAGTCACTAACTGAGTTGTTGATGCATTTAGTAGAAGAAGATCTTTGATGACTGAAATGAGAATTGAAGTTCTTGGTTTTGATGACATGAAAGATTTGTATGAAACTGACCTTGATTTTTTTGAGTCATGGAGGAAGTGTTGAGAACCTATTCAAGATCAACCGAGTACTAAATGGGAAGACTATTTCATTCAAGAAGGTATGTTGTTTAAAGGTATTCAGTTGTGTATACCAAGAGGATCAATGAGAACTAATTTGATAAAGGAGAAACATAGTAGTGGTTTGGCTGGACATTTTGGCATTGACAAAACATTGAATTTTCTTAAGGAGTCTAAATACTTCTGGCCATAGTTGTATAAGGATGTTCAGAAATTTGTGAGAAGTTGTGGAATTTGTCAAGTTACAAAGGGAGTAAGTCATAATACTAGATTGTATACACCGATTTCTGTTCTTGAGAAATCTTGAATTGACATCAGTATGGATTTTGTTCTTGGCTTACTGAAGATAGTAAGAGGTAATAACTCTATATTTGTTGTTGTGGATAGATTTTCTAAGATGGCACATTTTATACCCTATAGAAAACTACCAGATACAGTGCATATAGCCAATCTTTTCTTTAAGGAAATTATTAGATTGCATGGATTACCGAGGAGTATCATCTCTGACTGAGACAGTAAGTTTATTGGATACTTTTGGAAGACTCTTTGGAAAAAGTTGGGTACCGAGTTGAGGTATAGTTATACATTTCACCCATAGACTGATGGACAAAAATAGGTTGTAAATAGAAGTTTAGGTAATTTTTTACGATGCTTACTTGGAGATAAACCGAATAATTGGGATTCTATGTTTGCACAAGCAGAGTTTGCATACAATAATTTAGTAAATAGGAGTACTTGAAAAACACCTTTTGATATTGTTAATGGCATACAACCGAGAGGTATATCAAATTTGAAGGACATTGCTGGTGAAGAAAAGAGAAGTGCTAAAGGAGAAGAGTTTGTTGAGTTCATGAAGACATTGCATGAGGAAGTAAAACATAAGTTGGAGAATAGTAATCAGAAATACAAAGACAGAGCAGATAGATCTAGAAGACATAAGACTTTTGTAGTTGGGGATGAAGTAATGGTACACTTGAAGAAAGGAAGATTTCCTATTGGAACCTATAGAAAGTTGAAAATGAAAAAATTTGGTCCTTGCAGGATATTGAGGAAATTTGACAATGGAAATGCTTATAAGATTGAATTACTTGATGACATGGATATATCACCTATATTAAATATTTAAGACTTGTATGAGTATCATGAACTTGATGAAGACATGAAAGTACCGAATGATTATCCTAAGAAGCAGACATAAGAAGTTGAGTATATTTTGGAACAAAGAATTGGCAGAAGCATAAGAGGAAAGGAATACATGGAGTATCTAATGAAGTGGAAGAACATACAAATTGAAGACAATGTTGGAGATTTTCCAGCAAGCCATTATTGACTGTATGTTTGTCATTGATGACAACATATGGTAAGTAGCATGCATGGAAGACTTATGTAGTAAGCTTTGAGTATATGTAGCATGGACATGTTATCAGCATGATATCATGGATGTAGAGGTTAATTGTTAGTACAGATAGTTATGTAGCAACTTGTGTTAGCGGTGTTCTTGACAGAGTTACAAACAATGTTTTGTGAGTGATTGTCTGTATAGTTATCATGGAGCCTTGCACATTTGGATATGTGATGGAGACATGTTAGTATTGTTACATTCATGGAAATAGAGTTTGATGTGAAGTAGAAGTGAATTTACGCAGTCTCTATTCACCAGTTGCAGTTTCCTGTGTTTATCCAAAAGAGCCGACTGAGATTATATTGGTACAGGAGTTGCATCTATCATTTCAATATGCGTGCTTGGATTAGTGATTGGAGAAGAGTTAAGTATGTTTGGTTAAGAGTGCATTATTTAATTCAGCTTGAGGAGAAAGTATTAGTTAATTTGGTAGATCCGACAGTGTGTAGCGTGCATCTACACTTATTGACTTGGATAGGTCCCAGTTTGTGTTGTGTACTTAGTAGAGCTGACCAAGATTTTATTGGAGAGTGTTATTGTTTATCTAATATGATTTCAAGGTGATTCTAATATGCCGACTTGATTATATCATTTAGATGAAAGATATTTATAGCTAGTTATTTGTGATCGCTAGAAGTATTGCATGGAGATGAAAGATTAGAGCATAGCAGAGAGTGCGAAGTATTGTGCCATCAAGAAGAGGTCTATGTGATAGAGAAGATAGAATGTGATATTTATTGGAGTTGATCAAGACATCATGTCTACCTCGCAGTTCACCAAGATCCAGATATAGTGTGTATTTGTTATTCAGAAGGTTGCAGCCTTCACCCCTTTGAGCAATGAGCTCTTGGACAATGTGTCCTCACCCCTAATAGGGTCAATCATAAAAGACTCCTAATAGGGACCGACCTTTGACCAGGTCACTATACTAAAAGCATTGTAAAGATCAACTCCTAAGAGGGTTGTAAGATCTTCTAACAAGGATCATTATACACTAGTTCAATTTATTAATGGGTGTTAATTCCCACCAAGGTTTTTACCTATTTGGGTTTCCCCATAACCAAATTATTGGTGTTGTGTTCAAATGTTATTTCATTGTGTTTATGCTTAAAGTTTAAGTATACTTAATTAGATAAAGAATTGAAACTTGTAGATAACTGATTCACCCCCCCCTCTTAGTTATGTCTTGGGACTATTCCTAACAATTGGTATCAGAGCCAAGTGCCTCGGAGAGAAAGTTTAATAGCTTGAGGTTGATCAGATAGAATTCTTTAGAAAAGACAGTCCTAATTTTGATGGAGAGAACTATCCTAATTGGAAGAACAAAATGGTGACACATTTGCAGTGCATTACTTTTGAATTTTTTGAAGTGGCTATCAAAAAGGTTAAGATCCCCTCTCTTGTAGATCTTGTAAAGGAAGATGCTACTAGAAAGAAAAAGAATTTGTTCTATCAGAATGCCATAGCCAAAGAAGCCCTTATCAATGCCTTATCTGATAGTGAGTTTTCAGAGATAAAGAAAGTAGACACAGCTTACAAGATATGGAAGCACCTAGAAGACATGTTTGAAAGAGATACACAAGCAAAGAATGTGTGCAGAAAGATATGGAAGAAAAGATACAATGAATTAGAGATGATACCTAAAGAAGACATCAGAGCTTACAACCAAAGGATTAATGAAGCAATTGTTGGAATCAAGAACAATGGTGGAGAGATCTTGGAGGAAGACATTATGGATAAGTTGATGACTACTATTACAGCTCAGAGTATGAAAACAAGATTAACATCCTTGATGAGACCATGCAACTTACAAAAAATTTCAAGAGAGAGACCTTGATCAGAAAAATTTCTAATTTTGAGATTTCAAGATTGAAGATAGAGCCTAAAAGTGAGACAACCTTCAAAGCATCAGTCCATGGTAATAAATCTTTAAACACTAGTAATTTTGATGATGAAGATGAAGATAAAGAGATAGATGATATTATTGCTATGATTGCTAAGAAAGAAAGAAAAGGAAAAGGAAAGTATGAAGGTCAGTTACCATTCAAATGTTTCTCATGTAATAAGATTGGTCACTTTGCATCTAAGTGTCCTACAAGAGTTAATAAATTTAGAACTAACTACAAGCCTAAGTATACAAAAGAATGTTACTATGCTAGTGATGGAGTTTCTGATGATGATTCAGTTGAAGATGAAATTGGATTTATTTCTATTATGGAGAAGATGTTTGATGAGATGGATCGTGAAGATGAGAAAAAGGAACAAGAGCTAGCATTGATTTCACAAGAAGACATAAGGACAGATTGGATTATAGATAGCGGTTGTTCACATCACATGACAGGTGATAATGACATATTTTTTTATCTGGACAAATACAAAGGTGGCATGGTTAGATTTGGAGATAACACTCCTAAACCTATCATTGGTTTAGGAGCTATCACGTTGGATGGAAAGAACAACACTGATGATGTTTTTTATGTAGATGGTTTACAACATAACCTTCTTAGTGTTGGGTAGTTGCTTGACAAAGGTTATTAGTTGGAGTTTAAAGATAAAAAGTGCATCATTAACAAGAAGGATGGTGTAATGATTGCATCAAGTTCAAAGAATAAAGGTAATGTTTTTTAGCTTAATTCAGAAGCAAGTTGTTTTGTTTCTAAAGTAGATGACAATTGGCTATGGCATAAAACACTATGTCATATCAATTTTGATAACATAGTAAAAATAAGCGATGTAAAGGAAGTAAGAGATCTACCTAGCATAGCAAAGCTAGTTGATACTATTTGTAGGGAATGTATGATGGGAAATCATGTGAGGAATTCATTCAGAAGCAAGCATAATTCAGCTAAGAACAAGTTGGATTTGATTCATATAGACCTATGTGGACCAACTCAAACCAGATCATACTATGGTGAAAGGTATTTCATTTTGTTTGTTGATGATTATTCTAGAATGATGTGGGTTGCGTTCTTGAAAGATAAGTCAGAAGAATTTGAGAAGCTCAAAATTTTCAAAGCTAAGGTTGAGAATGAATCTGGAAAAAAGATAAAGTGTCTAAGATTGAATAGAGAAGGAGAATTCACCTCTGACAGATTCTATGAGTACTGTGAAGAACGTGGCATAAAGAGATAGTTGAGTGTACCTAGAAACCCTTAGTAGAATGGGATTGCAGAGAGAAGGAATATGATCATCCTTGATACAGTGCGCACCATCATGATTGAAGGAAAAATTACACACACCTATTAGAGAGATGTGGTCAATACAACAGTCTATACCATCAATATAATACAATTGAGGCCTGGTGCAGACAAGACACCTTATGAGCTATGGTTTGGTAATGTTCCCACAATGAAATACTTCAGAATCTTTGGAAGCAAGTGCTACATCAAGAGGGATGAAGCAATAGGCAAGTTTTATGTAAGAAGTGATGAAGGTATTTTCCTTGGTTACTCTACTAAAAGAAAAGCTTATAGATGTTTTAATTTGAGATTGAAGAAGATCATTGAAAGTGCTCATGTTAAGATTGATGAAAATTTTATGGTTCAAGAAAGATATCATGATTATGCACCTATGATTGAAGAACCTAGTCCTTCCACTAGTGAGACAATTATTGAAGAGATGTTTGACAGTATTGATGTATTATTCAATGACCCCGAAACAAGTGAAGAAGAAACTCAGAAGGCAGATGAGACAATATCACCTAAAATTCCAAAGTTTACATCTAGATATCACTCTAAGGATGACATCATTGGAGATCAGAGTGACAAAGTCACAACAAGATCAAAAGCAAAGAGTTTAGTAGGAAATGAAGCGGTATGTTTACTATTTTAGATTAAACCTTTAAGTGTTGAAGATGCATGTAATGATTTAGATTGGCATGATGCTATGAAAGAAGAACTAGATCAGATTATTAAGAATGATACTTGGGAACTAGTCCCAAGACCTAGTGATAAGAATGTGATTGGAACCAAGTGGATATTCAGAAACAAGATGAATGAAGATGGTACAATAGTAAGGAATAAAGTAAGGTTAGTATGTAAGGGATATGAGCAAAGAGAAGGTATTGATTATTCAGACACATTTGCACCTGTGAGCAGATTAGAAGCCATTAAGTTGTTTCTAGCTTATGTGACATTCAAAAAATTCAAAGTTTATCAGATGGATGTTAAGTCAACATTCTTGAATGGAGAGTTAAAGGAAGAAGTATACATTGAGCAACCAGAAGGATTCACCTTATCAGACAGGCCTGATATGGTATGCAGATTCAAGAAAGCCCTCTATGGACTTAAGCAAGCCCCTAGAGATTGGTATGAGAGACTTGATGGATATCTAACAAAAATTGGATTCAAGAAAGTAGATTGTAATATATTTATAAGATAGACATTTGAAGGTTTACTACTTGTAGCTATATTTGTTGATGACATTATCTTTGGAGGTAATGAAAAACTTAGTGCAGAATTTTCTAAGGAGATGCAGAGCGAGGTTGAGATGAGCATGATTGGACCTATCAAATACTTTTGGGATTAAATGTGCAGAAGACAGAGAAATACATTTTCATTAATCAATCTAAGTATGTGAAAGAGATATTGAAGAAGTTCAAGATGGATGATTGCAAGCCAGTGGGTACACCTATGATAATAGGATGCAAGCTTACAAAAGAAGATGATTCTCTAGTAGTAGATATAACATTGTAAAAGTCTATGATTGGTAAACTCATATATCTTACTCAATCTAGACCTAATATTTCTAATGCAGTTGGCATAGTTGGAAGATTTGTAGCAAAGCCTAAACAAAGTCACCTCATGGCAATAAAGAGAATATTCAGATATTTGAAGGGCACTATAGATTATGGTCTATGGTATCCTAATTCAAAGAATGTTGAGCTTCATGTATATACAGATGCAGATTGGGTAGGATGTGTGGATGATAGAAAGAGTACATCAGGAGGAGAAGTATTTTTTGGTGATAGACTAGTCACTTGGACAAGCAAGAAGCATAATTGTATTCTCAGTCAACATCAGAAGTAGAGTACATTGCAACACAATTGTTTGGATCAAGAAGATGATAAAAGATTTTGGAATTTAGATTGATTATCCTATTGTTATTCATTGTGATAACACTAGCACTATCAACATGTCAAAAAACCCTGTGATGCATGCAAAGACAAAACACATAGAGATCAAGTATCACTTCCTAAGAGACAAAGTGGTAGAGAAAGAAGTCAAATTGGATTATGTGAGTACAAAGGAACAACTAGAAGATATATTCACAAAGCCTTTATTGAAGGATAATTTTGAGTTTCTCAGGGAGAAGCTAGGAGTAATTCCCTTCCCTAATTCTGATTAGAGAAAGCGGAGAGAGCATCGGTCCTCAATGACTAATGGATGGTTGAGTACTCTACTTCAGGAGTAGTACCGTTGCTTAAATGTTTGGCACCCTTTTCCATTGATGTCAAAGGGGGAGTAGTATATAGTCATGAAAAACAATATTAAAGGGGGAGTACATACAAAATTAAGGAGGAGTAATATATAGCAGCAAGGGGGAGTAGTATTCAGTCATGTAAGCAGTTCAGTTGAGGAAATGGAGAATGTTGAAGAATATTGCAGTAGATGGAGGATTCATCCTTGGGGGAGTTTTGATGAGGAAATGGAGAATGTTATAAAATAATTATACATTTGGACTGGTGGTGTTTTTCATTCCATATGTTGCCATCAATGCCAAAGGGGGAGATTGTTGGAGATTTGCTAGCAAGCTAGTGTTGACTGTATGTTTGTCATTGATGACAATATATGGTAAGTAGCATGTGTGGAAGACTTATGCAATAAGCTTTGAGTATATGTAGCATGGACATGTTATTAGCATGATATCATGGACAAAGAGGTTAATTATTAGTACAAACATTTATGTAGTAGCTTGTGTCAGCAGTGTTCCTGATAGAGTTATAGGCAGTGTTCTGTGAGTGATTGTCCATACAGTTATCATGGAGCCTTGTGCGTTCAGATATGTGATGGAGACATGTTAGTATTGTTATATTCATGGATGTAGAGTATGATGTGAAGTAGAAGTGAAGTTATGCAGTCTCTATTCACCAGTTGCAGTTTCATGTGTATATCTAGAAGAGCCGATAGAGATTATATTGGTATAGGAGTTGTGCCTATCATTTCGGTATGTGTGCTTGGAGAAGAGTTAAGAATGTCTGGTTAAGAGTGCATGATGTAATTTATCTTGAGGAGAAAGTATTAGTTAATTTGGTAGAGCCAACAATGTGTAGCGTGCGTCTACACTTATTGATTTGGACAGGTCCCAGTTTGTGTTGCATGCTTAGTAGAGTCGACCGATATGTTATTAGAGAGTATTATTGTTTCTCTAATATGATTTCAAGGTGGTTCTAACATGCTGACTTGATTATATCATTTAGAGGAAAGATACTTATAGCCAGTCATTTGTGATCTCTAGAAGTATGGCATGGAGATGAAAGATTAGCGCAGAGAAAAGAGTGTGAAGTATTGTGCCATCAAGAAGAGGCCTATTTGATAGAGAAGATAGAGTTTTCTATTCATTGGAACTGATCAAGAAAATAGGTCTACCTTGTAGTTCACCAAGATCTAGATATAGTGTGTATCTGTTATTTAGAAGGTTGCAGCCTTCACCCCTTTGAGCAGTGAGCTCTCGGACAGTGCGTCCTCACCCTTAACAAGGTCAATCATAAAAGAATCCTATCAGGGTCTGACCTTTGACCAAGTCACTGTACTAAAAGCATTGTAAAGATCAACTCCTAAGAGGGTTGTAAGATCTTCTAACAAGGATCATTATACACTAGTTCAGTTTATTAGTGGGTGTTAATTCCCACTAGGGTTTTTACCTATTTGGATTTCCTTGTAACCAAATTATTGGTGTTGTGTTCAAATGTTCTTTCATTGTGTTTATGCTTAAAATTTAAGTATACTTAATTGGATAAAGAATTGAAACTTGTAGATAACTGATTCACCCCCCCCTCTCAGTTATCTCTTGGGACTATTCCTAACAGATAGTTCATGGATTTCACAATCTGAGTTGGATTCAGCTCAGGTTGTACCTACTGCATGATTCAGAGAATCATCTCAAAACAACCCTAGTTGTCTAATGCAGGAGCATCTCAGATTCTTGGCAATCTTGTGTCACCAAAAACAAATTAGAGTTGTTAGATTTACTCAGTAGCTCCTTTTGGGCTCTTTGTGATGTTTTCCTATTTCCACCGATGGGGCTCGGTTGCTTCTCGGTTCCTTTATTTACTAAGTTGGCTCGGTTGGTTCACTGAGTAATTTTCTGTTGCTCGGTAATCTGGCTCACCGAGTGATTTATTTTGGATTTTTGTTGAGGCTGACTTGTGCATTGAATTTTCGTCATGGAGTTAATGTTGGTATCGATCATTGGGAAGTGTGTGGACCTAGATCTGGTCATTTCTTTCTCCAATGATGGATCTAAAGGCCGACTTATTTTGGTAGCCTCTTGTATAAATAAAGTAGTTGATTTTAGTTTAGGGATGGGTTTTTCTTTTTGGGAGATCAGTTTTAGAAGATAAAAGATATGATTTGAAGTTGAATCTTCACATGTTGGAGGACTATTGTATTTGAATATGAAGATATTTGGTTGTAATTGGGAAGGCCTTACAACCCGATATGTATGAGGTTAAAGATGAATAATATGTAAAGTTTTCTGCATTTCCTCTCTTTGTTGTGTTGTTTCTTCCATGTGTTGTTTCTGCAAGGAGGTTAGTGATCAGGGTGTGCCTTTGGCCCCTTAGCCACCCCTCATCTTGCATCATAGATCTTATTTGTAAATCCTTTAACTAGGTGGAGTTCTTAGATTATAATTTTAAAATCCTTTAAGAACATAGACTTAGCAGTCTTTAGACTCTTAACTGGGTTAATAATATTAATAGGATAAGCTATCATAAATAGCTAAACATTGTAGCTTTAATTGAGAAAACTTTATTCTGCAATGGTGAAGTCTTGTGGATGTCATCTCCACCACAGTTTTTATCCTCTAACAAGGATTTATGTGATACCAAATATTTGTGTCCTATATTGATTATTATATCTTTTATATTTTTCATAGAATGCATGCAAATGATAAAGAATCACTAAATGGTTAGAAAGGAAAGTTTAATTTGTTTGAAATTATTTTGCAGTACTAATTCACCCCTCCCCTCTCAGCTTTCACCTTTCCACACCTAATCCAATAATTGGTATCATAGCTCAGTCTCTTATTGAGAAGTTTAATAATTTGAGAGGAAAGATCTGGAAAGATGGAAAGCTATAAATATGAAAGGGTGATTGAGAATATGGAAATGGAACTAAAAATGGCTAATAAGAAGTTTGAAGAATTGGGCAAGAAATTGAAACATTCAATCAACAAAAGGAAAGCGATAGCACATTAGTTGAAAGATACTCAAGATCAAGTTGAGGAACTTGAAGAATAATCAAAAGGAATCATGTCTGATGAATTTGATGCTTTCATATCAGAACTGTCTAAAAAGAATAAAAACCTAGCTGATCAGATGAAAACACTGAAAAGAGAACAAGAAGCACAACCAATAAGGATGTGTGGAATCCTAGAACAAAAAGGAAAAGAGAAAGATGAAAAAAGGATATCTAAAGAAGAGAGAAGGAAAATGAATACAAGATTGGATGAGAAAGATAGGGAAATAATGAGGTTGAAACAAAATCATTACAACTTGATAGACCAACTAGTTAGTGCAAATCAGGATTTTGCAAGGAAAGTTGGAGAAATTGTAGAACTGAGAACTGAGAATGAACATCTGAAGAATGATTTGAAATTTGAAAGAGATGCTAATGATGTCCTGAAAAGGAATGAAGAAGAATTGAAGATTCTAGATGAAAAACTAAGAAATCAAAGACAAACGAGAGACACTACTGGACTCAGTTACAATGTAAAAAAAACTACCGAGAGGGGTGAGTCTTCCAAACAAGTAGCCAACTGAGATAAAAATGCTACCCCACCGAAGTCAAAGAAGCCTACATGTTATCATTATGGGAAATGAAGACACACAACAAATGTCTGCAGGAGAAAGAGAGGTAATTCATTGAATACTCCTAAGTTTAAAGGTCATTGTTACAACTGCAATAAGTATGGTCATAAGGCATTTGAATTTAGAGAAATAGTTATTAACAATCCAAGGAAGCCAAGATTTGAAGGTTATTGTAACAACTACAAGAGATATGGTCATAAATATGGAGGATGAAGGTCTCAAAGGAAAAATGAGAAATGGGTCCCTAACTGACAAAATGCTGACAACAACCGACAAGGACCTAATATACCATGGGATTATAATACAAGAATCACTTGTACTGCATGTGGAAGATTTGGTCACATTTCTTGAAATTGCTTTAGGATGCATAGTATGAACAACAAAAAATCTTGGAGAAACACTTGAATGACTTGCTTCCACTATCACAAAGTCGGTCACCTAGCCAAGGAATGTAGGTACCAAAATAAGGATTCAACCGAGGATCAACCGAGTGAAAAGACTCAAGTTAACATTGATGAGATTAGTGAGAATATGAATAAGACTTGGAGAAGGAAGTCTCAAGATGATGGAACAAAACTTGGAACTAGTGATGGAACCATATCCTTTGGATCGGGTGCACCTATCTTCACTTAATCGGTCACAAGTATGTGTAGGAGCTGATAACCTCAAGTTTATCTTAAATCAATTCCTAGATTTAGTGCAAAGATCCTTATCAACATACTAAGATGCATTTGGATATAAGTTGTGAAGTTATCATTTCATATGTTCATTGGTACAACGTTTGAGTATTTTGTTGCATTCGATGAAGCAAAGTGTAGTTCGGTTAATGGTAAAATGAAGTTCGGTAAGAATCATTAAATGCATATTATAACCATTGGAAGCCCTAACCTAAGGAAAAATTATAAATAGAGGGCATGCTATTTCATTTTTACCTTACACTTTCGTGAGCACTTTGAAGCATTGACAAAGATGAGATCCCAAAGTGATTCCAAGCATTTAGTTGAGCATTCTGAGCATCTACAAAGATCATTAATTTTAGGTATTTCTAGCATTCACCAAGCTGATTTTATAGATTCTAATTGCTATTTAATTGGAACCCTAGTATTTGTTAAGCTATTTCAAGATTAAGATGACACCCAAGATGCAAAAACTAGTTGTAGTTGAGAAGATTGACCCTATAAATCTGAAGTATAAGCTTCCTCCCACCATTGTTGCAGAAATTGACAAAGATGGAGCTTTATCCTTGATCCCCACCAAGATTAATATTGATTGAAGATGTTCACACCTTCATCCACTATAAAATCAAAGACATGACATCGACGATCTTTGGAGAAAGATCTTCTCTATGGATCAACCAACTATTGAAGGAGTCAAAGAACAAGAGGATAAATCTAAACCTATTGAATTGATAAAAAATTAAGAAGAAGTTATAATTGAGGATATAATTGAACAAGATCTAGATGAAACAGTCAAAGTTGATGAAGATGTCATGGCAACCGATACCTTAAAGACAAAAGTGATGGATGTAGATGATTCTACCAAGACAAGATTATTAGCAAAAGATCCTATAATTGTGCAGATATTAAATTTTCCTGAGATAGAGGTGACAAGTGATGCACCTAATGAAGCTGATATCCCTACCGAGCCAACAAAAGATACTGAAACTAAGGAGATCAAGAAGACAATAGAGACTAAAACAACTCAAGGTTAAAATCTATATATTCATACTGTATAATCTTTCCACAATGACTATCAAATATAAGTGTGGTACTTTGCACTAGACCACATTGAACATAACAGATAATGACATTGAACGTGGAATAACTTTACAATCACATACGATCATTCTCACCATGAACTACAACCCTTTAACAAAATCTCTATATTCCTACCACATAATCTTGCCAAAAAAAAAGAAAAAGAGAAAAAGAAAAAGGTGTCAAATTTATTCGCTTGGATGAGCAGTGATCACACAAATTGTAGATGCCATTTGTGGCCTTTTCAAGGTTCCATAAGGGCAAAAGATGCCATTTTAGAGCGGGAAGTTCGAGAAAGTCAATAATGATTGCGTGACGGGTCTCGTGAACCAAACAGAGTAAAAGACGCAAGTATTAACATGGCCGTGTCGCACATTGACGGCGTTAGCAGTAGGTGAAAAAAGGAGCCTGCTTACGTGGAGCACGCGTGCTGAGGTCGATGTGGACTAACGCCTGGACCACGTCGACAGTGTGTGGTTATTTGTGCCACGCGTCAGAGGAGCAGGTATTCCGTCCCTTTCAACAACGGCGGCTTAACCAGATATTGGACGCCAAGTCTTTCATCATACCTATACACTTGAATTTCTAACCATCAATTTCAATCCCCATGATTACTACCCCTCCACCAGAGGTCAATTCTCAAACCACGCTTCCATGTGCTTCCATGTGCCCTAGGCCCCACTTTCCACATGCCAACTTACCATATATTATGGTCTTTTAGTATTATCAAATGTTTAGTCTATAGTGACACTTTTGTTGCAAATTATTTGGGAGATAGGAGGGTGGAAAGATACTAAACTTAGGCTGTGGCAATTTCTTTTAGTTGTCTTGGTATGCAAGTTAAGCGTTTATAGGTATTGTTTGGCTCTTTAACAGTCATGACAAATGAGCCTGCATGCGTAGCAGAGTTGGCTTGAGGTTGTGAATAGTTCCCCATAGCCTTGGGTTCGAATCTGGTTTAAAGAGGTGGGATGACTTGTGGGTGGAGGATCTCACCCGTGGGGGACTAGTCTTGCCCTAGCTTGCACAGGTACTCAAGATAAGGGATGTTGGGCACTAGGCTAGGTCGTGAGGATACCCCCATGCATAAAAAAAAATTGTTATGACAAATGTTGTGGGTATTCATTTCGCACACAAGGATCAAGAAGTGGTCATGTTGAGTTTGCATCCCCCGTACATATTTCTAATTGCTCGTTAACTATTCATTTTGATCACTGCAAAATTTTGACCCAATAATCAAAACATGGGCAGTAGCTTGGAGTAGCTTGGACATGTTCCCTTATGTAATAGATGTATTAATGTGAAACATATTTATTATGAGTCTCATTTGTATGGATCAGTAGAATAGGAATGTTATTAAATCATTCTTTTGTTCTTTCTACTTCTTTAAATCTGATTCAAGTGTATTTCATTGTTGTTGTTGGAAGGTTTTATACTAAACCCACCTTATTGTTTAGTTACATTGATGAGAGCATAGGTCATTTAGGAAACAATGTGGATCTCATCCCTTATGGGTTGCTTGAAGTCACCTAAGGTACAATCTTAATTTCACCTCTTATGTTGCTTGAAGTCATCTAAAGTACGATCTCGACCACATCCCTTATGTATTGCTTGAAGTTGTCTAGGATACAATCTCGACTTATAGTGTCACTTGATACCTAATATGTTCATCTCGAACCATTCAATATTACCACCAAACAAAATGACTCGTTAACATTAAAAAATAAATGGTGAACATAGTTGTAGATTAGCTTTAACACAAGATATCCTTTAAAATAACTAGATGTGGATCTCATTCGTGTTGCTTGAAGTTATGTGAGGTACAATCTTGATTTCATCTCTTATGTTGTTTGAAGTCATATAGAACACGATCTGGACCACATCCCTCAAGCATTGCTTGAAGTTATGTGAGGTACAATCTTGATTTCATCTCTTATGTTGTTTGAAGTCATATAGAACACGATTTGGACCACATCCCTCAAGCATTGCTTGAAGTTATCTAGATAAAATCTCAAACATGATTCTCAACCACATCTCTTAAACATTACTTGAAGTTTTGTAGATACATCTCAAACACGATCTCAATCACATCCCTTATTCGTTTTTGAAGCTATCTAGATACAATCTCTAACTCATATCTAATAAATTCATCTATAAGTATTCAATATTACTAAGGACAGACTTATTAACTTAAAAGACATTTTAGATAATGTACAAAATTGTAAATTAGCTTTTACACAGAATATCTTTAAAATAACTAGATGTGAATATTTATATAAACGCAACTACCAAGAACTGGTATCATTACTCACTGGTATCATATCATTATCTATGCTTTGTTTTCCAGAATTAGTTAGTTAAGCCTCTGACAGATCTCTGACACAAACTTCTTCCTGCATCGATTGCATCAATTTGTCTTCATCCTTTTCTTGTCAGAGCATTTTTTTATGAACATTTACATTTGAAGCAGATAACGAAATCTTCATGGCCGCATTTAAAGAAATGTATTTATTTCGTCTGCTCCGCGCACTGCACTCCGTGAGGCGTTCGAGCTCCTGGAACAAAATGTCGGCGTTGAGACGGCGCAGAAACATCAGAAAGGCGGTGGATGTTTCTCTGGCTTTGGCATGCAAAGGCTCCATCTGGAGCCGCGCTCTCTCTTCTCACATTTCGAGCCCTAACACTGCAAAAATGGCGGCCCTGCGTCCGTTAGGGTTTCGAAGATTCGGCTATAAGGCGGTAAAACGTGAAGCTTCTCCGGCAATCGCAATAAAGGCGATTGGAAACAGAAAGGAGATATTGCAGAAGCTTGTTCCCGGCGGAACGTCCATGAATACCTCCTGTTTGCTCAAAGAAACTGCAGATTACATAGTTGCGCTTCAGGCTCAGGTACAAGTCATGAAATTTCTTATTAATGCTGTTGCCCTTAACTGATCCTGCAAATATAGAGAGTATTTCATGTATTTGCCTCCACCTAATCCCTAAAATGTTACATTTATGCTGCAAATCCAGAGAATTTGTTGTACATAACAGTAGGTTGGAGATAGTAATCAGTTGCTTCAAGCAAATTTTTATTTTTATTTTCTCTTGTGTTGCACAGCATAAAACAAATATTTAGGTCAAATAGATCAATAATCTAGCAGTAACTTCTTTTTCAAGGAAGAGAAGAGACAAAATGATGTAACAGACCCTAGGTATTGTCCAAGAAGCTATCTTCTAGTCTATTCTTGGGGTATTGTTCTCTATCAGTTACGGCTGCTGTAAATACAGCCTTATTCCATATTGTCTTAGCATTTTCAGTACAGAATTGTAAATAATTTAAACCTCATGCTGGCGGCTCCTTCATGACATTTTCTGATTTGAGGTATTTGTGCCGGGCTATGGATATTTACTGTAAGTGAGGCTTTCAATTTCTCAAATTGTATATATGGATTTATATATGCAACTGGAATACTGTTTATATGATTTACTTCGATTGGATTTTTATTGCTAAATGATAAACCAGTTAAATCTGATGGAATGCTTGCATATTTCACTTTTCCCAAGCAGAGAAACTCTATCAGCAATCAATTGCTGAAATATGATTTCTGTCAAAGTAATGTTTATATATACTTATTTTTTATTATGTTTATATATACTTATTTTTTATTTTGTATTATGATTGATGTAAAAGCTTGCACACAATCAGTTGTAGAAGTATTTGTATTAAGTACAGTTTTAGAAGTATTTATATTATACTTATTTTGTATTATGATTGATGTAAAAGTTTGCACATAATCAGATCCATAAGTATTTGTATTATGCTTATTTTTTTGTATGTTTTTCAATATGTAAAATATATATAAAATACTGTAGAGCTTCTACAGCAAAAAGGTGACTGGTTAGTATATAATAAATGAATGAATGAAGATATTTTCATAACGTTCACGAGACCAACAGTCTATAGGATCACGCATCAAAGATTAAGATTGTTTTTCATGTTCTTTGAATCTATAATAAAGGGCAAAGGCATCAAGCTGAACTACTAAGCAAATGCAGTAGAATTCAGAACTAGTGTGGAAGGCAAATGAGCATTCTCTTGCAAGGACATCCAGTGGAATTTTGCTCAGAACAAGGGATTGATCCCTGCTATACAAAGGAAAATGTATGAGTGTTCTTATTAGTTTTAGAACTAAAATAAAAATAAAGGAACTTCAGCTAAACAAAGTTGAAACTGTATAAAAATTCAGTGTGTTGGTAAACATAAATCCACCAAGAAAAAATCAATGTTAGTTTTTCCACGCATTCTTATGCTTAACATCAGGTATTATATTCTTGTAATGGTTAAATTTGTTACCCGAGTAAATTGTCATTTAGTTTTGGGTGTTCTCTGGATTAAGTTCGGTTTCTTTGGTCTTTCATCTACTCTCATTTGTGCATGCTTATATTTATTGGACTTTTATCTTATCCATAATTTTACATTTCTGTACATATTAAATTGTTATACATGCATCCGTTTTTCACTCTTAGATTAATGTCTTTAGTTTTAAGATCACAATTCATCTGGGATTGATCCTTAAATTTCAAAAATTATGTTCAGAATTTTTTTAACTTCTATCTTTTTTGTCATTGGAAGCCAAAGCCAACTAAAACACATTAGTATGATATATTGCTGTTTCTTTGTTTTTTAAAGACATTTCAATGTTCAATGAATTTCAAATGGAAGAAATATGTAAGATTGATTACTTATTGTGTCAATTTTGAGCAATAAAATGAACATATCTACATCTAGGATACTTGCATACTTTTGAATAGTATCTTTAATATTTAGTCAAGGCTGTAAAACTGATTTATGAATGCTTATATTAAAGTTTTCACTTGTAAAATATTATCAAATGAAATGATAATATGTCAAAAGAATTTAATGAAATGAAATAAAATGAAGAATTATTTTCCTTTTCACATGAACATGATAACTTTCATGTCTCTTTAACCAACTTAAATATAAAAGATATATCAATATATACATTTAACTACATTCACATGAAAATTAATTAGCTAACAAATCAATTACTATTTAGTTCAAACAAAATAATTGTATTAACTAACAACGCATAATATTAAAGAATATGGAAGGTGAAAGTGTTTGACTCTTATTTTGTTTCTAATCTTTCTCTTGATTTTCCTCCAAGAGAGGGAGAGCATCATTAGAGTTTTTACCTCTCAACCAATGACCTTTTGGTCTTGGCCTTTCTATCTCCAACACAACTTCCTTATAGAACTTGCCTGGCCCTAGATGAGAGGTACAAAAATGGGATCCAATTTTATTTCCATCTGAGTCTTGGTGTTTAGAACCTACAACCATCTTAGTTGATCACATTGTCTAGACTTCCATACCTATGAGAATGAATTTCCTAACTAGTTGTGCAATACTTGGTTCAAGTCACTAATGGTTACTACATCATTGCATAACACCACCTTGGCCAAGGTTTCTATTTGCAGTCACTATACTACATGTTGTAAGTATCATCACCAAGCTCATATAACAACTCCAAGTGACTCTTTTGGTCTTCCCCAACCTTAAAAGGACTTGTTTTCGAACATGGGATAAACAATGTCTCATTGTATTAAGGAAATACATACATACATACTATTTAGGGGTGAAGTGGATACTAATGAATCCAACAATATAAACTATGTGAGATGAGTTCATTAATTAACTATTTCAACACTAACACTCAAAATACAACAGAAAGAGGGGCTTCCAAACATAACTATCAATATAACCCAAGTTAGATTAGCAAAACCCAATAAGATGAAGGGATGTCAATGCTAAATCCAAATTATATCAAGGAAGTATGCAAGAAAGTTCTCTTTCATGCAATGTAGGATTTGATTAAAGGTGTGTAAATGCAAATGTGAAATTGAACCAATTGATTTAATGAGAAAAGTAAGATAGATCTAGATGCTAAGTGTATACAATCGGCCCAATTAAGATATGAAAATAGGTCTAGACTAAGAAATGAAATAAATGATAGAGTACTCACCTTCAAATGTGTAGAGGAATATGTATTTTTTCTCTGAAAACTATAGATCTGAACCTATGATAGAGCTTCCGACTATAGATTCACAATCACAACAAAAAACCTAGAAATTGCTATTTTTCTCAGACCTCCAAGAATAGGTCGACTTGGTGCAACATGTTCCAAACACTTTTCCACAAAGTCACCGTGTTCTTGGGACACTATAGAAAAGTTGACCTAACTTCTTTAGAAATGTCTCGACAAGTCATTTTCGGATCTATGGTTGGAATTCTGACTTTTTGCTCTTGCACATAGAAAAACTTGTTTTGAGGTTTCGGTGGATGAAGGTTTGCCTTGGTCAAGCCCTAAATTGAGGAATCAACCTTGAAATTGAAATGTAAATATGTAAAGGATACACGACAAATGTAAATAATCACCTTTCTTGTAAAAACCCCTGTCAATAAGGATTTTGTAATGCTTGTATCTTGTAGATGTTGAATTTGCAATGACATATGTAGGAAATCTTCACAAATGGAATGAATCTACCAAAACCACATCATGGAGCCATGGATGTAAACGTGCATCAATGAAGAAGATGATGAATGCCTCAATGTAAATCTCCTCCCTTGATAGCCAACAAAATGCTAGATCTTGAAGAGGAAATGATCACAAAGGATCCTTGAATCTTGAATGCCTGATGAATGCTTGAACGCTTGAACTTTCTCGTGTGATTGTTGGATCTCTAATGGAAATTATGGATGTTAATGGATGCCAATGGATGTTAATGGATGTTAAAAATGAGGTGCCTAGACTTCCTTTTATAGTAGTTTTCAAGCAGGAAACTAATGAAAGCTGACGAGGTCACCTGATTTTGCAATTTAATACCTCAAGACAACACTGGCACTGTGATTTAAAATCCTCAGGGAATAGGTCAACTTAGTTGTCCTATTCTAGAATAGGTCAACTTGGTTGACCTTTTCTAGAATAGGTCAACTTGGTCGACCTGTTCCAGGGTTGGCCCATAGAGAGCTAGCCTTGAGGTCTCTGAGACTGCATAATTGAAAGTGGAAGATATGAGACAGGACAAGAGAAAAGGGAGATCAAGCATGAATCCATCCATGGTTCATAAAGTTGGTAAAGGAAGGGAGCTAAAAGGTCTTAAATAATGTGTGCATCCATTTTAAGATGATACATTTAGCCCCACTTTAGTAGAAGTATGAGTTGCCTCAAACTCATGGTCAAGTAGATCAAAAAGCATGAGTTGATCTCATCATGACTAGTAAGGAGACAAAGAAACCATCAAGCCCCCAATAGACTTGAGCCCTCATCATATCTAGAGACAAAATAAGAGAGATGTCACTAATAAGAAATTGTAGCCAACTCGCCCAATAAGGTTTGTGTTCCTTATTATGAACTACATAGGAAAAAGAAGGGGGTGCAATAAGAGATGGTGTTGAATGTTCTAGCAAGTGTGTGTGGCATGCTAGTCAACCCATCGAATATGAATTGAATGGTCTAGAAAGTGTGTGTGGCATGCTAGTCAACTCATCAAAAGGATTCATCCTCAAGGGAACTCCATGTCCCAAGAAGAAGAACCAAAAGATGACCCAGGCATAAGGATGTGTGTGTGTCCTTAAGGGATCAAAAATAGGATCAAACTTCCCAGACTGTCAATAGTCCAAAGAAGGGTCAAACAATGATCAAGCCTCCTAGACTGTTAGTAATCCAAAGAGGGATCAAAGAGCAAGGATCGGGCTTCCCAGAATAGCAGTAGTCCAAGGAGAGATAAAAAAGAACAAAGACCAAGCCCCCGTGAACTATCAGTAGTTCGATAGAGGAAACCAAACTATCAATGTGTGTGTGTGCAAAAGTGAGTGGAGTGTATGCCCTCATGGTAAAGAGATTGCAAACACCTTAATGAGAGAAATAGCTTTAACGGAAGTGTATGTGCATCCATGAAGAAAGTTTCCATTATGAAATTCCCCCAAGAGAGAACACTTCAAGGGAAATAAACACATGACAAAAGAGAGAATGCAAAGGGATCCACTAACTTTGAGGTCAATATGATCATATAATAATATGTAATATTATATCAAATATGAAATGTCATCATTCCCCAAAGAAAGTAGAACTACAACACAGTGGAGAGAATGACACGTAAGAGATATGAAGAAGAGTCTTTTTGGGCTGACAACATAGAGACCAAAAAGAATCTGTGCTACTATGTCACCAACATTCAAGTAGACTACACAAGGGAAAATATACAAACAATAGCACATAGACAACATAACATGTAACAACAAATAGAAGAAGAGAGGTACAGATAGCAAGAGATGCATGACATGTTCAATTACTTTATCATCTTGTGTTGATAGAGAAACAAGAATCATCTAAAGTGATCTAGACAAAACATATAACAAAGAGCACAACACAGGGGAAAAACACAACATGAACACACAAAGACTACCATGATAGAGAAGTCCACTTCAAGGGTGTCGTGTGCCCTCCCCATCTTGGTCTGAAATATTAGGGAAAGGTGAGAAACTCGCAAGAGGAACAACATCTAACATAGTAGGAACCACATCCAAATCCAAGCAAGGACTCTGGTGGGACTCACTGTGCTTTTCACTAGGAGTGAGTGTTAGCTGCGTAGAAAGCATGTTAGGAAAATCATAATCCATATCAATATTTTCATATTCATCATTATTAACATGTACATTAGAATCATCATCATCAAGAGTATCTTCTAAAATATGAACAAAATTATCATGTTTTTGATTAAGTAAAATAGGTTTTACAGGGTGCCTAAAACCCACAAGTCTCGATCAAAAGAAAGAAATCCAGACAATACAAGAAAAAGGCAGGCCACAGAGAGGCCAAGGACATAAGACCTCAGCAGAGTAGGATATGCAAGGTAGGAGAGAGCTGGCACACCGTCTAGAAAATCAAACAGAAGGAAGGACCAAACAAAGAGTGACAGAAGAAGAATAGCCACCCCCGACCACCAAACCAAGGACTAAGGTTGTAAGATTTCTCCTTCAATGCACTAGATTATGTCCTTATCCATTATTCTCTTCACATCTATGGGAAGGTCATCCCCTTTATTCCGAATATGCTTAGCATCCTTTTTGACTGCCAAGTTGGCAAACTAGTCAACCACGCAATTGGGTTCCCTGTACGCATGGGAAATGAACACCTTGTCAAAGCTGTTGAGAATGGCTCTAGTTTCTGCGATTATGTTGGCTATGGACCAAGAGGGAGGGTGGGTGAGGTTGAGGCAATTGATAATGCTCATCGAATCACCTTCCAACCAGAGCCACTTAACGCCTTGATCTTTCGCAAGTTTGGTGATTTGAAGGGCTGCATTGGCTTCAACATAGTGATTCGTCTGGGCTCCCAAGGGGAAGCTAATAGCCGTTGTACCAATTCCAAAGCTGTTCTTGATAATACCTCCACTGCTAGCTTGACTAGGTTTCCCTTTCGCCATGCCATCAAAGTTGGCTTTGGTCCAGCCAGTTGGAGGACAAGTCCACACACAGTTCCTTCTCTTATCCTGTGCAGTAACACGGGTAATTCTTGCAAAAAGATTAGGTTTACCACAGTAGAAGAAATTTTCTTTAATAGTATGAGTGATTTTTTCAAAGATAATTTTAGGAGTAGAGTAGTCATGAAAGATGCGGTTGTTACGCTCCTTCCAGATCCCCCAACAAAAATGAGGTAGAAGCCAAGTATAGAGAAGCTTGAACTCTTGATCAAACTTGTTGAAGGCCCATTGGGAGAAGAGATCGCTGAAAGACCTAGGGAAGCACCATGAAAGATTCAAGGCTGAAAAGAGGGGATGCCCGATATGACTGGCAAAGGAGCAATGGATGAAAAGGTGATCCACAATTTCCTCTTTACATTTACAAAGAGCGCATCTGTTGGTGAACTAGAATCCGCGCTTGATGAGGTTGTCCACAATGAGGATGTGGTTCTATAGCAAGAGCCAAAAGAAGACATTGATTTTAGGCATAAGACTAGGGATCCAAGCTTTGGCCCACAACAGGTTAAATTCATTGACTTGAGTAGTTCGCAAGGAATAGGCGGAGGCCACTATATAATCCCTGTCCGAGGAGTCCTCCCAAATGATCTTTTCCTGCTTGGGAGAAAGGGATATTGCATTGAGGGCCATCATCAAAGGAGCTAGGTCCTGGGAGATCTGGGTAAGTATCATTCCTTCTATAATTGCAAACCTGCATTTTGAAGGTTTGAGACTAGGCTTGTCTCCAGGTGTAAAAAGTATCAATGTTACTCAAGCTGCCCATCTGAAGCCAGTTGTCCTTCCAAAAATTGATAGAATGACCATTACCTAATTTCCACTTGGCTCTAGATTTAGCCAGCTCCTTGGCACTGAGGAGACCATTCCAAATGATAGAACCTTTGGGTGGTTCCATTTCTTCAAAAAAACTATGGATAGAGTTATGCAAGAGGTATTTCTCTTCAAAGGTCTCCCTCCACTCACAAGTGTTGTTAAAGATTCTCCAGATTTTCTTGGCTTGAAGGGCTTTGTTGAAAGGTCTCAACTTCCTTAAGCCAAGGCCACCAAAAAAATTAGGACGGAAAACTTTCTCCCAGGCAATGAGGGGAATGCGCTTATGATCCTCAGCTCCAGACCAAAGGAATCTTTTCTGGATTCTTTCCATGGCTTCTGCAACTTTGGCCTGAATGGGGAAGAGACTAAGGGCATAAGTGGGGAGATTCTATAGAGTAGACTTTACCAATTGGATCTTATCAGTCTGGCTAAGGATGACCCCTTTCCAATCAACTAGCTTCCTATTAAATCTGTCAATCAATTTGTTCCAGAAGGCTTTCGGAGGTTTGACACCTAAGGGCAGCCCCAAGTAAGTTGAGGGTAAAGTATCAATACCACATCCCAAAATTTGAGCAATTTTCCTCTATCTTTCTTCAGGAGTGTTGATAAAGAAGAGAGCACTTTTATTCCAGTTGATAGATTGGCCTGTGGCCCTGGTCTAGTTATTGAGAATTTATTTCACCGCTCTAGCCTCACCCACCGAAGCCTCACCCACAAGAATGGTGTCATCCACAAATTGCTGGTGTGTAAAAACAATGTCGCCAGATGAGGGTTTGATGCCTTTCAGATTCCTGTTCAATTTGGATGCCGAAATAAATCTTCCAGGGCATTCGGCAAGGATAATGAAGAGAATGGGGGAGAGAGGGTCCCCTTGTCTAAGACCCCTAGAGGGTTTGAAGAAAGAAGAGGGAGAGCCATTAATCATGACAGCCAAGGAGGGGGTCGAGATGATTTGAAAGAGGATCTTGCAGGAATTAGAGTTGAAACCAAAAGCTTCCAAAACTTTCAAAAGAAACTGCCAGTCCACCTGATCATAGGCCTTGGAAAGGTCAAGTTTGAGAAGAAAGCCTTCCCTTTTTCCTTCATCTAACGAGTGTATCACTTCATGCACCATCATAATGGAGTCCAAAATCTACCTGCCAAGCACAAAGCCGGATTGTTGTTGTGAGATCAAGGATGGGAGGATATTGAGAATCCTAATGGTGATAACCTTGGAGATAATCTTGAGGAAAGAGTTGCACAGGCTTATGGGTCTAAATTGTTCGAAGGAGTTCACTCACGAGGTCTTGGGAATTAGCACCAGGAAAGTGGCATTGAGTTCTTTAAGGAGATTCTTTGAACCAAAGAATTCTTGCACAGCTTGTACCACATCGTCTTTCACAACATCCCAATAAAGGTGAAAGAAGAACATCAGGAAACCATCCGGGCCTGGGGCTTTGTCTCCAGGAAGAGAATCCAAAGCTTTCTTGACTTCAGTCATATCTGGAATGGAATCTAGGTATGTTATCCAGTAGAGAGGTCTGGTCTTGATCTGATAATCCTTGATCTTTAGAAAGGAGATGAGAAAAGTATGAGATAGCCTCATCAGTGATTTCCTTGTCTTCCTTAAATGATTGGTCTCCCTTCTTGATATTACTAATCCTATTGGCTACTCTGTGCCTCATGGTGGAAACATGGAAAAAATGAGTATTTCTGTCTCCCTCCTTGAGCTAGGTGGACCTCGATCTCTGTTTCCAGAATGCTTCCTCATGTCCAATTATGTTATGGTATTCTGAGAGAATGTGTTTTTCTTTTTGTAGTCTTTCATCATCATAGCCCTATTTCTGGATTTCCTCTTGGATGCTATTAAGATCGTTGAGAGTCTTATCTTTAGAGGTAAAGATGTGGCTGAATTCCTCTCTGTTCCATTTTTTAACATTACATTTGATGTTCCTTAGTTTTTTAGCCACTCTGAACATGGCAGTGCCCTCCACGTCAATGTTCCACCACTCACTGACTTTATTAAGCAAGTTAGGATGGGAAACCCACATCTTTTCAAATCTAAAGGGAAAATTCCTTCTCTTGTCTATCTGGTCTAGAGAGAGCACAATCGGAGAATGGTCTGAGCCAACACGAACTAGGGCAGAAAGGTTAAGGTTGTAGCTGTTCAGCCAGTCTAGAGACACCAGGGTCCTGTCCAATTGAACTTGAATGCAATCCCTTCCGGTATGCCTATTAGACCAAGTGAACTCAGCCCTAAGAAGATCAGTGTCCAACAGGGCCAGGTCGATGAGATCCATAAGGTCTTGTTTGCTTTCAGAGTCTGGAGCAATTCCTCCCTTTTTTTCGCCTTCTTTGAGAGGGGTGTTGAAATCCCCCATTATAATACCTTTCAACCAGTTAAGTTGGGCAATGATGGAGGCAATCTTATTCCAATAGTTCTTTATGTCTCTTTTAGAGTTAGGAGCATAAATATTCAAAATAAACCACCTTTCATTGTCTTTAATTCTAGTGAATTGCATAAGAAGAAGATTACCTCCTTCATGGATGACTTCAACTCTAAAGTGACACGAGTTCCACATTTTGAGTAGGCCACCAGAGGCTCCCTTTGAACTCGTGGCTCTGTTCTCCATAGTTTTGCTAAACTTTATTTTCTCTAACTTGTCCTTTTGCATTTTAGTTTCCTGGATTAAGAAAATGTCTGGTCTGTGATCTCTAATCATATTTCTAATGACATCCTACTTGTGTGAGCTATTAAGCCCATGAATATTCCAAGAGATGACTTTCATTTCTTGATGGAGGGGCCATTAACCTAGATAGAAACCCGGTTTCCATCCACTTGTTTCAAGCTTGCTTCTTCTTGCCTTTTCTGGCTATTCCTTTTTCCTTCTGGGGTTTGGATTCTACCCCTTCCCTCAGCCTTATTCCTACTTCTAGTGGCTGCAAGGGAAACTGGAGATGGGTCTCTGCTACTTGGTTTCTTCTTCTTACGAATAGAGGTCCAGCCCTCCCTGTCTTCCTTGTGCTTGGTAAAGAGCTCAACCATCATGTTTATCCATTTGCATATTATTATTTTGATTTAACTTCATTCAAAGGGTCAAGCACAGGTTGATTGAAGGAAGGAAAAGGTTGAGATGAAGAAGCAATTTGAGAAGCAAGAGTGTGGGCCTTAGCCTTAGCTTGACGGTTCTTGCGACACTGACGAGCATGTTGGTTACAAATAGTTTTATGCGATAAACTTGAAGGATTAGATTCAATAATCATAGGTTGCAAGGAGGGAACGACTACAGGATGAGGAATGATAGGTGGAGGAATAGGTTGGGTAGGTAAGACAACTATAGGAGTATCAACCTTAGGAAGGCTAAGCTCAAGAATATTTTCTACCTTGTATTGCTGATAGGATCGATAAAGATGATCAGGACAGTTAGGTGGTTTTTGAGGGAGAGATGGCCAAAAGAAATCTATCTTAGCACAATCTCAAGGATGTGAGGGTTTATAAAGAAAATGATTAATGGTGACAACTTCTCCTTTATGAGGAAATTTTATGCACTTATGAATAGGAGAGGCTACAACTTGCATGAAAGAGAGACACAAATACCAAGCTTAACTTGAAATTGATCAAAAGTAGGAATGACAAAAAAGGTAGTATGAACAACCTTACCGAAAAGGGTCACAAGAATATTGATAGAACCCTGAGGATGATAATGAAAACCATTACAAGTTTCAATCCAAACACTAGATGTATCATAGGTATCCTTATGCAATCCTTTATTAAAAATATGTTCTTCAATGATAACTGTTAGAATAACTGAGAGAGGGGGGGGGGGGGGAGGGTGAATCAGTTAGATCAGTTATCCTATAGTCCCAAATACAAAGATGTACCTTATAAAAAAATTCCAACAAATTATGCAGCTTGGTAACATAAATATCAATTTGTCTGTTCAATTTACTAATTACCAGATAAATAGCTAACTGTGATTACCAACCAAATCAAGTATGGAGTATGTAAAGTATCATAGAAAAAAAATCATCACAAATAACACATAACACAATGATTTAATGTGGAAACCATGTTAAGGGAAAAACCACTTGGGACTAGTAACCCAAAATAATTCACCCTTTTGAAGTGAGCTCGGTGAAGAGCCAACCCTGTTAAAGGTTACAAACACATTGTTAGGTGTGACCTTGTTAGAGGATTTAGCACTAATAGTTAAATTTTGACCAACATTCACTATGGGGTCAACAAGATAATAATGTACATTCTCTGATTGACATAGGGCAGAATATAACACTATTAAGTCCACTTGGTTAAGAGATTTTCTAAATCAATGGTTAAACTGAGATTGTATGATCTGATTCAAATACAACTCAATTGCAGATATTCAGATCTATGCTAAGCCCATACAAATCCTCTGATCAATAATCAAATTCACTTCTTCAATATTCATCAACTTACTGTCACTCCATAATAGTTCTCTGACGCTCAATTAACTCTACAATTTGGTTCTTTCACTAACTAGTCTGATCAGGCATTCATGAGTCTTCACGCGATATCTGTGCAGTCTTCTTCCTCTGGCATAGTTTCAACAATGAAACTCATGTCTCTTAAATAGACAAGTAAACTGTTTTCATTTCAGCCATTAGATTTTGCCGCTTAATCTCCTTTATCCATTTTGCCTCTTAAACCTTCCTCGATAGATGTGTCATTAACTTGTTTCATTTTTCATCCTTTAGATCTTCACCAATTTTTTGTCAGCCATGGATCTCATAAAAAAATTCATCTTTAACCTCGAAATCATAATAGTATCCAGCTCATCAAATTTAGTCAGTTGTTCTTAGCATTTAATATTTTCATCCACATTCAGTTAACACATAAATGCATCGATGATAACTAGTTAAACTAGCTCGATTAATACTGTCAGTTAATATACACTGCACTCGCTCGGTGTATACATAAATCTTCAATTATTGACCACATTGTCTTGTTCAATTTTAGTTCTCTTCTTCATAATAGATTAATGCAACATAATCAAATCAATAGTATGAAGTCATAGACTCATCAATAAGCTACCCAATGTTTTCCTTATCCTTATCTTTCATATCCATCTTTTTCTCATGTAGATATCTCAGTTGTTCATCTTTTCTTGCTCCAACAGATGTTTAGATGTTTGTAACTAACATGATAAGTACTGTCAAGACTAGTTGACATCAATGACAACATATTGACTAATTTAATCATCTTACGTATCATTTCAGTGCTCGGTGATCTCTAATCACCATTTCTTCAGTTCATTCATATATTCAATCAGTTGTAGTTCACCAATATCTCCCTTTGGCATTGATGGAAATACTAGCAATATGAAAATATGCCATGCACATACCAAACATGTATTGTACAACTATGTAAGAAAATGTTGTTGCTCGATAAGCTCAAATTTAATATGCTTAATCACTACAAAACATAACAACATTACAAGTGCAGACTCTCCCCGCAGATTTGATCTTTTCAGCTCTTTAATTCCCTTTTGTTCTCAACAACAAATATTCAAGTCTCTCCCTTTCTGTGTGTTCTTAGTAGCTGATTTATCATGTAACTCTCTCCCTGTTTTCATATTTATTCTCTCCCTTTGACAACAATGCCAAAGAAAACATACAAACAGCTCTGCAGCAGCCAAGTATTCTCTATTGTTCAGTTCATATCATGTACCTTCAGTGTATAGATAAACAAATTTATGTTCCAGCTTCTACAATCTTTCACAATCTTAGACATAATCCAAAGTGTGAGCTATGTGCATCAACATGAATGATCTTCTAATAAGTGTAGGTTTCAATGCAACCTCCAGATCACCTCAGTGATCGGTAGACATGGGACAAACCTCAAGTCTAGTTCTCAAATATTCAAATGTATCCTTCGGTAATGGTTTAGTAAAGATGTCAGCAAGTTGTTCCTTAGATATTACAAATTCCAATTGTACTAGCTTCTCTTGAACTTGTTCCCTTAAGTAGTGATACTTAATAGATGTATGCTTTGTCTTCAAATACATCATAGGATTCTTAGAAATATTGATAGCACTGGTGTTGTCACAATATATAATCATTGGGTCAGCGCTTAACTCATTCATTCCTTCCAACACTTGTCTGATCTAGGCTATATTTGAACAATTTGCAGCAACAACAACATACTCTGCTTCAGTAGTGGACTAAGAAATACATGCTTGTTTCTTGCTAATCCAAGTCACAAGTCTTTCCCCTAAAAAGAATGCTCCACTAGTTGTGCTCTTCCGATCATCTATGTTTCTAGCCCAATCTGCATCGGTGTAAAATTTAAGTTCAAATTTTCCTTCCAATGTGTACCACAATCCATAGTCCTCTTTTTTCTTCAGGTATCTCAAGATTCTCTTTACAACAACCATATGTGAATCTTGAGGATTGGCAGAAAATCTTGCCACAATCTCCACTGCATGTGCTATATCAAGCCTATTGTGTACTACATACATAAGTTTACCAATCATAGATCGGTACATAGTCTGATTTACCTTGGTAGATTCATCATCCTTTGTCAATTTGCAGCCAGTCACCATCGATGTTCCCACAGGTTTAGCATCTTCCATGCCAAAAGTTTTCAGTACTTCTTTAATGTATTTTGATTGTGTGATGAAAATCCCATCTTTCTATTGTATAATCTACAAACCTAGAAAGAATTTAATCTCTCCAAACATAGACATCTCAAATTCCTTTCTCATTTCATCAGCAAAAAATTTGCAAATCTGATATTGTCCACCAAAGATTATATCATCAACAAATATTGCAGCAATCAAAATGTTATCATCAGAATCTCCTTTCATGTACATGTTATTGTTTTCACTAGTTCTTACAAAGCCAATGTTATCTCTATTGAGCATTAATGATTGTCATTAGTATCAGAGGTTATCAAAGATATTAGCTAGTTACTTATATGAAGCTAGTAGGTAACTATAAGCAAAATAGGCCAGTCGGTTAAGTGTATACACCGAGCATCAGACAGTTTACCAAGCATCAACAGACATCGATACCGAGTGACAGTAAACACCAAGCATCAGAATAAACACCAAATAGTTTATACAGTATTTATCGAGGATCATAGGAGATGACATAGTAATCAAGAATGGCACATTCTTCTATGAAAATAGTTACAACAGATCAGAAAACATTTTACCAAGATTGAGAACAACTTTTTGTTGAGATACTATGAAGATCTTATGTAATAGTTTGATCTAGGTTATTTTTGTACACCATAGATCTTAGGGTTTTGTCTAAGATTTGTAAACCTAAATTTGTATAAGTGGCATAAAGTTATATGCTATATATTTTGTATGTTACATCATTTTTTATGTGAACTAATGTATGAGAAAAGAAGAACTTGAAGCACTTTCCATCCTTCAAGATTATCAGTTGACAGAGCATATCTGTATTAAGAGGAAATTAGATTAAGTAGAATCAGAGCAGGCTAACCGAGTCATTCAGAGCAGAGATTCATCACAGTAAAGGTGATACTTTATTAGTACTTTATTGATCTATATCAGACAATTAAATTGTCATTAGCAGATAGATACTTATTGGTTTCTAATCATTGTAATAGATTTTTGTAAAATCTCTTAACTGAGTGCACACTCAAGTAGTGTTTCTAAAATCCTATAACTAGGTAGATATAGCTGATCTAATATGTTACTCCTAAAAGGGTAAGATCACCAGAAGTGATCAAAACTTGTAGCCCTAATAGGAAAACCTTTTCTATCTGCAATAGTGAAGAATTTGTGGGTGTCATCCCCACCGTAGGTTTTACCTTCTAACAAGGGTTTCTGCATTACCAAAATACTTGTGTTATGAGACTGTTATATTGTTGATTTCATGTTGTTGCAGATCGAACCAAGCACACTCTTCGATATAGTTGTACGAGAGTGTAAGGCTAAGATGAAGCAAGTATGGAATCCTAAGCAGAAGACACAACGCAAGCCATATCAACCAAAGAGACAAGGTAATTCTTATGTTTGGGATTATAACACATGGGCTAATTGTGTTGTATGTGGTAGATATGGGCACATTGCAGTGAATTGTAACAGGAAAAGATGGGTTGGACAATCAAGAAGCTGAACAAGCACTGGAATGGCATGTATGCATTGTCATAAGGTCGATCATTAAGCAAGGACTGCAAAGACCGAGCACTAGAGGAAGGTCATGTATTTGAGAGTGGAAACACTATTGCAGATATCATGAGAATAAGGAATAGCATGTGGAAGAAGGCATCTAATAGAATGCAGAGTAAAGTATTGTTTTTGGTGAAACCTTGTCCACTGGATTGGGTGTCATCAGTACCTCCACTTAAGGTGATATAGGTATGTATGGGACTGACATTTCAAAATGATCACATTTTACATACAGTTCCTTATATATGTTGTGCACATACCAAATCTGCATGAATGAAGATGCATTGTGGTTTATATGTTTTGAGCTAACAAAGTTACACAGTCAGTAAAAGTTAGACCAAGCATTGGTTACCCATCGGTAATCACTATTCAAGGTTAACCGAACAACAGTATCAATTGAGAAAAGAATTCTTATGTTAACCGAGCTGATAGTTGTCATGAACTAGAAAGTAGGTCAAGCATTTATTGCATAAAGTTTTGAGCGGGAATATAAAAAAATCTATAAATACATGGAATACAGAGTTTATTTTTAACATTGCGATTTTGGAGAGCTAAGATTTCATAGAGCGATTTTGAGAAAGAATCTTTCACAAAAATTCAAGCAGTTGCAGATCAAACCGAGCACACTCTTCGATACAGTTGCACGAGAGTGTAAGGCTAAGATGAAGCAAGTATGGAATCCTAAGCAGAAGACACAACGCAAGCTGTATCAACCGAAGAGACAAGGTAATTCTTATGTTTGGGATTATAACACATGGGCTAATTGTGTTGCATGTGGTAGATATGGGCACATTGCGGTGAACTGTAACAGGAAAAGATGGGTTGGACAATCAAGAAGCTGGACAAGCACTGGAATGGCATGTATGCATTGTCATAAGGTCGGTCATTTAAGCAAGGACTACAAAGACCGAGCACTAGAGGAAGGTCATGTATTTGAGAGTGAAAACACTATTGCAGATATCATGAGAATAAGGAATAGCATGTGGAAGGAGGCATCTAATGAGAATGCAGAGTAAAGTATTATTTTTGGTGAAACCTCATCCACTGGATTGGGTGTCATCAGTACCTCCACTTAAGGTGATATAGGTATGTATGGGACTGACATTTCAAAATGATCACATTTTACATACAGTTCCTTATATATGTTGTGCACATACCAAATCTGCATGAATGAAGATGCATTGTGGTTTATATGTTTTGAGCTAACAAAGTTACACAGTCGGTAAAAGTTAGACCGAGCATTGGTTACCCATCGGTAATCACTATTCAAGGTTAACCGAACAACAATATCAATCAAGAAAAGAAGTCTTGTGTTAACCGAGCTGATGAAATATTGTAGTAGTCACCGAGTTGACAGTTGTCATGAACTAGAAAGTAGGTCAAGCATTTATTGCATAAAGTTTTGAGCGAGAATATAAAAAAATCTATAAATACATGGAATACAGAGTTTATTTTTAACATTGCGATTTTGGAGAGCTAAGATTTCATAGAGTGAGTTCGAGCAAGAATCTTTCACAAAAATTCAAGCAATTGCAGATCGAATCAAGCACACTCTTCGATACATTCCAAGTAAGTTGAAACCCTACTGAGCATATTTCTCGTAACTTACTGAAAACCTAGTTTGTTGAAATGACATCTACTACAAGTTCTTCTAAATTTGTGGATGAAGAAGTTAATTTAATAGTGTCAGCAAGTTATAAGGAACCACCTTATAAGTTACACCCTGAATTGCCTTGAAAATGGATATAGAGGGTGCTTTTTCAAGCATCCCACCTAGGGTTTTGTTGATAGAAGACATATGATCATACATAAACTGTAAAATTGGAGAAATTGGAGATTTCAATATGTAAGTTGCGTATCAGGCTCTTTGTGATGAAAATATAAAGCTGAAACCAGAGCACAAATTGGTTGAGACACTTGGTCTTACTCATGCCCTAGATTTTTTGAAGAATTTTAAGAACGAATGGATTAGGGTTGTGCTGAGTCGCTATCATGAGGGCACATTCTGGCTAGATAGAACGATCAAGGTCACAAAAAGAATGATTAGAAGGGTTACTAGTTACCCTATTACTGATAAAGCCAAAGCATTTCAAAGCTCATCCCGAGTTGATGTTGAAAAGAACACTGGTGTAGCATGGGACAGAAGAGCACTAAAAATTTCAACAATTGTGGATCCCAAAGTTAAGTTCGTAGCACACATCATTGGGTACAAGATATTTCAGTCAAGCAGATCAAATAGTGTACCCTGTAGCGCAGTCGACATGGCTCATAAATTGATAAAGAAGGGTCATCAGATTGACCTAGATGAGCTACTACTGAGACAAGTTGAGGAAAACATGAAGACAATCAAGGCACAAATGTCTAATACCTGTAAGTTTGGATCACTCCTAGTATGCTTATTTTTCTATCTCCAGAAATTCTTTCCCTCTATCGGTCACACTGACTGGATAGATGTTACACCGATCACTTCACAAATATTTGATATTATGAAAGGTCTGGGAGATGTAATAAATAGTAATTTTGAAGATTTTAAAGTGAAGATGAATTTAAGAAGTAGAAATTCCTGATGAATTGGTCGATAAATATGCGATGGATATTTGTTTCTTAGTGAACACCAACCACACTATGATAAAAGCTGTAAAACCAAGGATAAAGTGGCTAGCACCTATGGGATATGAAATGGATTGTGATCTTGGCTTGAAATCTATTAAGGTACTTCTAGCATTACCGAAGGACCCTAAGGCTGCAAGGTTTGGAACCTTTGAGGAAGCTAAGTCAAGAATAAAACCTAATCTGGTCATCAGTAAAATGACAAGGGAATCAAAGAAAATGAAGAAAGTTCTAGCTGAGCACTTTGGAGATGCATCAAACTCATCTAAGGAGTCACCAGTTGAATCTACAACTGAAGATCAGTTAATGTTGGCTAACAAACCATATGATAGTGAGTAGACCGAATCTGAAAAAGAACAAAAAGCTACACCAGTTCCTCCTACTAAAGCTCCAAGGAAGAGGCAGTTTCCAGTGCAAACAGGTGCATGCACAAGGTCATCAACTGCAGCTTCACCACTAAAGAAGAAGGTAGCAATAAAGGTAACAAAAAGAAAGGTTGCCACACTGACAAAGGCCTATGTTAAGAAAGGACCAAAGAAGGTAGCAAAACCATCGAAGAAAAGGATAAAATTGATAAGAAATAGAGAAGACCTTGAGGATGATGAAGATGAAAACAACCAATTCAAGGTTGTTAGTAATAAGGATAGGTCAATTGATGAGATTGCTGAAGATATAATTGAGAATGGAAATCTTGCAGATTTGGAACTCAGTAAGTTTGATAGTATGTCAAATGAAGACCAAAATAAAATTAAGGAAGTCGTCATCTAGATGATGATTCGCTTCAAACGAGTTCCATTAGAGTTTGAATTATCACTACCCAAGACATTAGAGGACTGAATAAATCAAAATTGGTCATATTCCTTGGACACTAAGAAGAGAATGAGGGAACAAGCCCTTGTAGAAATTGCACTAGATTTATCTCTTGATGAGATTAAAGAGCTTATGGATACTTATATGCAGAGATTCAGTGTCAAGCACCGAGTAATGCAAATAATAGATGAGAATCTGGCAGATCTCGATGAGTCTAGTCAACTTATCTGGAGTTCACTTTTAGCTGTCAGAGAGCATAATGAGAAAGTTGCATTCCAAAATTTGTCTAAAAAGAGAAAGAATTCAAAAGGTAAAGGAATATTTATTGAGGATAATGTAGCAAAAAAGAATAAAGAGTCAAAGGTATCCCTTACTGAGGTAATTGATACAACAATTGGTTAAGAAATTAAGAACAGTTCATAGGATGCACCGAATCTAGAAGTGATTCAGATTGAGGATACAAATGACAAGGATGTACTCATTGAGGAAATCACAAATGGTGATCCTGATGATAGGGATGATGATGATGATGTAAATAATGCACAAGACAACACACAGGATGAAGCACAAGTTACCGAGTGTGCATTTCCATCACTACCGGGTGAGATTCCTATACTTGTTGAAGCTATAGAGATCTTATCCCAGGAACAACCTGAAGGCTCCGACCCTGAGCAACCTAAAGACACAATAGGGGAACCAAGCAATGAACCTCCTGCAGAGACAAACAAGCCTGAAGGAAAAGAGGCTAATGAAACAACAATGAAGGCACAAGAAGAGCCTAAGACAACTAAGGACACCCCATCTAACACCACATCCAAGGCTCCACCTCATTCAACCGACACAAAGGTTACCAAGGAGAAGAAGAAGGAAGATAGTGTGTCTACCGGGCATAACACTCCGAGGGCAGAAGACAAAGCTATTGTCACCACTGTCAAGAATTCACCACTTTCATCGGAGAAGAAGAAGAAGAAGAAAGGAAAAGGGTCGATCACTCTAGATGAAGTCATTTTGATACCTAATTATGACCCAAGGACCCTTAGCCCTAATGAATTGAAAAAATATGGGGAGTTATGTACAAGGAAAGTAGCACAAGAGAAATTGAGACAAGAGAGTAAGAGCAAGGAAATACTAGAAAATGTAAGAGACATCTTACAACATGTCATCCCTGAGATACATGTAGATGAGGACACACTGATTATGGACTAGCTTGCTACTCTTGCTGAAGGAATAAACACCCCAGATGTTGATGCTGACAAAAGAATTAAAGAGCGGGCAGAGTCAAAGATACAAGATAAATTAGCTGAAAGAATAAGCCAAGAAGTGGAAATCAACAAGGTTAAACTTTCAGAGGTAGTAACTGAGATTCAGTGTATTACTAATTCTATTTGCCAAATCTTGTATAAGCTATGCACTGTTGGAACCTTCACTGCAGAGATCAGTGAAAAGATTTTACAATTTGAGAATGAAATCTCAGTTACTGCAAATGCAGCTACAACCAAGCCACAAGATTTTTCTAAGCATATACTCAGAGTTCAAGAACTTAGGCTATTGATAGTAGATCTCAAGAAGCAATAAGAGTGCATAACTGATTAAGTTACTAAGACATAACTCCTTCCATACCTAAAAATTTTTTAGAAGCATATTGTCAAGGCACAATTTCTTGTTGCAACACTAGAGATTTCTGTGTTGGACAACATATTTGATATGCATGCACAAGTCATTCTTGAGCATATTGCTCTCACCAACATGAAAGAGGAATGGGAAAACCTCTTGGAGTCATTGAAGAAAACCCATCAGCACATTTTTGACAAGTTGTAAGTATACAATTTTTTTATTTGGCATTACTATCAAAAAGGGGGAAATCAATGTATATGCAAAATATGTACATTTTTGCTAAGTATACTACACATTATCGGAGCATGCACCGAGGGGGAGTATTTAGAAATTTTTGATATGTATATTTATATGGCGGATATATAAGTTTTTGAGACATAAGGTCTATATACATTCAATTTTTGATACTAATGCCAAAGGGGGAGATTGTTATCTCTATTGAGCATTAATGATTGTCATTAGTATCAAAGGTAATCAAAGATATCATTCGGTTACTTATATGAAGCTATTCGGTAACTATAAGCAAAACAGGCCAGTCAGTTAAGTATATACACTGAGCATCAGATAGTTTACCGAGCATCAACAAACACTGATACTGAGTGACAATAAACATCGAGCATCAAAAGAAACACCGAGAAGTTTATATAGACATATTTACCAAGGATCATAGGAAATGACATAGTAATCAAGAATGACACATTCTTCTATGCAAACAGTTACAATAAATCAAAAAATGTTTTACCAAGATCGAGAACAACCTTTTGTTGAGATACGATGAAGATCTTATATAATAGTTTGATCTAGGTTATTTTTGTACACCGTAGATCATAGGGTTTTGTCTAAGATTTGTAAACCTAATTTTGTATAAGTGGCATAAAGTTGTATGCTATATATTTTGTATGTTACATCATTTTTTATGTGAACTAATGTATGAGCAAAGAAGAAATTGAAGCACTTTCCATCCTTCAAGATTATCAGTTGACAAAGCAGATTAGTATTCAGAGGAAATTAGATTAAGAATAATCAGAGCAGGCTAACTGAGTAGTTCAGAGTAGAGATTCATCAAATAAATGTGATACTTTATCAGTACTTTATTGATCTGTATCAGATAATTAAGTTGTCATTAGTAGATAGATACCTATTTCTTTCTAATCAATGTAATAGAGTTTTGTAAAATCTCTTAATAGAGTAGACTTGACAGTCTTTTGTAAATCTCTTAATTGAGTGCACACTCAAGTAGTGTTGCTAAAATCCTATAACTAGGTAGATCTAGCTGATCTAATATGTTACTCCTAACAGGGTAAGATCACCAGAAGTGATCAAAACTTGTAGCCCTAATAGGCAAACCTTTTCTATCTGTAGTAGTGAAGAATTTGTGGGTGTCATCCCCACCACAGTTTTTACCTTCTAACAAGGGTTTTTGCCTTACCAAAATACTTGTGTTATGGGACTGTTATATTGTTGATTTCATGTTGTTTACTTTCTCAAATTGAATGGATGAATGATACATGTATTAGATACAAGTTATTTCGGAAGGTTACTACTGTTTACTATTTTAGATCTGAAAGGTTGATGTGTTAAACTTTTTGTGGGCACTGATTCACCCCTCCCCTCTTAGTACCCTATCTCTCCTAATTCCAATAGCTAATACTTGTAAGATAAGCATATAACCTTTCATACCATGCTCTCGGTGCTTACTTCAGTCCATATAAGGCTTTGTGTAGTCTACATACCATGTCTCTCTGATTCGGATCAACAAACCCTTTAGGTTGTTCTATGTAGACCTCCTCCTCAAGTATTCTATTTAGAAATGTTGATTTCACATCCATTTGATACACCTTAAATCTATTATGTGCAACATAGGAAAGTAATATTCAAACTCCTTCCAATCTAGCAACAGGTGCAAAGTTTTCACCATAATCAATACCTTCTTCTTGTGCATATCCTTTGCAAACAATTCTTGCCTTATTCCTTGTAACTTCTCCATCCTCATTCAGCTTATTCCTGAAAATCCACTTAGTACTGATAACATTTTTATCTTTCGATCTAGGCACTAAGGTCCATGTCTTATTCTTTTCAATTTGTTAAATCTCCTCATTAATAGCATTTATCCAATCCTCATTTTCAAGTGCACCCCTAACATTCTTCGGTTCAAACTCAAAAACTAAGCATGTGTTTTGTCTCAACTTACTTCGGGTCAGCATGCCAGCTTGCTTATCTCCAATGATTTGATTCTTAGGATGATTTTTTCTAACAAATATTGCTAGCACTTGATCTCTCCTCTGCTCATCATTCTGTTTAGGTACAGTTTCTTTCTTTGTAGCTTCTTCCTAATTCTTGGTGTCAATTTGTTGATTCTCGATAGCATTTTCCTGATGCTCGATAGACTTAGCCTGCGGCTTTAGTAGATACTCTGGATCTTCAACATAAGTGAACCTACCATGGTCTGTTGGCTCCTTCATGCTTTCTACATCATTCTTATCAGCAAACTCATCAACTTTTACATTAGCACTTTCTATCATCTTATTAGTAACTTTGTTCAGACATTTATAAGCTTTACTCTTAGTAGAATATCTTAAGAATATTCCTTCATCACCTTTAGAGTCAAATTTTCCATTCCTATCATCTTTCAGAATATAACACTTGCTACCAAAAATTCTAAAATAACTTACACTCGGTGTGTAGCCAAACCATAACTTGTAGGGTGTCTTGTTTGTGTCTTTCTTTAGTTGAACTCGGTTCAGGACATATACAGTTGTGCTAACTGCCTCTCTCCAGTAAATTTGTGCAACATTTTTCTCAATCATCAATGTTCTAGTACAATCAACAATAGATCTATTTCTCCTTTCAACAATTCCATTCTGGTGTGGTGTTCTAGGTGCAGAAACCTATTTTTTATACCATGCTCATTACAGAAGTTAGTGAATTCATCAAAAACAAACTCACCTCCTCTATCAGACCTTAAGCATTTCAATACTTTTTCGGTTTCTTTTTCTACTTTAGCCTTATACCATTTAAACTGTTTGAATTCCTTAGATTTTTCTTTCAAGAACATAATTGTCATCAATCTAGTATAGTCATAAAAAAAAAAAGTATATATCTCCATAGTAGCTATGAGTTCTCATGGGACCACATAAGTCGGTGTGAACCAACTCCAAAATTCCTTTAGATGAACTTAGTCCTTACTTTTAAAACTATATTTTGTCATCTTCCCTTTCTGACATTGATGACACATAACATGTGATCAAGTTTGGTTGGACTAGGCAATCCTCTAACTTTTCTCTTTTTACTGATCTTAATCATGTTATCATAATTTACATGACATAACATCTTATGCCATAAACATGGATCTTCATTTTTCACTAGTAAACAAGAAGTCTCAGCATTGTCAAGATAAAATAAGTTACCTTTTGATTGTCCTACAGTTTCGACAAGCTTTCCATTTTCATCATAGATTTTTACCTTCTTATTTTTAAATGCCACTTGGTGACCTAAGTTATTAAGTTGTGCCACACTCAAAAAATTGTAATTTAGTCATTTTATCCAATATGCATTGTCACATCTAATTTTATCATTCATTATAATAGATCCTTTTCCTTTAACCATGCATGGTGTATCATTACCCATTTTCACTGATCCTCCATTATAATGCTCAAGATGATCAAACTTATCTTCATCACCAGTCATGTGATGTGTACAACCACTATCAATGATCCAAGTATCATTTTTACTAACTTTAAAAATGATTGATGTTTCTACATACCTTTCCTCCTCTTCAGAATAATCTTTCATTGCAAAAAACACTACCTCAATGTCATCATCAGTGTCCTCATCTCCAACCAAATAACAGGCCTTTTTGCCCTTATCTTTGTGATCTTGATTGTCTCTATTATAGTGTTGGTTACCTCTGTTATTTCTTCTTCCATAGATCCCATCACCAGATCAGTCTTTGTCTTTTTCTTCCTCTTTCCTATTGGGACACCTAGCAGCAATATGGCCAAGTTCTTTACAATTAAAACAAGCTAAAGGTAACTTTCCCTTATATCTACATTTACCTTTAGGTAGTCTCCGGGCCATAAGAGCTTCAAGTTCATTAAGCTCATCATCAGTATTACTATCACTTTTAGTCCTTATATTATGTTTACTACTAGATTTACTGATCTTTAGAGAAGACATAAAAGTAGATTCAACACTTGGTACCACACTATTATCAAAATTGTTCAGCTCAAAAGTTGTTAACTTACCAGTCATACTATCAAGAGTAAGAGTGTTACCAGGTGCAGACCTCATTTCATGAATAGAAGATATTCTAATTGCATATGCAGGCAACAAGGTTCTTAGTATCTTACTTACAATTGTATCTTCATCAATGATACCAACATCTCCTCGGATAGCATTGACTACGTCTTTGATTCAATTTTTGTATTGTGTGATATTTTCTCCTTCATTCCTTTTCATATCATCAAATCTACCTCTTAAGATTTCAACTCTGGCTCTCATCACATTTGCATCACCACCATAGACTAGAGCAAGTTTATCCCACATTTTCTTTGCAGTAGTGCAAGCCTTGACATCCTCAAATTCAGCATCAGATAGAGTAGTAACAATCTCTATCAAAGTAATATTATGTTCATGTTGGTCTCTCAACTGATCAAGATTTAAAGGTCCAGTCGGTGGTTGTAAGTATCCATGGTCAAGTAAATGTAAGGCAGAGTCTCCGATTCCAGATATGTGAAGTCTCATCTAGTTTTTTCATATAGTAAAGTTGTCCTTGTTCAGCTTCGGCACTTCCCTCTTATACATCTTGTAATATTTTTGTTGAAGTCCTTAAAACTCTATTACAAGTAACCAATAAGCTCTAATACCAATTATTAGAATAACAAAGAGGGGGGGTGAATCAGTTAGATCAGTTATCCTACAGTCCCAAATACAAAGATGTACCTTATAAAAAAATTCAAACAGAATATACAGCTCGATAACATAAATATCAATTTGTCTGTTCAATTTACTGATTACAAGTTAAATAGCTAACTGTGATTACCAAACAAATCAAGTATGCATTATGTAAAGTATGATAGCAAAATAATCATCACAAATAACACATAAAATAATGATTTAACGTGGAAACCATGTTAAGGAAAAAACCACCTAGGACCGATAACCCAAAATAATTCACTTTTCTGAAGTGATCTCAATGAAGAGCCAACCTTTTTAAAGGTTACAAACACACTGTTAGGTGTGACCTTGTTAGAGGATTTAGCACTAACAGTTAACTTTTGACCATCATTCACTATGGGGTCAACAAGATAACAATGTACATTCTCTGAATGACATAGGGCAGAATATAATAATGTTAAGTCCAATCGGTTAACATATTTTCTGAATCAATGGTTAAACTGATACTGTGTGATCTTATTCAAATACAACTCAATTGTAGATATCCAGATCTATGCTAAGCCCATACAGATCCTCTGATCAATAATCAAATTCACTTCTTCAATATTCATCAACTTATTGTCACTCCATAAATAGTTCTCTTACGCTCGGTTAACTCTGCAGTTCAGTTCTTTCACTAACCAGTTTGATCAGGCATGCATGAATAGTCTTCACACGATATCTCTGTAGTCTTCTTCCTCTGGTATAGTTTCAACAATGAAACTCATGTCTCTTAAATAGACAAGTAAACCATTTTCATTTCAGCCATTAGATTTTGCCACTTCATCTCCTTCATCAATTTTGCCTCTTAAACCTTCCTCACCAAATGTGTCATTAACTTGTTTCAATCTTCATCCTTTAGATCTTCTCCAAATTTTGTCAGTCGTGGATCTCATAAAAAACTTCATCTTTAACCTCAAAATCATAATAGTGTCCATCTCATCAAATTTAGTTGATTGTTCTTAGCATTTAATGTTTTCATCCACATTCAGTTAACACAGAAATGCGTCGGTGATAACTAGTTAAAATAGCTCATTTAATATTGCCAGTTGGTATACACTACACTCGCTCGATGTATACAAAAATCTTCAATTACTGACCACATTGTCTTGTTCAATTTTAGTTCTCTTCTTCATAATAGATTAATGAAACATAATCAAATCAATAGTATGAAGCCATAGACTCATCAATAAGTCACCCAGTGTTTTCCTTATCCTTATCTATCATATCCATCTTTTTCTCATGTAGATATTTCAGTTCTTTATCTTTTCTTTCTCCGACAGATGTTTAGATGTTTGTAACTAACATGATAAGTACTATCAAGACTAGTTGACATCAATGACAACATATTTATTGATTTAATCATCTTACATATCATTTCAGTGCTCGGTGATCTCTAATCATTATTTCTTCAGTTCATTCAAATATTCAATCAGTTGTAGTTCATCAATAACATTCATGAAAGAAGAAGGGTCAATCAAAACACCATGAGAAGGGATATGAGAAACCCTAACAGTAATGTAAAGAGGACCATTAGGTGCTCTAAACATATCAAAATGATCAAAGGTGATAGGAGGTGAAGATTTAGGTTTTTGCAAGGGTAAAATTGAAGGTTGAGGTTCAGACTCAACATGATTAACCACATGATTAGCTTCTTCTACCTTATCATCATAACTAATGTTAGTTGATGTAGGAGCATCTTAGGTGTAAGAGCAATCTTGCATCACCCAAAAATATTTTTATTTTTGTATTCAATAAGGGCTTTCTTATGCAGAGCTGCTATTTATGGAGACTTGCTATTTTTAGTAAGTTGGTCATACAATCTCAGAATGTTCTGATTTTACATGTGGAGGTTCATCTCAGTCATATCAGCCTGCCAGTAAAGTTTCATGGCTAGATCAGGTCTAGTTTTGAAGATATTGAAGATTTTCGATATTGGCAGCAGGGTATAGAAACTTTAAACTTAGTTTTGAAGGCTTTAGAGGCCTCAGATGAGGTCAAAAATTTGGGTGATAGGCACTTGCTTGAGTCAAGCCTGTAGAGCACTTCATGGCCTTTCTGAAATGGGGTTATAATAGTCAATCGGGTCAACTAGTGATGACTTATGGTCTCCGAAAGTCGGGTCACCTGAAATGGTAGAAAATAATTTTCCTTCAAAATTTCTATTTGGGTTTCAAAAGTTATTTTGAGCCAACTTTGATGTAATAAATTGAAAAATAAAATAATTCTAAGTTTGGTCGGCCCTAAGGGCTAAATTTCTAGAACCTTCTCGGGCGGTGGAAAATGCCTATATCAAGAAGGCCCATAGTGTTGTCTAGGGCAGTTCTGGGTAGTAGATCTGGGTATTGATTTGAGGCTTGTCCTATAAAATATTGTAAGGGAATGCCCATGTGGCTTTACATATTGTAATTCTAAAAGTTTGTAATTCCACATTTGTGGAGATAATAAGAAGCCAATTTTCTATTCTTGCATATTGTTGTTGTTTCTTTGTTTCTGTTATGTGTTTGTGGTATTAAGGGGAGCACCTTTCATCAAGTGGTATCAGAGTAGAAGTTCCTGAGTGTGTAAGCAAATCACTGACTGTGAGGCAGTTTGCACCAGGACTGTGGTTAGGGTTTCAGGGCACATCACAAAAATGCCTCCACGAAGGGAATGTGGTGGAAGAGCTAGTGTTGTAACACCTGAGGTTAGAGCACTCTAGAGACAAGTGCGAGCATTACAAGAAGAAATTCATAGAGGAATGAATCTTCATGTCAGAGATGAAAATGAGGATGAAGCCGAAGAAGAAGATCAAGAAGGGGAAGTCAAAGTTGTGAACCAGGAGGAAGAAAGACTTTTTCGTGCCATTTCCAAGATTGGGAAAAGACCTAAGATTGAGGTTCCCACATTTTCAAGAAATCTTAACCCAAAATAATTGATTGACTGGATCAATGAATGTGAAGAATATTTTGAGTATGAAGATATTGAGGATCCTGACCGGGTCAAGTTTGCAAAGGCCAGACTGAAAGGTCATACAAAAATCTGGTGGCAAGAGATTCAATTGGAGTGATATAGAAGAGGGAAAGATAAAATCACAAGATGGGATGGGATGGTGGATAAATTGAAGTGACAATTCATTCCTGTTGATTATGAGCTTGACCTTCTGAAGAAGATGCAAAGTTTGAAGCAAGCAGGAAGATCTGTTCAGGAGTATACATAGGAGTTCTATCAAATCCTCATCAAAACAGGCCATGCAGAAGCTGACAAGGAGAAAGTTGCCTATTACCTTAATGGGTTAAGGTTGAGCATTCAAGAGGAGCTGAATTTGGTTCGAATGAATAGTATCGAAGAGGCATACAAGTTTTCCCTAAAAGTAGAGGAAAAGTTGAACAAGAAGTTTGAGAGCAGACAAAATGGAAGGGGTTGCGGTGGAAGATCTGGTGGATGGTCATATAGAGGCCAAAATGAAGATTCAAAAAAGAAAGATGAGGCCAGTAGTAGTCAAAATCAGAGAGGAAACAATTCCAATCATTTCCAAGATCAGAACAATAGAGATCAAAGAGGAAGAGGAAGAGGACAAGGTTTAGGAAGAGGAGGCTTTCATGGAACATGCTTTCACTATGGAGAAGAAGGTCATAGGGTATTTGAATGTCCTCAATTCCAAGGAAGGATGGATAGGAGGAATGAAGGCCAGGCCAGAGTTGCACATGTAGATGAAGATGCCAGATCATCAAATTCTGAAGATGCTAAAAGAGGAGAAACACTGATTAACAGAAGAGTCCTACTGAGTGGTGAGAATGAACCTGAACAAAGAAGGAGCTTGTTTCACACTAGATGCAAGTGTGAGAGTAAATGTTGTGATGTGATTATTGATAGTGGAAGCATTGACAATTTGTTGTCAGAAGAGATGGTGACAAAGTTGAAGCTCAAGAGACAAAAACACCCACATCCATATCAGATTAACTGGGTGCAGGATGACCACAAGGTCATGGTCAGTGAACAATGCCTAGTAAAGTTCAAGATTGGTGGGTACCATGATGAGGTACTATGTGATGTCATACCTATGGATTCATGTCACATGTTGTTGGGTAGGCCGTGGTAGTTTGACAGATGTGATGTACATGATGGTCGTGCAAATACCTATTCCCTGACAAAGGATGGAGTGCGACATAAGCTAAAGCCATTGAAGGAGACTGAAGAAAAGGTATGTGGTAATGTAAGAATAACTTTTGTTGATGGAAGAAAATTCTTAGATGGTATGAGGCATGAGCATGTGTGTTTTGTTTTAATTCCAAAAGCTGGTAAAGAGGAAGTAGAGGATGTACCTATAGAGGTTGTAGATTTGTTGAATGAGTTTCATGATATTGTATCTGATAATGTAACTAATGGATTACCACTAGTAAGGAAGATCAATCATTAGATGGATTCGATTCTAGGAGCCAGTTTGCCAAACAAGGCAACACATAGAATGACACCAGCAGAAAGTGAAGAGTTGAACAGACAAGTACACAAGTTATTGCAGAAGGGGTTGATTTGAGAGAGTTTGAGTCCCTGTGCTATACCAACAGTATTAGCACCAAAAAAGAATGGAGAATGGAGGATGTGTATAGATTCCAGAGCAATAAACAAGATCACAATCAAGTATAGGTTTCCATTGCCACGAATGGATGATATTATGGATTATTTGAGTGGAGCTATGTATTTTTCAAAGATAGATCTGAAGAGTGGATATCACCAGATTTGGATCAGAGAAGAAGATGAATGGAAGACTACCTTCAAGACAAAGGAAGGACTGTATGAGTGGTTAGTCATGCCTTTTGGGCTAACCAATGCACCAAGCACTTTCATGCGGCTCATGAATGAGGTTCTGAAAGAATTTCTGGGTAAGTTTGTCATTGTTTACCTAGATGATATTTTGATCTTTAGCAAGACATTGGAGGAGCATATGATGCATATTCGTATGGTGTTTGAGAAGCTGAGAGAAGAGAAATTATTGATAATTTTGAAGAAGTGTAGTTTTTTGAAGAAGGAATTAGTGTATTTGGGATTTGTAGTTTTAGCAAAAGGTCTGAAAATGGATCCAGAGAAAGTACAGGCTATCCTTGAATGGCCTACTCCAAGGAGTTCTACTGAGGTAAGATCTTTTCATGGTTTGGCTAGTTTTTACAAAAATTTTATCAGAATTTTAACAGTATTTGTGGACCCTTGACTGAAACAATGAGAGGGGATAGAAAAGAGTTCAAGTGGACTAATGGGGCGGATAAGAGTTTTAAACTGTTGAAACAAAAGGTTATAGAACAACCTATTTTAGCACTTCCTAATTTTAATAAAGTGTTTCAAGTAGACTGTGATGCTAGTGGTACTGCAATAGGAGTTGTTATGAGTCAAGAAGGTAAACCTATTGCTTATTTTAGTGAGAAGTTGAATGATGCCAAGAGGAAATATTCTGTTTATGATCAAGAATTTTATGCTATAGTTCAGGCATTGAAGAAGTGGAGACACTATCTACTTCCTAAGGAGTTCTTTTTGTATACTGATCATCGAGCTTTGCAATATTTGAATAGTCAAGGAAAGTTGAATCAAAGGCATTTGAAATGGGTTGAGTTTTTGTAGAGTTATACATTTGTTTTGAAACACAGAAGTGGAAAGTCTAATAGGGTTGTAGATGCTCTTAGCAAAAGGCAACTATTGCTGATAGAGATGCAGATTGAGGTGGTTGGGTTCAAGGAACTCAAGAATTTATATCCAAAGGATCCTGATTTTGGTGAAGCTTGGAATGCTTGTAAAGAACCTATTACTCTAGACAGGACGAAGTGGCTGGATTTCATCATTCAGGATGATATGCTATTCAGAGGGAGTCAGTTTTGCATTCCAAGAAGTTATATGAGGGAGAATCTCATCAAGGAGAAACATAGCAGAGGATTGGCTAGACATTTTGGTCAAGATAAAACCCTTGCTTTGGTTAGTGAGAATTATTATTGGCCATAGTTGCAGCAAGATGTCAAGAAGTTTGTATAGAGTTGTAGAGTATGTCAGATGGTGAAATGAGTGAAGCAGAATATAGGGTTGTATCAGCCATTACCTGTACCAGAGAAGCCTTGGGAGGATATCAGTATGGACTTTGTTCTTGGTTTACCAAGGACACAGTGGTGACATGATTCAATTTTTGTGGTAGTTGACAAATTTTCAAAGATGGCACATTTTATTCCCCACAAGAAGACTAATGATGTTGTTCATGTAGCAGAATTATTTTTCAGAGAAGTGGTGAGACTACATGGTTTGCCAAAGAGTATAGTTTCAAATAGGGACACTAGGTTCGTTGGATATTTCTAGCGTACATTGTGGAAGAAGTTGAAGATAGATTTGAAGTTTAATTTATCACATCATCCACAGACTGATGGACAGATAGAGGTGGTGAATAGGAGTTTGGGAAATTTACTAAGATGTTTAGTTGGAGATAAGCCAACAGGATGGGATTTGATTTTACCACAAGCAAAATTTGTATATAATAATTCTATCAACAGGAGCACTAATAAATCACCATTCTAGATTGTATATGGGTGTAGTCCCAGAAATGCCTCTGAGTTGAGAAAGATAGATAAAGGAGAAATAAGTAGTGCTAAAGCTGAGGATTTTGCAGAACACTTGAAGAACATCCATAAGGAGGTGAGGAAGCATATTACCAAGATGAATGCGTAGTATAAGGCTAAGGCAAATGTGAAAAGGAGGCATAAGGAATTTCAAGTTGGAGATGAAGTCATGGTTCATTGTGGAAGGAACAATTTCCAGTTGGTACATATAAAAAATTAAAAATGAAGAAGTTTGGGCCATGTAAAATACTGAAGAAGCATGATTCAGGAAATGCATATGAAGTAGAATTGCCTACTGAGCTGAATATTTCACCAATGTTTAACATTTCAAACTTGACAGAGTATCATGAGGGAGGTGTTGAAGATGAGATCACAATAGCACAGTGGATTATTCTAGCAACTAGTTCAAATACCAAAGAGATTGAGGATATACTAGATAGTCATGTTGGCAGAAGTACAAGGAATAGGACATATGAAGAATATCTGGTCAAGTGGAAAGGATGACCTATTGAACATTCATCATGGCTGACAAAGGAGGAGGTTAACTATCTTGGTTTTCCTCTACACACCTGAGATGTGACGGGGTCACTTCTCAAATTACCCCTAGTGTCTGATGTAGGAGCATCCTAGGTGTAAGAGCAATCTTGCATCACCCAAAAATATTTCTATTTTTGTATTCAATAAGGGCTATCTTGTGTAGAGCTGCTATTTGTGGAGACTTGCTATTTTTAGTAAGTTGGTCATACAATCTTAGAATGTTCTGATTTTACATGTGGAGGTTCATCTCAGTCATATCAGCCTGCCAATAAAGTTTCATGGCTAGATCAGGTCTAGTTTTGAAGATATTGAAGATTTTTGGTATTGGTAGTAGGGTACAAAAACTTTGAACTTAGTTTTGAAGGCTTTAGAGGCCTCGGATGAGGTCAAAAATTTGGGTGACAAGTGTTTGTGCTAGTCAAGCTTGTAGAGCGCTTCATGGCCTTTCTAAAATGTGGTTATAATAGTCAATTGGGTCAAATGGTGATGACTTATGGTCTCCAGAAGTCGAGTCACCTGAAATGATAGAAAATAATTTTCCTTCAAAATTTCTATTCAGGTTTCAAAAGTTATTTTGGGCCAACTCTGATGTAATAAATTGAAAAATAAAATAATTCCTAAGTTTGGTCGGCCCTAAGGGCTAAATTTTTGGAACCTTCTTGGGTGGTGGAAAATGCCTATATCAAGAAGGCCTGTAGTGTTGTCTAGTGCAGTTCTAGGTATTGATTTGAGGCTTGTCCTACATAATATTGTAAGGGAATGCCCATGTGGCTTTGCATATTATAATTCTGAAAGTTTGTAACTCCACATTTGTGGAGATAATAAGAAGCCAATTTTTTGTTCTTGCATATTGTTGTTGTTTCTTTGTTTCTGTTATGTGTTTGTGGTATTAAGGGGAGCACCCTTCATCATTAGTAATAGGAGAAGAATGTTGATTAATGACATTTTTTGAATGTAAAGGTAAGGGGTTGGTGTAGATTTGTAAATTCTGATTGGGAGGTGCTACAAATTTATTCATACTATTAACCTTAGCATCAACATATATAACATTAGAATCAATAAGATCTTGAATAGAATTCTTTATAGCATAACACTTATGATTAGGATGATACACAGAAGAAAAAGTAGTCATACCTTTGGATGTAGTAGCCACTTGATCATCAACTGTGTTGGTTGACTTGTGAACTAGTTGTTAGGCTTAGATAATTTGTTTTGATTAACGACGTCACTCTTATCAACAATAATAGGAGCCATTCGAGTAGAGCTCTCAAGATGGCTCACTTGTAACTAATAATGGTGAAGCACTGTGTAAAGGTGTGAAAATGAAGTATACTTAGTAAGTGTTAGATAACTAAGAGGAGGGGTGAATCAGTTAAGTCCGGTTATCCTATAGTCCCAAATACTCCCATATGTATATAAAAAAACTTTCAAATCAACTAATCAACTCAGTAATATCTCAACTGTGTTTTACTCTTAATATACCAATTACTAGTAAATTAAATACTTTGTTTTCCAATCAATCCAGTTATAGTAATGTGTAAAGTAAAATAAAAATTCAACACATCCATACACATATAACACTTTGATTTTTAACGTGGAAACCCTGTTAAGGAAAAAACCACCTAAGACTGGTAACCCAAAATAATTCACTCTTCTGAAGTGATCTCATGGATTAAGAGCCAACCTTGTTAAAGGTTTAAAAAAAAACTATGAGGTGTGACCTCGTTAGAAGATTTATCACTAACACTTCTTCCTCGACCAAAAATTCACTATAGGGTCAACAAGTAAACAATCAACATTCATTGAATGTCATATTGAAATATAAAGACTATTAAGTCTCACTCAATTAAGAGATTTATCTATAGAAATGGTTAAACTAATATAGTAATGATCTAATTCAAATACAACTTGATTTGTAGATTTTCAGATCTATGCTAAGCTCAAAAATACCTCTGATCAATAATCATTTCAATCTTTTTGTTTTTTCCAACTCTGTTTTGCTCGGTAATTTCTTTCTCTGTTGCTCAGTGTTGTCTGGAGAATTTCTCGGTTCTATCTTCAACCAATTTGATTAGCTTTGCATGAATTCAATCATTTCATGTGAATTCTCCTACAATAGACTCAATAATGAATCTCTTGTCTCTTTATATAGACATCATAAACCATTTTATTTTCCATCCATAGATTTTTCTTCTTAATCTTCACGGTTAGTTTTGTCGCTTTAACCTTCCTCGACAATTATGTCAGTAACACGTTCCATTCTCCTTCATTTGATCATCCTTAAATTTTGTTAGTCATTTGATCATCATAATAAACATTATCTTTTACCTTGAAATCATTAAAAAATTGTCCAAATCATCATCTTTAGTCAACAGTCATAAGTTTGATTCATTTCTTTCACTCGGTCAACACCATTATACGTCAGTGATAACTAGCTCGGTTAACACTATACTCGGTATACACAAAACTTGCTTGGTTTATACTAAATTTTTCATCTACCGACCACATGAACTTGTTCATTCTCAATCTTTTACTATATAATAGATTCATGTAATAAAATCAAATCACTAACATAATTTCATAGACTCACCAATAAGTTACCCAATGAATACCATATCCATATCTTTCTCATCCATCTCATCTTCATGTAGATATCTCATTCCTTCACCATCATTTCCTTAAGATATTTGTAACCATCATGATAAGTATAGTCAAAATTAGTTGACATCAATGACAATACATTAACTAATTTAATGTCTCACATACATGCATTAGTAGCTCGGTGATCATCAATCACTACCTTTCAAATATCCAATCAGTTGTCAAACTCTCCCTCAAGATATTCAATCAATTGTAGTTCATTAATCTCTCCCTTTGGCATTGATGGCATCACAATATGAAATATGTCATAGAATACCAAACATTTGTTCTACAAGTCTGTATGCTAATGTTGTAACTCGGTAAGCTCTCCCTATCTTGTAAATTTAATATGTAGTTCATTAATCTCTCTTTTTGACATTGATGGAAAAAAAATATGAAATATGTCATAGAATACCAAACATCTTCTCTACAACTCTGTATGCAAATGTTGTAACTCAGCAAGCTCTCCCTAGCTTGTACATTTGATATGTTTAATCACTACACAAAATCAATACTCTCCATGCAGTCTCTCTCCCTTCATATTTACCTATAATCATCTCTCCCTTTAACAACAATGTCAAAAAGAAAATAAACAGATCTTCAATAGCCAAAATATTATCTCTGTTATTCAGTTCAGATCAAGTACCTTACATGTGTTATTCCTAACTAGTTACTAAGAGAAAGGGGGGTGAATCATTAAATACTATTTCTATTGCAATTTTACACTCATAGAAAGATTCTTGAAAGATAAAAAAAATGCAAACAATCATTCACAAATAGAAATAGAAATACTCAGATCAACACATCATGTATACATGGAAACCCTTGGTTAGAAGAAAAAAACCAAGGTGAGACAGAGCTCGTGACTTCACTACTATAGTAATAAAGATGCCCTATTAGGAGCTTACAAAGCACTTGAAAGGGTGCTACCTAGTTAAGGGATTTGGTAGAAGATTGGTTAAGATCTTAACTTTATTAGAATCTACCTTGTTAAAGGACTTTCAACATCAACAAAGATGTTACCCGATTAAAGGATTTATACAAAGAACCTATTAGGGTTCACCCTAATGAAGAGATTTGAATATACTTTCACACAATAAAAGTAATGATCTGAATTGAAACTCTTTATCTGATTAGATCATACCTGTTGACCTTACTTTTCTACCTGGCTATTGATCCTTTCTGCTTGTCACCTCTATGACTGTAGCTCTTCTCAGAAGATAACTCACTCTTGATCTATAATCAACAACACTTTTCTTGCGTCCTATGACCTGTATTTATGCATAATTTCATCTCAATGAAATCCTAACTCATAGAACTGCCAAGCTATAAACTTGACCATAAATCATGCAACGACAAAAAAGCTTTGTGTTCTAATCTTGATTTTACCTTGAAACATCTATGTAGAAATAAAACTAACTCTTGTTAAAAAACTAACTTCAGTTCTAAACAGTGGATGCCCCATATATTCCAGTTTTAACTTAAATAGCTCCACATTCACTGGTGCGGATAGACATGCTGTTGATTGGAATCAATCTTATACCTGGTCCATCCCTGTATGCAATATGAGACCGGTATAATGTACTTTGTTTGGTCTACCGGTGCATCTCCTTTGTTTAGTCTACCAATGCATATACTCTGTTTCTAGTCTACCAGTGTCTATGAAGTAATACAAGTGATCTACTAGTGAACCTCTACCGGTGGGAATGGTGTTTGCATCTATCTTCACTAATGACAACTTAAATTTTCTAACAATCTTCCCCTTTGTCATTGGTGGCAAAACCATTACTCACTAATCACAATTGATTCCTTGACCTGTAGACTTCATCCCTATATTGTACACTTCAACTCTTCCCTCTTTTGTTTGCAGACTTCCCCTTTTCTGGTACTTTCCCTGATCTATCCTGTTAGACTGTTAGCTGCTCTGTCCTTTATCTTTTATGAGCTTCTTTCCTTCTTCTGATCTCTCTCTTACTCACTTATTACTTCTTCTTCCCCTTTTTTCCTCCATAGGACAAAGGGTTTAGCTTCATTGTTTATTTTACATTTGGAGCTTGGTGAAGATATCCTTCTAAATGTTCTTTGTTGAATGAAGAAAAGGATTCCATTGACCGGTGACATGTTCTAAATTTTTGAGTGCTTCTTTCAGCGATACTATGATATTCTCCATGTCCTCTACTATTTTGTAGGCTGGTTCACTGATCATATTTTCTGCCGAAGTTGCTATTTATTGCATTAAATCAAAAGTTGGGGCAAGAAATAGTTGAAATCTAATTATGTCTTGGATTCTCTTGGTCTTCTCTTCAGACGCCTTTCTTAGAATGAGAGCTAGGCTTGTCATTTATCTATTAAAATTTGTTGCAGATTTATTCTTGACATCAAATGTTGAAGACATAACTCTTATGTCTTCAGAGGTCTTTGTTGACTTCTCTATCAGATCTTGTGTGAACATTTCAAAATTAGAATTTCTGGTCATCAGAATTCCTGCAACTTAAATCTATTATTGAAGTACCCTTAAATTAGTGGATACTGTGACCTTTATTTCCTCAACCTATTTGTGCAGAATTTCTATTCTCTTCTTCTCATAGTGATCAATTGCTACTATCTCTGGATCAATTAGATGTTCTCTGATTCCTTGTGCTAATATTTCTAATTGATCTATGATAGGTTCATCTTCATCAATGTCAACATTATGTTCAAAATTGCTCAAGATATTTTTGACACTTGTAAGGACCATGTCCTTTTTCTGCTTGGTCAGCTCCTTTAGCTGCCTTGTTGACATTTGCTGATGTCAACCATAGTCTCGGTATCCTTTCTCCTTTTGGCTTCTGTGTCAATGGAAAAAGATAGCTTCCTCTTGGATGAGGATGAGCTTGGAATATCTACATGTTCCTTGAGTCTTGGCTCATGTATCGATAGGTTTTTTTCTGGTATCTCTTTCTCTTTTTCTAATTGGGCCACCTCATCTGGTTGTGCCACTTCTACTAGTAGGACTTCTATAGTTGGTCATTCTTCCTCTTTCTTTAAATCCTCTTCCTATTGTACCTCTTCTTCTAGTTGAGCATCCTCTTCTTGTGCAAATTTCTCTTCTGGTGGGACTTCTTCCTTGTGCTTCTCTTCAGCTATATGCAAATCACCCATAACAATTTCTTCTTCAACACCCATAGTGTTGTCAGTGGTCATATTGACTAAAGACTCTCCCAGATTCACCTGTTCACCAGATGTGAACTATTCTGTATGAATATTCTCCTCACTAGTTGTAGGTTCTTCATGAGAAGTGAATTGAAACCATGGTTCTTTTGCTGGTTCAGGTTGATCCTATAGACCTGTTCCCTCAAGAGCACTGAAATCATACTACTACCAGAAATCTAGAGTCTCTTTATAGACTTCATTTTCATACCCGTTGAGTATCTTAGCAACTCTATACTTGGTATCCAAGTTCATTGATGTTTTCTCTAGTAGAAGCTTGATTCTCTCTTCACCGAGACCAAGTCTAACCTTTGACAATGTCTCCTTATTGATTTTAGTATTGGTGCCTAGATCGGTTCTCCATTTAGTCATTAGGCTAGAATTGAGTTTAGGGGGAAACCTGGACCTATAGTCCCTTGGAGTTCTATGGTAATCCATAAAAGTTTCCACTAGAACTACTATTACTACCTATTTATCTTCTTCTCCTACCATACTATACCATCTAGCTGCATTATCTACTTCTCCAAAATCCATCACCTCATCAACTATATCATTAATGGTCATGGTGTGAATCTTACCTTTTTTTGGAGAGACAAGAATGGTTGGGATCACTGCCTTTATCATCACTGATGTCGATGATGACCGTTCTGGTAGGAATCTTCTCTTTAACAGGTACTTCTACTCCAAGTACTCCTTTTCCTTTTTCGTTATCGATGACCAGTGGCACAATGGTCCTTTGACATGATTCTTCAGCTTGTTGGTGAGTTTGAAGAAGCTTAGTCCATGTTTCCACACCTTCTTCATGAACTTTTTCAACTTCTCTGACAAGCATCTGACCGATCCTCTTTATCAGGAAATTTTGCTTGTGTAGTTTGATTGCTGAGCAGCCTCATCTAGAGTATGATTGTTATGAACCTCCAATAGAGCTCAAATCCTTAGCTCTTTTTCTCTATCTATTGAAGCTTTCAATCTAGCTTCAAGATTTTCTTGGAGATCATTAGGCACAACCTTATGAAGTTCAGTAGGAGAGAGGTTGAATTTGTAGATACAATGAACTACTTCTTCCTCTATCTTTCTCCTATCTTTTTCATTTGAAAAATGATATCTTGTGCTGACTAAACTCATTCCACCAGTTTCTATCAATCCTACCACAAATTCATCAATTGTGGGCATTCTCCTTCTTGGTGGATGCTCCTTCACTGGTTTACCAGATTTCCTTTTTTTACTAGAGGAACTATTTCTTCAGTTTTTGTTTCCTCTTGTTCTTCCCCTTGAGTTTTGGGTATGGATTGAGCTCTCTTCCTTTGATCCTTGGGTTTTTCTTTCACTGGTTTCTTCTTTGGTGTGGGTGTCCTCATGACATACACATTCTTGATTCGTGCCCCTTTTCTTCAGATTATCTTGGATCTCTTCATAGGTACCAAACCGGTAATCAAAGAGATCTAGGTAAGCTTTGTTAGAAAGTAAAGTCCACCAAGATAACTGAGAGGGGGGGGGGTGAATCAGTTATTAGATAATTATAAATTTTATCAACTTCAACAACATTAAACCATGTAAGCAATATAATTACCAACCATAGAAAGATATTCATACACAATAACATAATGACACAAGATATGTTGACTAGGGAACCTCTTGATCAAAGAGTAAACCCCAGTGGACTGATGCCCATAAAAGATGCACTAATATGAATATTCCTTGTGAAAGTATGGACTCTGTTAGGAATCTTATGAAATACATTCAGTACATATGAATCATTGTTAGGAGATTTTGAATCCCTGTTAAAATATTCTAACCTTGTTAAGAGTTATGGAAGATAGAAGGACCCACTGCCCAAAAAGCTTCAAGGTAAGATCACTGAACACACTATCCAAATAATCTTTGTATTACCCAATAGAATAATATGTTACCTCTTGTCTAACTATGCCAAACTGCACTCACTATTACACCAGATCTCAATTTCAGATCTCTGTACTTCGCATGTCTTCCTTCACAATTCTCTTTCACATTTAGTTCTTTTCTTCGCTTCATATTCATACACTACTATCCTCTTATCCATAAAAACAAGGAAACATGATCCTTCCTTTATACCACACTCAAATAATTACAAATGAGTTGGCATACAATTACAAAATAAAAATTTCCACATGCTACATCAAAATTACACAAAACTGTCAGCTTCCAAATACAATAAATCTTCATTCGTGCAACCTTGAAGTTTGCACTGTCATCCACATCACTATCAATGTGTCTTCAAATTTCCTTTAACTATGCAAAACCAGATTCCTTCCTGATTAGGAGATATCATCCGATTTCCACAAACCGCTACTCAAGAACACTGCCTGAATACTGCTTCCACCAAAATGCTCATAACTTCCATGAATAAAATAATTAATGTATGCACTCTTAACCATAAACATATAACATATCAAAGAGTATATCCTCAACATCACATAGCTCCAACTATAATAACCCATGTGCGCTAATTCAAACTTTGTCTACTTCTCTACAAGTCTTCAGAAGATCATTGTGTTGACATCAATGACAATCATAGTCATGAATGCAACAACAACCGCTACAGAATGGCTGCCAAACATTTAGCATTCATTCCTAACAATCTCCCCCATTGGCATTGATGGAAACATAGATAAAAAAACATCCAATGTTCCAAAAATACAATACTACAATACTGTTGCATCAAATCCTCTTCATCAATCAAATCTTGCTTCATTTTCCTATTCAGATAGTACAAATAGATTTTTTCATGTACACTTCTCCCCCATTGACATCAATGACAGAAATTTCATCATTATGTCAACAAAAACTCCAATGTCAAAACACACTATTCAGAAAATACATTCACTAGACTCCTCATGACTTAGCTCAGATACACATACTCCCCCATAGAGGAAGTACTTACATCCAGTCTAGAAGAAAGATAAGGCTCATATACCACTGGATAGATGCAACCAACTACATCACTTCTCAAAAGTACACTGGGGCATAACCCCAAGCATACCTCTCAGATACTCAAATATATCCTTAGGCAAAGGCTTTGTGAATATATCTTCTATCTGCTCCTTTGTACTTATGTACTCAAGTCTGACTTCTTTCTCAGCAACTTTCTCTCTTACAACATGATACTTGATCTCTATATGCTTTGTCTTAGAATGTAATACAGGATTCTTAGACATTCATCCAAATTATCTGGTTACAATTGTTTACTGCTACTACATATTTTTCTTCTGCTGTTCTTTGTGAGATATAATTCTTCTTCTTTCTTAGCCAAGAAACCAATCTTCCTCCAAGGAAAAATGCTCCACCACTGGTTCTTTTCTTATCATCAACATTGCCTCCCCAATCAACATCTATATATGCACATAGGGTAAAATCATCAGATTTTTCATACCACAATCCATAGTCCATTGTGCCTCTTAAATATCTCAGTATCCTCTTTACTATTGCATAATGTGATTCTCTAGGTTCATCTTGAAATCTTGCTACAATTCCAACTAAATGTGCTATATCAGGTCTTGTATGTGTCAAATACTGTAGTCCTCCAATCATGGATCTATAATTCTTTTTTTCTGCTACAGGAGTCTCATCTATGCTAGATAACTTATGTCCAGTTACCATAGGTGTTCCAACTGGTTTACAATTCTCCATTCCAAATCTTTTCAACAAGTCATTCAGGTACTTTTTCTGACTTACAAAGGTACCATCATTGTTCTATGTTATCTGTAATCCCAAAAAGTATTTCATTTCACCAATCATACTCATTTCAAATTTAGTCTTCATTTCATTAGCAAATTTGTCACTAGCTTCATCTTCTCCTCCAAAAATAATGTCATCAACAAAAATAACTCTAACCAACAAACCATTTTCAATTTCTTTTGTGTACAGATTGCTACCAGTTGTTCCTTTTGTAAATCCCAACTTTAACAAATACCTGTCCAATCTTGCATACCAAGTTCTAGGTGCTTGTTTTAGTCCATATAAGGCTTTCTTTAATTTACATACCATGTCTCCTTCTTGAGTCAAAGGAAAACCTTCAAGCTACTCAATGCAAACTTCTTCCAATTCTCCATTCAAAAATGCTAACTTCACATCCATCTGATATACTTTAAATTTCTTGTAAGTTGCATAAGCCAAAAATATTCTTACTACTTCAATTCTTACAACAGGTGCAAAGGTTTCTTCATAGTCAATTCCTTCTTGCTGTGAGTATCCCTTACATACCAATCTTGCTTTGTTTCTTACTACTTCTCCTTGTTCATTCATCTTGTTTCTAAATACCCATTTAGTTCCAATAACATTCTTGTCTTTAGGTCTAGGGACCAATTCCCATGTCTTGTTCTTTTCAATCTAATCTAGTTCTTTTTTCATAGCATTAGTCCAACTTTCATCTTCACAAGCTTCACTAGTAGTTTTAGGTTCAATTTGAGAAATCAAACATAACTGTTCCTGTACCTTATTCCAAGTTAGAACTCCTCTTTTGATGCTTCCAAGAATTTGTCCAATAGGATGATTTCTTAATAAACTCTTGCTAGGTGTCATTGTCTCAGATCTCACTTCAGGTGTAGGTTCTTCAATGACTTCACTATGGCTTTCATTCAACAAATCACTGTTAGTTTCATGAAATAATTCAGTAGATCCAATGTTAGGTTTAGGATGAGCTTCTTCATCTGATTCATAATCAAGCATTCTTTCCTGAATTTTGAACTTTTCATTAACTTTAACATTTGCGCTTTCAACAATAGTCTTAGTTCTTTTATTGTAACATCTATAGGATTTTCTTTTCAAAGAATATCCAAGAAATATACCTTCATCACTTCTAGGATCAAACTTTCCAATATCATCATCTCTCTTTATATAACATTTGCTTCCAAAAATTCTAAAATACTTAACTAAGGGTGCATGTCCAAACCATAATTCATAAGGTGTCTTGTCTGTGATTTGTACTTTATTCATTGTATACACTGTTGTGTTCACTGCTTATCTCCAGAATATCTTTGCCAAATCATTCTCAAATAACATAGCTCTTGCTACTTCAGTCATTGATCTATTCCTTCTTTCTGCAATACCATTTTGTCCAGGTGTTCTAGGGGCTAAGAACTATCTCTTAATTCCATTTTCTTCACAAAAGGTGTTAAACTCTCTAGAAGTAAATTCTCCACCTCTATCAAATCTCAAACATTTAATCTTCATTCTAGATTCATTCTCAACTTTATTCTTAACAATCTTAAACTTATCAAATGCTTCAGATTTTTCTTTAAGAAATGCAATCCACATCATTCTTGTAAAATCATCAACAAGAATCATAAAATACTTTTCTCCATAGAATCCTCTAGTCCTGGTAGGACCGCTCAAATCTATATGAATAATTCTAGCTTTTCTGCAGATGTAAACTTCTTACTAGAAAAAGAACTTATTTTTTGTTTAGCCATCACACATTCTTTGCAAATCATGTTAGTAGGCTTCATAATTTTAGGCAAATCTCTTACTACAAGTGTAGTACTTACTTTCACAATGTTGTCAAAGTTTATATGACAAAACCTTCTATGCCATAACCAAATGTCATCAATTTTAGTAATCAAACATGTCATCTCAATAGGATTCAACTGAAATACATTACCTCTAGTTCTAGATCCAATTCCAATCAGATTTCCATATTTATCCTTTATCACACAAGTTTTCTCAGTAGACCAAACTTGATATCCCTTATCAACTAACTGTCCAACACTCAAAAGATTATGTTTCAATCCATCCACAAAATAAACATCATCAGTATTAGTCTTTCCATCAAGAGTAATAGATCCTATACCTTTAATCAAACAAGGTGCATTGTTTCCAACTCTAGCAACTCCTCCATCATATTCGTTAAACTTTATGAACTTTTTCATCTCTCTAGTCATATGATGTGAACAACCACTATCTATAATCCAATCAACTTTCTTTTCAACTTGAGAAACTAAGGCTTTTTCTTCTTTAACATCAGTTTTAGAATTTTCTTCTTTAATTGCTACAAATCCTATGTCATCATTATTCTCATTATAACTTTCACTTAAAGTTCTCTCTATACTAGCTTCAAGATCTTCATCATTAGCATAATAACATTCCTTAGATCTTCTAGGTTTGAAATTGTTTCTTTAATTTTTAACTCTCTTAGGACATTTAGATGCAAAATGACCATATTCTTGACAAGTCCAACATTTAAATTTTTTCTTACCGTCTGGTTGTCTCTTCACAAGCAAGGCAATACCTTCTTCAATCTTCTTGTCTTCTTCATTTCTATATTTGCTACTCCCAGCATAATCTTTTCTCACACTGATGCTTCTTGACAAAGTAGGGTGAACACTAAGAGAACTGAATGTTGTCTCCATTTTAGGTAAGTCTCCTCATAACCTCAAGTTCATCTCTGCTACTTCCAATCTTCCAAGAAGAGACTCTCTTGTACAGTTTGTAGGACAAGGTATAACTTGTTCAATCATCTGTGTTGTCTGCTTAAATACAGGAGTGAATGTCCTCAGAATTTTCCATATCACTTCATTCTCTGTCTTTGTTCCTCCACAAGATTTTATGCCTGTAACAATTTCTGACATTCTACCAATATAGATTCTAACAGATTCATCTTCCAACATTCTTATATCTTCAAATGCACATATCCAATTATGTAATCTAACTCTTTTTGCATGTTCATCACCTTCAAAAGTAGAGTGTAAAGCTTTCCAAATTTCATGAGATTTTTTCAAACAGTTTACTTGACTATACTCATTCTCCGGAAGGGCTGTCAAAAGTGCTTCTCTTTCAAGTATGTTACACATGAATAGATCTCTCTCATCAGCCGTACATGTTTCAAGATTTTCCTCTTCAATTATAGTCTTATCATTCTTTGTAATCAACTAATAACCTGGTCCTAAACATAGTAGGTGTGTCTTCATCTTTTCTTTCCAACTATCAAAATTTACTGCATCAAACTTAGGGCTTTCTTTCCTGAAATTAACCATGGATCTCCTTAAGCTATTAAACTTCTTTTTCAAGGACCTGCCACTCTGATACCAATTGTTAGAAAGTAAATTCCACCAAGATAACTAAGAGGGGGGGGGGGTGAATCATTTATCAGATAATTATAACTTTTATCAACTTCAACAACACTAAACCATGTAAGCAATATAATTACCAACCATAGAAAGATATTCATACACAATAACACAATGACACAAGATATGTTGACTAGGGAACCTCTTGATCAAAGAGTAAACCCTGGTGGGAATGATGCCCAAAAAAGATGCACTAATATGAATATTCCTTGTGAAAGGTTAGACTCTATTAGGAGTCTTATGAAATACATTCAATACATATAAATCCCTGTTAGGAGATTTTGAATCCCTCTTAAAAGATTCTAACCCTGTTAAGAGTTATGGAAGACAAAAGGACCCACTGCCCAAATAGCTTCAAGGTAAGATCACTAAACACACTATCCAAATAATCTTTGTATTAATCAATAGAATAATATGTTACCTCTTCTCTGACTGTGCCAAACCGCACTCACTATTACACTAGATCTCAATTTCAGATCTCTGTACTTCGCATGTCTTCCTTCACAATTCGCTTTCACATTTAGCTCTTTTCTTCACTTAATATTTATACACTACTATCATCTTCTCCATAAAAACAAGGAAACACATTCCTTCCTTTATACCACACTCAAATAATTACAAATGAGTCAGCATACAATTACAAAATAAAAGTTTCCACATGCTACATCAAAATTACACAAAACTGTCAACTTCCAAATACAATAAATCTTCATGCATGCAACCTCAAAGTTTGCATTGTCATCCAAATCACTATCAATGTGTCTTCAAGTTCCCTTTAACTGTGCAAAACTAGATTCCATCCTGATTAGGAGATATTATGTGATTTCCACAAACTGCTACTCAGGAACACTGCCTGAATACTGCTTCCACCAAAATGCTCATAACTTCCATGAATAAAATAATTACTGTCTATGCTCTTAACCATAGACATATAAAATATCAAAGAGTATATCCTCAACATCACATAGCTCCAACTACAATAACCCACGTGTGCTAATTCAAACTATGTCTACTTCTTTGCAAGTCTTCAGAAGATCACTATGTTGACATCAATGACAATCATAGTCATGAATGCAAAAAAAAATGCTACAAAATGGCTGCCAAACATTTAGCATTCATTCCTAACAAGCTTTAGTCAAGGAATCTACATATGCCTTAGCTATCTTGGAGGTGATCTCATAGCCCAGTTCTAGAGTGTATCTAATTCTTGGTTCCACTGCTTGAATGATGCAGTGATCGGTGTAGACCAGAAAGCATACATCATATTTATATGAGTAAAAAATGGTTGATGAAACCCTCTCCCTAGTGTGCAGTCACAGTTTGAATGACTCAAAGTACTTGGTCATTACTTTACCAAACTGGTTTCCTAGTTGGTTGACCATTTCTCTTATCTAATGCATAACCGGTCGATCGGTTCCCCATGTCACATTTCCAATTCCTGGGAAGAAATTTGAGTAGTAGAAGTAAAGGCATACTAGTAGGGTCTCGTACTTCATGGATTTCTTCTTTACAATGCTGAGCTTCTTCATATTTTCAAATATTTGTCCTCAAAGCATTGAGTAGATATTGTACTGAGCATTATCATGCATTATCCGGTGAGCAGCATGAATGGCTCCTCCTAATATGTTGTTCATGTTGCTGGACTGATAAACTTTATAGCCTATCATAGTGGATGCGAACCGAACTCCTTCATCTTCAATGTCATTTACGATCATATGTTGACCATTAGATTTTGACTTTGTTAGTTTAGTGACGACAACATTGGAGATAGTTCTTAGGGTTAGTGATTCACCTTTGTCACTATATCCGATCACTCTATGCAGATCTTCCTTCATGATTTGATTGCATACTCCTTTTGTGAGCTAGAAACCTGTTCATGAAGATGACTAAGAGCCAGTAGAATGTAGTCGGGTCAGAAGATGATCAGGTGAAAAAATTTGTTGATTAGTCCAAATGACACCAGCTTCATGTATTTATCAGAAAGTCTTACGTCTTTGCATAGCAAGAGGTACTCACTTTGGATGTAGCTAGGTTTCACCCAGTTCTTCCTTCTTGGTGTGAATCAATGGTCTTGACATCTTCAATCATGAGGACTCCATTTGGCACAAATGATAATGCACCGACCATGTCATTTGACCTATTTTGAACCACCATAATATTGTATCTAGGTTGGTTAACTTGGTTTCCCCTGATCATCTTGACAGTGGAGGATGATGATGCCATTTCTTGATAACTAGTTTACTCAAAAATCTGCTTGATCATTATTACAGACAATATCTTTCGATGATCAAAGCATAAGAATATTACTCAAGCATAAGAAATTGTTAATCACAAAATTGCAAAGTAAAAGTAAATTATTAATTCTCCTTTCTTTATATAGAGTTAGGGAATAATAGTAATTAACAAATGGTAACTATTCATTTAATGACTACATCATTAATTGCTTTACCTAACCTTTCTTTCCATTTTTGCCAACCGATAATTTAGGCTTTTCCTTTTTTAACAAACCCTGGTTGATCAACACTTACCTATCTAGTTATTCTTCTTGACTGAGTGAGTTTGTTGCTCACCATTCCTACCAGGAATAGTAGATGAGCTACCGGTTCCCTCTAAGCCATTTAGGCTCAGTTTTCTAAAGAGATATCACCATCTACAGATGATGATCTTCCCTCTATCTTCTCCTCAGTGGAGCTCTTCGATTCCTTCTTAAACCAAATCTTCTTGACTTCTTTCTTAGTATTCTTTCCTTTGTTGTTGTTCTCATTTGAAGATGAGGTCTTCTCCACCGGTTTGACCGATCCTTTCCTTTTGTTGATTGACTAGTTTCTATAGTCTTTAGCTAAGTGTCCAACTTTGTTTCAGGCGTAGTAGACTATCTTGGTTTCCTTCCATGGATTTATCCTTCTCTTGTTGGGTTATTTTCACCAGGAGTCATTGTGACTGTGCATGCCATAGTTAGCATAGTTGGATGTGCTCCGGTTCTTAATCCTTTTGGGGAATACTGGTCTCGGTGGAGATCTGAATTCCATAGTCTTGGATCTACATTCATTAGCTTTGTGTCCAAACTTGTTGCATGCATAGCAGTGGCCCTTGAAGCTTCTATTGGACATAATTATGGGGCTAGACCAGCATTCATTGGTCTTATGGCCATGTTTACAATAGTTTTTGTAGTAACTGTTAGTTGGATTTACCGGTGAATTTCTATAGTTACTTGTTTTATGGCCCAGTTTCCCATAGTGTTTCCAAGAAATGTTGAAGGCCTTTTTACCTTTTTTTTCTTCTGGTTTATTCTTTTCCTTCTTTCTTTTGTTGGCTCCTCATGACTCACCAATCTCCTTGGTGTCTTGACCGATGAACCCAAGTACAATGGGATCTTTGTGCTTTCTTTGAGCTTTGAGTTTCTCATCAAGCTTGACTGAGCTCTCATTGTATGTTCTTAAGGTTTCATTCCTTTCTTCAAGTTATTTCATCTATTCCTTTAGTTGATATAACTCTATTACCAGTCTTTTGCATGCTTCATCTCTATCGTGCCAACCCTTTTGCATGTTGGAATTTTCTTGAGTGACAATTTGCATGTCTTCTTGAAGTTGCAGAACAACAAGATCATTTTCCCTTATCACTTCCTATGCCAAATTCCTTTCTCTCTCAGAGGTCATTAAAGACTTGAATACTATGTTTCTTTCATCTTCAACTTTCCTATTTTCCTCAATCAATTCAGTCATCCTTAGGGCATTATCTTCCTACTCCCTCTTTAGGTTGGAGATCTGATCAGTTAGGATATGGTTCCTCTCCATGAGATTAGAGACTACCTCCTCAACTCCATCTGGTCCACTCTACCCAGATAGTTCATCAATTATTTCATTTCTCTCACTTAACTGCAAAGCCAACTCCTTTCTTTTAGTGAGGGATATTCTCAGCCTATTTTCTAGAGAGGCAATGATGTCGTTGGCTTCCTCAAGTTTTTTATGATACATGTAACCCTCCATGATCTTTTTATCAAGTGGTTAATCTTTATATCTTAGAGAACTAAGCTCTGATACCAATTTTTATTCCTAACCGGTTACTGAGGGGGGGGTGAATCAGTAAATACTATTTCTATTACAATATCACACTTGTAGAAAGATTCTTGAAAGATAAAAAAAATGTAAACAATCATTCACAAATAGAAATAGAAATACTCAGATCAACACATCATGTATATGTGGAAACCCTCAGTTAGAAGGAAAAAACTATGGTGAGATAGAGCTCACAACTTCACTACTGCAGTAATAAAGATGCCCTATTAGGAGCTTACAAAGCACTTGCAAGAGTTCTACCTGATTAATGGATTTGGTAGAAGATTGGTTAAGATCTTAACTCTGTTAGGAGTCACCTTGTTAAAGGAATTTCAACATCAAAAAAGATGTTACCTAGTGAAAGGATTTATATAAAGAACCTATTTGGGTTCACCCTGATGAAGGGATTTGAATATGCTTTCACATAATAAAAGCAATGATCTGAATTGACACTCTTTGTCTGACTAGATCATACCTATTGACTTTAATGTTCTACCTAGCTATTGATCCTTTCTTCCTTTCACCTCTGTGACTGTAGCTCTTCTCAAAAGATAACTCACTCTTGCTCTGTATAATCAACAGAACTTTTCTTCTATCCTATGACCTGTATTTATGCAGAATTTCATCTCAATGAAATCTTAAATCATAGAACTACCAGGCTATAAACTCAACCATAAATCATGCAACAACAAAAAATATTTGTGTTCTGATCTTGAGTTTACCTTGAAACATCCGCATAGAAATAAAACTAACTCATGTGAAAAAACTAACTTTCAGTTCTAAACGGTGGATGCCCCACATATTTTGGTTTTAACTGAAATAGCTCTGCATTCACTGGTGCGAATAGACATGTTGTTGACTGGAATCAATCTTATACCTGGTCCATCCCTGTATGGAATATGAGATCGGTACAATGTTCTTTTTTTGATCTATTATTGTATCTCCTTTTTTTAGTCTACCGGTGCATATACTCTGTTTCTAGTCTACCAGTGTCTATAAAGTAATACAAGTGATCTACCCATGGGAATGGTGTTTGCATCTATCTTCACTAATGAAAACTTAAATTTTTTTAACACTATGTAATGATATCCAATTTCATTTTGTCTACCATCTTCATTTTTCACAGCCTTAGGAATCCCAAAGTGTGAACATTATGCATCAACATCATTTGATATTCTGATAAAGTATAGGTTGATGCAACCTCTTAATCACCTTAGTGACTAATAGACAGGGGATGTACCCCTAGTATTCTTCTCAAGTACTCATATATGTCCTTAGGTAATGTTTTAGTAAATATATCAGCAAGTTGTTCTTGTGATTTCCCATACTCCAATTTTACTTGCTTTTCTTGTACTTGTTCCCTCAAGTAGTGATACTTTATAGATATATGCTTTGTCTTTACATGCATCACCGGATTCTTAGAAATTTTTATTGCACTAGTGTTATCACAATATATTATCACTGGGTCAGTGATCTCCTCATTCATATCTACCAAAAGTTATTTTATCCATGGAATATTCAAAGAATTAGAAGTAACAACAACATATTCTTCTTCTGAAGTGGGATGAGAAATGCATCCTTGTTTCTTACTTATCCAAGTAACCAATCTTTGTCCCAAAAAGAATTCTCCACTAGTAGTGATCTTTCTATCATCAATATTTCCAGCCCAATCCACATCTGTGTAAACTTTTAGTTCAAAATTGCCTTCTTTCTTGTACCATAAACCATAGTTTTCAGTTTTCTTCAAGTATCTCAAAATTTCTTTTATACCAGTCATATGTGATTCTTTAGGATTAGCAAAAAATCTTGCTACAATCCCAACCGTGTGCACAATATCTAGTCTACTATGCACAACATACATCAATTTACCAATCATTGATCTATACAAGGTCTGATTTACCTCAGTCAAGAATTATCATCCTTTGTCAATTTGCATCTAGTGACCATAGGTGTACTGATTGGTTTTGAATCCTACATACCGGATGTCTTCAATACTTCCTTTAGAATTTTGATTGTGTGATGTAGATGCCTTCAGCTTGTAAAATTTGCAAGCCAATAAAAAAATTAATCTCACCAAATATTGACATTTTAAATTCTTTCCCCATTTCATCAACAAATGATTTGCATAGGTTATCATGTCCTTCAAATATGATGTCATCAACAAAAACTTTAGCAATTAGAATCTTGTCATTAGTTTCACCTATCAAATACAAATTACTATTGTCACTTGTTCTAAGAAATCCAATAGTAATAAGATAGGAGTGCAGTATTTCATACCATTCTCTCGGTGCTTGTTTCGGTCCATATAGTGTTTTATGCAACTTACATACCATATTCCTCTGATTAAGATCAACAAAACCTTCAGGTTGTTTAATGTATACCTCCTTCTTCTAATATTTCATTTAGAAATGAGGATTTAACATCCATCTGATAAATTTTAAATCCCTTGTAAGAAGCATATGCAAGCAATATTCTAACTCCTTCAAGTCTAGCAATGGGTGAAAAAGTCTCACCATAGTCAATACCTTCTTGTTGTGCATAACTTTGTATACTAGTGTTGTTAGAAATAGGGAATACTGAGAGGGGGGGGGGGGGGGGTAAATCAGTATTCTAAAAACTTTCTCTTTTGCCCAATTATGGATATAACAGGTTATCTTTATACATGCATAACATAAGAAGCTAAACAATATGCATAGCAATGGAAATAAAGAACTCATAACACATGATATGTTCTCGAGGAAACCCTAGCCAAGGGAAAACCCAGTGGGGATGGTACCCACAAAGATTCACTAATCAAAATTATCTTGTTAAGGATGTTGACCCTATTAGGATTCTATTACAAGCATATAGTGTATCAGTCCTGATTAAGGGACTATAGGCCTTGTTAGAAGCCTCAACCCTGTTAGGAGTTGTCAATACATATTCTAATTACCAGATGAGCCCACTGCCCAAAAAAGTAATGTACAATGTATACAAAATTGGATTAAGGTTATAACCTTATGCTACTTGCATCAATGTCTTTTCATCGCTCTTACATTCGCATCATATCATTACAATATTTTCCACATGTCTCTCTTCTTTACAATTACAATTACATATATACAAGTTATTAAAGATAATAACTTTACATGGTTGGCTTCCATATATCTTTATCCAAGATTTAACATCTAGGATGTCATCCCTTTATATTGTTAAGTCATTATTTTGATAAACAAAATAATCCCTTAACTCTTTACCAATTCTGCCTTCATATTCTGTCCTGTCAGCTTAACACTGTCTTCGGTAAAACTATCATAACTAATTTCGTACATGTTGTACTAGCTTGCGCTCTGAGATGGGTCATCATTAGTCATCATAAAGTCTATGTTCAAGTGCACAAGCACTGAACTTAATTTGGTAAATGTCACAAACACAAATTGTATCCTGGTGCACTGGTGAAAACATTGTCTTACACTTAGACAAATTTGCAATGCGCTCTACTATACTTGCTCTCAGACCTATGTGACCTTCATGTGGATCATATGTTTCCATAATGACAACATCTATGTACTCACTTCATCCAAATTTCCAACAAGTGTTTCCTTCTTTCTAGTGACATCTCCATTCTCATTCAATTTTTTTTTGAATATCCATTTGGTTCCAATCACATTCTTTTCTTTCGATCTTGGTACCAATGTTCCTGTCTGATTTTTCTTTATCTGTTCAATCTGTTCATTTGTATCCTTGATCCACTCATCATTTTCTATTGCAAATCTAACAGTTTTAGGTTCAAATTCACAAACTATACATGTGTTGTTTCTCAACTTACTTCGTGTCATCATTAATGCTTTCTTATCTCCAATAATCTAATTTTGTGGATGATGTCTCCTTACATATTTTTCAAGTATAGGTTTAGTTCTCTCTTCTTCATTGTGTTCTCCACTTCATGCATGATTATGATCTTCATCAGTAATATTTTGTTGATTCTCGGTAGCATTAACATGTTGCTCGGTAACGTCAGGTTGTTGCTCAAGTAGAGTGTCAGGTTCCTCAATGTAAACAAATCTACCATAGTCTTCTAGTTCCTTTTTAATTTCTTCATCATTCTTCTTAGAAAATTCATTAACTCTCACATTTTCACTTTCAATCATCTTGTTAGTAGCCATATTCAAACATTTATAAGCTTTGTTTTTAGTAGAATATCCAAGAAATATTCCTTCATCACCTTTTGAATCAAATTTCTCATTTCTATCATCTTTCAGAATGTAACATCTACTTCCATATTTGAAATAACTCACATTAGGTGTTTAACCATACCATAATTCATAAGGTTTCTTGTTTGATTATTTCCTCAATTGAACTCAGCTCAATGTATAAATAACAGTACTAATAACTTCTCTCTAGTATATCTATGAAACATATTTTTCAATCATTAGTATTCTAGCACAATCAACAATAGATCTATTTCTCCTTTCAACAATCCTATTTTGTTGTGGTGTTCTTGGTGCAAGGACCTGTCTTTTAATTCTATGCTCATTACAAATTTTTTTGAACTCATCAAAAATAAATTCACCACCTCTATCTAACCTCAATCATTTCAATTATTTACCAGTTTCTTTCTCAACTTTATCTTTATACCACTTAAACATTTTAAAAGCTTCAAATTTTCTTTCAAGAACATGACAATCATCATTCTAGAGAAGTCATCAACAAACAAGATAAAATATTTGTCTCCATAATAACTTTAAGTTCTCATAGGACCACACAAGTCTGTATGAACTAAATCCAAATTAGCATTAGATGAAATTTTTTTGCTCTTAAAACTAGATTTTGACAATTTTCCCATTTGACATTATTTTCACTTAACATGGTCAGGTTTAGGTATGCTCGATAAACCTCTAACTTTTCTTTTCTTACTGATCTTAACCATGTTGTCAAAATTCAGATGACATAACACTAGTACATTTGACCTTATTTTTCTACCAAAATTTTTGACCATCAATTAAAAAGGTTTAGGTTGCTCGGATTATAAAAGGAAAACTTTCTTTTTTTTAAAATCCATGCCTGTGTTGGTCAAAATTTTGACCAACACGGGCATAACTTAAAAAAAAAAAGATTTCATATCTCATTTCATTATGAGATCAAGCTTGAAGCACGCAAAGGAGGAGTGCCTATGAGGGTTTTAACTGTTATTTGGTGTAAAAGGAGGACCACGTGTGAGGGTTCACTAGTAAATTTTAGCTTGTTTTTTGATGAGGTTTAGTCGATTATTAGATGCCTATTGGTCAGCTAATCGACCATAACGGTCGTTGGATTTTTTTTGTCAAAAATACAACACTTCAAATCTCTGTCACAATTGTGATGTCCATAGTGGTTGAATTGTCAATGGAAACAACGTCAAAATCATTGCTTCAACCTGGAAGGATTGTCAGTTATAGCCTTATTCCTGTGACCAATGTACGTCAAAATTGTGATGTAAAATCATCGCAATAAATTTTGAATGTATATCTTTCTCATCAATATTTCTATTCTTTGTTGGTCGAAATATCGACATACAATTTTTATTTTATTTTAAATATATATATATATATATATATATATATATATATATATATATATATATATATATATATATATATATATATATATATATATATATATTATCAAATTAGGCACAACAATATTATGTCACTATTGTTTACTGTTTACAAACAGTCACACATTTTTGGAGACAATGTAATTGTATACCCAGATGATACAGAGAAACTCCTGCACCTCTGATTCCAAGTTGACTATATTTGTTGCTCATGAATACAAGGTCCTCCAACAAATGTATTCAACTTGGAATTAGAGGTACAGAAGTTGCTCTGCATCGCTTGGGTACACAACTCAATTACATTGTCTCCAAAAAATTGTGACCATGATGCCTAAAATTATGTTTCTTAGCTATTGTGAAATCTACATTTATGTTTCTCAGTTATCATGTTTATGTGCATGTTTTTTATGTGTTTTGGATAGTAAGTCTAATTTAATTTGTCTATGGACTAAGACCTTAAATTATTGAGCTTCTCTTTGTTTTGAGAAGAGTATAACATTCTCTACTTAACAAGGCCAACCACGTGAAGGTGGAAGCTCATCTAGCCCCTCCTAGGAGCCTCTTATGACCCTTTACAATATTTTAAGACCTCTAAGATGTATTCTTAGGGATTGTACACGGTCGTAAAGGATCATAAGGGGTCCTAGGATACAACAACTAAGAAACATAATTGTAGCATCATGGTCACATCTTTTTGGAGACAATGTAATTGAGTTGTATACCTAAGGGATGGAGTGCAACTTCTACACCTCCGATTCCAAATTGACACTACGAGATTCAAAGACCATAGATAAGGAATAAATTTAGAGAGTGGAGGAGGGCCATAATGACAAAAATAATATAGGACAAACCTCAAGTTAAATGAGGCAACTGCAAACAACTAAATAGATTTTTATTATTAAATAATGAAATTTGCATATACTAGTGTTCTAAGCCCCCTCATTACATGATTTATTATTGTAAGCCCCCTCTAACTTATGCATCTAGAAAATGAAACTACAACCTATTGGGATTGAGACAAACCTTACAGAACAAGAGGAGCTAGGAAGGATCGCTTTCCAACATCTATTGAATACATTTATTGGAGGACCTTGTATTCATGAGCTACACCTTGTATTCATGAGCTACAGATGTATTCAAAAGATGTTGGCAAGTGATCATTCCTAGTTGTTGTTGTTCTATAAGGTTTTTCTCAATCCCAATAGGTTTTAGTTTCATTTTCTAGATGTGTAAGTTAGAGGGGGCTTACAATAATAAATCATGTAATGAGGGGGCTTAGAACACTAGTATATGTAAATTTCATTATTTAATAATAAAAATCTATTAAAATGTTTGCAGTTCCCTCATTTAACTTGAGGTTCATCCTGTATTATTTTGTTGTTATGGACCTCCTCTGCTCTCTAAATTTATTCCTTATCTATGGTCTTTGTATCCCATAGTGTCAACTTGGAATCGAAGGTGCAGAAGTTGCACTCCATCACTTGGGTATACAACTCAATTACATTGTTTCCAAAAAATTGTGACCGTGATGCCTACAATTATGTTTCTCAGCTATTGTGAAATCTGCATTTATGTTTCTCAGCTGTCATGTTTATACCTTCCCTCATTTGCTGGTGTAATTCCTCTTTGAGTATCCCCATTCTCCTTTGCATCCAAAATGAACTCATTCCAATCCCTCACTAGAATAAAGGGAGACTTCATACCACGCTATGCTCAAACTTCAGCCAAACTTCATACCACGCAACATTCGTAGATTATGTTCAATGCATTATTTATGCTTGTATTGGTGGGAAAACTCTTGAAAACATGCAAAAGAGATTGCATTCAACCATGTTGTTTACATGACACATGTAGTTTACCTCCAACATAAATCAGTGTTGTGTACAAATCTATGGATGCTACATAGTACGAAGCCTCGTTCAAGCTTGAAAATGATAGTCAATCCATAGTCAAGGTCAAGGAAAAAATAGAATAACCAAGAAAACACTATACATTAAATCATGTGATTGATAGCAGATTGGGGCTCACCATGGCCATAAACATGAAGAATTATTCTAAAAAAAGATGTAAACCATATATATGTGCACTTGAGGCAAAGAGAAGTTATGTCATATCAATATTAAAATATTACTTACAATATGAAAATATTAAACCAACTAATTCCTGAGTTCATCTCTGCATATGGTCACAACAAAGATATGCGATTACAATACAGATAAGGCATCATAAAAATATAATTTCAGAATTTTCCCTAGCCTGACATGTTTTGCACTCAAATCCTTCATCGCAGATAAGTGGAGATGGGTGGATAGATACAGATGAGTTGTCATCGACCCAACTATAGTATCCGTAGCCATTATTTCCCTGTGATACCTAGTCTACATTAGTTATTATATTATAATGAATAGTATTTACATTAGAAACTTTAAATATATACACATTAGCAACCTTTTTTCTATTTGGGCAAAACCAAAATTGTCATCTAGGGTTGTTCGATGTTCGTGAAGCCTTCAACACACACTGCCCACCACCACATTAACAGTTTGATACATTGACAAGAGTCATTGAGCCTATATCAATAATGCACCACACCATCGTTACTACATTTATTATTTTTATATGAAATACACCAAGGAGTACCATAAAAAATATTAACCATTTACAATAATGAAAAGTAAACCTAAATCAAATAGCTCATTTTTTTATTAGCATGTGTATTCTCTGTGTATATGAAAAATGAAAGAAATATGAAGCTGAAATAAAATAGTGAACAAAATAGTATTCCACATAGAGTGAATGAAATATACCATCAAAATAAGGTGACAAAATCCTATCACGAAGCATAGGCATAGGAAATCAAAAAGGGACAAAAGATAAGAAATAAGAAAAATCATTACAACTATAGAAAAATCATTTATACTATAATCAAAAAAAGAAACTCTTTGTCAACAATTTTCAAAATCATTAGTACTATAGAAAAATAATTAAGACTACACAAAATCAAATTTTAGAAATGGATGGTTTTGATGCTTTGCCATTACAACAATTGAGCATTCATCATTTGGTATTGTGTATTCCATTTAAGTATGTCAACAATGTTCAAAATCCTGTCACCAAGCATAGACAAGAAATAAGAAAAATCATTAGGACTATAGAAAAATGAAGTTCTAGAAATGAACGGTTCTGATATTGCTTTGCCATTACAACAATTGAGCATTCATCATTTGGTACTTCTTAGTGTATTCCATTTAAGTTTTTCAGTTGTCATGTTTATGTGGATGTTATTTATGTGTTTGGCTTCTCTCCCTCGCAAGGGATACGTTGATAGGTAATTGATTTGAAAGCATAATGATTTGATAGTCTTTTTTCAGGATAGGTGTAATCATCCCACCAACCTTAATTAGCAACATTTGTGATATATGTCAAGTACTTATAATCAGTATGCCCAACAAACAAAGACTTAGTAGTAAAAGCATGTCCTTTGGTTTACTAGTTTACTTATAATCAGTATGCCCTTGATCATTTTTCTAGTTGCTCTGTCCATTACTAAGATCCAGTAATCTGAATTTGTGCCTCTACATTTCACTGGAAAAAATATGTTATATCAATTCACACACCTACATATGCTTTGAGGAATGACCATACCCTACGTGAAAGCTCCCATATTGGTACAGACAGGAAGAATGCTGACAAAATCTTGTAGAAAGAAGATTTGTAGTTGTTAATTGCATTACTTGAAAGTTCTACGAGCCTTTTCAATAAATATATTTTGTGCAAATTAAAGCTTCCTTGTCTTTTATGTTTTGATGGAATCCTTATATTGTTTGCAGCCTCTGGTTCGAATTGATGGATATCCACACTCTGATCTATGGCTCCCAAATTGGCGCAGGCAGATTAGACACTGGAAAAGGTTCTCAAATCTGTATTTGCACCTACAGATTGCATTTTTGTAGGAGACCTTTCAACAAATCTAAGTTCTCCATATTCTACTCCAACAGATTGACAAATGTAAAGGCAGATTCCCAATTTTTTTGCCATCAGAAAAGGGGCTTTGGAGCAAGGTATGGATATCTACCAAAAGATAACAAAAGAGTCATTTTTGTCAGATGTAATTGTAAGTGCACTGGTAGAAATGTATGCAAAATGTGGAACAATAGACAAGCATTTCAACTGTTTGAGAAAATGCTTCAAGGAAATGTGGTCTCATGGATTGTAATGATCATGGGATATGTACTACATGGATTTTTTTTAAAAGGATTTAGAAACTTATAAACAAATTCAACTGGCACTTGTAAAGCCAAATTCTACAACCTTTATAAGTTGTTGAACCAAAACAACAAAGTGTTTCAACAGAAGATTCTTTGGAAGAAGTAACAGATTTGGAAGTTGAAGTGGTGGCATGTGAATATCTCATGGTTGATAGAAAAGCACATGAAGATGTAGAAAATATTTTGTATGAAGAGGAGATGAAGATTAAAGAAGTGGTTAGTTCTTGTGATTCTATGCACATAGATTTGTTGAACAAAGAAGGATGAAGTTAAAGTCTATCATACTGTAATGAGTTTTTATGAGAGTGTAGCAAATATTCTCCTTTAAAAGATATATTGATCAAAGTGGAAAAAGAAAGGAAGTACCTTATTGAGGCTCATACAAAATGTTTATGGATTCTTTTAGTTTTCATAATATTGGTTGTGCTTATTTGATTGTAGGTAAAACAGTTATGATTAAAGAGGATGAGATTGTAGTTGGAGCAAGTCTTATAGAAGGCATGAAATTATTTGCAAATAAAGCTTTATTAAAGAGCATAGCATAGTTATAATAGCGGTTAGTCCTCTGGAGGACATGATGATGTTAGTGGATGTGATATAGTGAAGAATAGCTAATTTTTTGCCATGCAAGAAGTGTATGAAGAGTTGGTGATCAAAATTTATGTTTTATTAGCGCTTTTAGAGCCAAGAGTGCAAGGGAGCCAAGAGTGCAAGATAAATGACCATTTATTATTTATTCTGATAATGTTATTTGGCCCATTCCAATACTAATGTATCTTATATGCACATGTCAAATTGTTCTCTCATATATTAACTTACATATTTCCTATCGGCTAATCCTTGCACCTCTTTTGGACTAATCTATAGTGCCTCCAAAGCTTCTACTCAAAAGAATCTTCTCACCACTCATGACTCTTCAAATTATCTTGTTTCCTTCAGACCTCCAAACATGTGTACTATGAATTGACCTCCAACAAATGGACTTGTGATGATTTTCACAATACTACATGTGTTGGAGGAAAGTTCACAGTACTGCTTAGGCAAATCTGAATGCTAAGTAAAAAATATAATATGTATGAGAAGGATAATTCATGATGGCTACTCTAATACATATATTGTTCAAGAAGAGAAATTCTTGGAACGTATAGGCCTGATCTGAAGAAATCAGCAAATAAAAACTAACATGCAAAATGTTAAATTGAATGACATTTTATTATAGAGATAAATGTGTTGTCTAGATTACTACATTTCAAAAAGAAATATTGATATTCCATAGCACCTTTCAAGTTGGGAAAAGCTGAGACCGAGCATAATTTCTTCACTCTCTATATCCATGATGGTATATTGATTTATTTTAATTTCCTTGTATTTATTTCATGAAGTTTTAAGGCAGAGAACACAAGCTATTCTTGAGTGTCCTGTACAGGAGTTTTGCAATCAAAAATATTTTTTTGAAGTTGCATTTGAAGAAATTTGCACATGATATACCATATAGAGCCTCATGAATGAGGGATGAGAAAAGTCTTGTGAGTAGGGAACAAGATTATGTAGATTTTTCTATTGGTGAGTACAAGGAGAAATTTTTGTGTGATATAGTACCAATGACATGTTGTCACATCCTCTTAGGAAGACCTTGGTAGTCCCTAAGAAGTAAAATATGATGGGTACAAGAATACTTGTTCATAAGGATGGTAACAAGTTTATTCTCAAGCCTTTGCAAAAATAATTCTTCATATGAGATAAGGGTTATCTATTTTGGAAAGAAAGAGTATGCTGATTTGAAGATTCACACAAGGAAGAGGTCTATGAAAGAGGATTAGAAGATTGGAGCATGAATAATGGTTCTAAAAACCAATGATTATGACAGTGAACAAAAGATGGAAAATTGGAAGAGTAGTGTGATTGAAGAAGATATAGTAATGTGCACACATTTGTGTCCTATCATTGCAAAAGTGCAAGATGATAAGGGTCTATTCATGGAGGGAAGAAAAAAAGGTCATTTTAACCTTACAAGGCAAGAGGAGAGACAGTCCAAATAATTCTATGGTGATTGTCCCAAACAACAGATAAATGATGGAATTTTTAACATGTTTTCTTTTCATGTTTCTAACAAGTTTGTTGCAAATAGAACCATCATTACAATAGAACCACTCTTTCAAGATATTCTTGGCCAAATCGACCTGGATAAAGAAAGAAGATTGATCATGGAATAAAATGAGTCTTTGATTTGAGAAACAAGAGATCTCAAAATGGCTTATAAAGAAGTAGAAAATAATTATCAGATTGATATTATATTCAGAATTGTAGATCTTTTAGTAATATCATTTTGAATACTATTATCCATCTATTTGATTGAATTACAAAACCCCTATCAAGTTCAGATCAGATTGGAACCTAACTTAATAGTTATCAATGCAAAGGAAAAGTATTAGAAAGAATTGATATATTTGAGCACATCCTATTTAATACAGGGCTTGGAAAAATATGAACTTCTTGAAGATAAGATGTATCAATCCCTCTATTGATAGAACCACTCTTGAAACCCTATAAATGCTACAAATTGAATGCAAAAAAATATAAATGCAACACAAGAAATTTTTCAAAGATTAAAGAACTTTTGTTCAATGCATGTTTTCACATATATTGTATCCCCATCCATTGTTGTGTTACATTCACATTCCCTTCTTGCAATGCATTTTTTTATATTGAACAGGTTCGAAAAGAAACTCATACACAATAAAGAGTATTGCAACACTTAGTGGCTAAGCCTTGCAATTGGAAACAACTTAGCAACTGAATAAAAGATTACTTAGATGATATATATTGTAATGGCTATAACAGTCATGGTGACTCTTTGCTTCTAACTCTACTCTTCTAACACCACCATAATTGCAATAGTTGTTAGTCTCATTGACTTCCCTGAAGCTTATTTCATATGGAAGGTAGATAAGGTGGATTTTCTTGCATGTATGGGTACTTTTATGGGTGTAACATTCATCTCTATTCAAATAGGCCTCATCATAGTGGTATGTTCATGGTTTCTAAGTAGAACCTTGTTTGGTTTTTTCTAAAACTCTCCATTAGAATTTGAATTGGTAATATGTACTATGATATTATTCTAAGTTTTCCCCACTTCTTACTGATTAATATTTTAATGAATTGAATATTCTTGTCTAATATTAGAATCAATTGCAATAATAAAGGGTTGTCTTATATATCTATGAATCAATCCATTCTTAATGTAAACACCAAGGATGTATAATATATAATACCTAGTTTCATAATGGACTACCAGTCTTCTTTAATCTCTGATATCTTTGAACACCAAATGGTGATTTTAATGCTTTAATGATTTTAATCTCTGATATCTTTGAACACCAAATGGTGATTTTAATGGGACAAAGCCAGCTATAAATTAGTGCTCATCTACACCTAGTCAAACAGAGGACATGGATTGAGTAACTAATGTAAGAGCTATTACAATTTTGATGTACACTATGGTGTATGAAATATAATGTGTTTTCCAAGTAGTGTGAGCTCTCATTTAATTCATGACTAATCCTAAATCACTTTGGTATAGTTAAGAGGGTCTTAAGATATTTGTAGGGTACTTTTTGATAGGAAAACATAATCCTAAGGTACATATTATTTATGTTAAAGAAATTAACCCTAGAGTGATGCAATGAGAATACTATGTAAATAACATATTCATAACCTAAAGATTCAAAAAAGTATACACATTTATGGACAATTATTATTATTATTACACACACACACAAAGATATTATTTTCTATTGCATTGATCTTCCAGTGAATATTGGTTAATCCATTTTATAGTTCTTGACAATGTATTCCAAACTAATTTGGTACTAATTTATAATTCAAATATCTTACTACAAGCATCCTCTAATTTATTAATATGTTGGTCTATATCCAATAAACCATTTCTCCACTTTCAATCATAGCTGGATTATATTTTCTTATTCATATTTCACTTTTATTTGTTTCTTAATATTTTAACATTATTACTTGTGTACACACTAAATAATGCACTTCTCTAAGTCATTACTTTCAAGGGAATCCATGAATGGGAAACCTTGAGAAAGCGACCTAGAGCTCCCTAGGCATGGAGTCACAAGGATGTTGATGGTGCTCTCAGCTAGAGCTATTGAAGCATGCAACCTTGCTAGTAAACCACACAATGGGAGATTCAAAGATACAAGGGAAAGAATGCCAATATCCTCAAGAATCAACAATGAAAATGCAATGCAACTATGCTAATAATGAAGGTGCAAGTAAGCTATGGAAATGATAGTATTATAAATCCTTGCTAATTAAGCTATGTGAGCTAATCTAAAGCATAAAGGAAACTAAGCTAGATGCCATAAACATGAAGCTATGATGCAAGAATGAAACTAGAATTCAAGAATGATCTCCAAAGCTCCAAAGTATCCAAGAAATCCTACAGCATAAGATTAGTATTCAAAATTGGGATCCTAGAATGAGAAAAGAGCTCTCCTTTTAAAGGAATTAAAAATGAATGGACCATGGAGATTAAGAGGCAAAAGATTTAATCAAGGGTGGAGCTTGAAAGAGGAGAAATCCATGTGCACAAATATCCTCCAATGAGAAAATAAGAGTTGACTTTTGTGTCCATATGAGACAAAAAGGCATTTTCTTATGTTTATAAAATAAGAATAATGTTTTATTTGTGCAACTTAGGATAAGAGGAAAAGTGGGGGCTTTTTATTTAATAAAAGGGGAGGGAATTCCTTTTAAATAAATAAAGACTTTAGGATAAAATGGTTAGCCCATAGAAAATAATTGAGTAAATGATAGAAATAGGATTTGATCAAGGAAATTGATATAATTGAAAAATGTTGATTTTTGAAAATACTGATTCAGGGATTTGATAAATTGCTGAATGGGGGCCCAAAGTCTAGGTGACCATTTTAGGGTGCATACACTTTCCCCTCTTTGACTAATGTGAGATTGATTTGGGAACACATCTGGTCAAAGAATGGAATTGAAATGTGAGATCAATTTGGGATCACAAAACAACTTAGACATGTGTTTGATGGATGGGAACACATCAAGAAAAAGATAAGCATAAGCTAAAAGACAAGACCAACATACCTATAAATAGGAAATTGTCAAGTCTTAAATAAGAGATAAGAATCTCAAGCAAGGTTTGATTGATAAGCTGAATCAAGGATTGAAGCTGATAGGTACTGCCCCCTCAGAATTGAAATTGAAATCAGGTAGAACAGAAATAGTAAATTGATAAATCTGATCAAATCACTAGAAATCATAATCGAAGGTGAAAGATGATAGGATAACCATCAAGCAGTTAAGATATGCCCCAGTTTGACTTAGGTTTGATTGAGAAAGATATAGGATAAAAATGAAGTCAAACCTCAAAGAGATGAATTGAATGAAAGTGAATGAAAGACTAGAAGGTTGAAAGAGATGGGGATGAAGAAATGAAGATGCCCCAGCGAAGATCAAAGGATCAGACCTCAAATGGTCAGCCAACTGCGCAAAAGAGGGTGAAATTTTGAAATGTGATTTTGACTATCAAGATGAACTCAGATTTTGATTTTGATCCCGAAAATGGATCTAAGACGTCAAAATTAGCCAAGGGTGCAATATTCATGAAATTCTAAGGTGTTTTGAAAATTGATCAGAAAGTCAAAATGCTATAAAAGGGGGAAAAAAGGGTCATTTTATATATGGTGATAAGATTAACCCATTGTGATGATAGGAAAAGGATGTGATGTGAAAGACAAGGAGTGAAAGACATGATCAAGAAAAGGAAAGGTGAGCACAGTTGACCAACAAGTCCACAAAAGATGGAAAGGAGAGCTCTCTTTGTATGCAAGATGCAAAACTAATCTAACATGAACCTATAAATGCAAGCTACTATAAAAAAGTGGTTTACTTGCAAGGTAAAAAAGCTTTTAGACTCTAATATTCATCATCGAGTGTTATTGGTAGTGTTGCAAGATCATACAATGCACACTAGTATGACTATGTGAATCTGAATATGATCTATATCAGATAGATATGTGGGAATCCCACCTAGGCACCAAAGAAATGTAGGTCAAGATGACTAGTGTAGTGATATTTCCTAAGTTTAATATGGCAAGATTATACTCGCATCAAGACAAAAGGAAAGTCAAGATGGCTATAAGTACGCACTTGAGAAAATAGTCAAGGATCATACCTTATAGACCCTAATGTCAAGTGGAACAAGCATAAATGCTAATGATAGTTAGGACCAACAAAATATACCCACAAGCAGAAAAAGCAATAAAACATGTCCTCATGCCCCCAATCTTCTAGCTCAGCATCATTGAAAACTATTAGGGAGAGAACATTCATCAAAGAAATCATCATAGACAACACACAAAGAAATAAAATCAAACAAGTCTCAGTGAGTCGAGTGTTTAAGTGTGTGTGTGTAGGTCATAGAGTCAAACTTTGAGTATCACATCTACCAATGAGAAATATCATATCATGCTAGACCATGGGTAAGATATTTGATAAGTGTTGACAAACACTTAATGCTAGGGTAGTGTTGAAAAACACAGTTGGGGTGGTGTTGAAAAACACCATTTGCATGGTGTCGTAAAGACCAATGCATCCTAGAGACCAAAGCTAACACAGTTATGCCTCCTAGACAAAGACAAAGACTAATTCCAAACCAAGGCAACAAGGTTAAGGCATGATGGATAAAGGCTAAGTGTTGAGGATGCATGCTAAGAAATAAGGGTGCAAAGGCCTCAAGTAGTGCCTATTTTCAGGTTTTCACCACTTGGAGATTTTTTTATTTTTTCAATTTTTTTGAATTTTTTTTTTTTTGTATTTTTTTAGGACTTTATATGCTTTTTAGTATTTTTTTCAGCATCATATATGAATTTTTGTTTTGAAATTTTTTCAGGATCAATAAGCATGTACAAAGGATGGCCCCAGATAGAATGGGCATCAAACTCCCAAGCAAGATCACATCGTGTAGTCCCAATTTCTAGCAAGGTGGAGGAAAAGAGGGAATATCAAGCTAGTGGAAGAGATGGAAGACAAGAGAATGAAGGAGAATGAAGGGAAGAAATCCTCAATGGAAAACTCCTCAAGATTACCCAAGCTAGGGAAAAATTGTCATGTAAAGCACATTTGGACAAGTAATGAAAGGCCAGCATAGGATAAGTCACAAAAGTGTAATGCAAAAGAAGAAAAGGATGCAGTCCAAAGGAGTAGACATGTCAAGAGGCTTCATAGCATCATGTTTTACTCTTTTTTATTAGATCAAGACCAAAGGGGAAAAGGATAGCAAAAGGCTAGGATGAATGGAGGAAAATAAATATGAAAGCTAAACATGAAAGAAATGAAAGCAAGATCATCGTAAAATAGCTCACAAGATAGACAAATGTTCGTGTATAGGTCAACATTGTCAAGATCAAAGAGAGAAGATGGAGTGGTTGAAATATGTAGAAGAACTACGCATGATGCCTGATTGCTAGGTTCTCATCATGGTACTTATCCAAGGTACCACAAGGGAGTGATTTTCACCATAGGATGAATTTGTTTCTCTTTACTTTTGCTACCAAGGCCCGTGTTTCCAGGTTTCCACCAAGGCACATTTTCAATTTTTTCTTTTTTTTTTGTTTTCTTTGTGAATTTTTTTCTATTTTTTTTTTAAAAAAAATTTGGAAGAAGGCAAGCTTGTTAGATAATGCTCCTTGAAAGGATAAACCATGATATGCCAAGGATTCAAAATGATATGCTCAAAGATGCTGATAGGGAAAGGAAGATGGAAGAGAAAAATGGAGGATAAGGTTTTATGTAAAGCGAGTGAGGTTGGAAGATAGGAGGAATAGGCAAATGAGGAAAAAGGATAGAAGGTAGAAGGATAATGAATGGGAAGACTGTGAAAGGGTAGATGAAAAGGAAGGCAAGATCAACATCAACACACACCTTAAGGGCTATGAGAGGATGGAGGAAACGTGAATTAATGAATACGTGAAGGAATATGGTGAATGGATAGTAGAGGTTGCAGTTTAGGTACATAGAATGGAAGAATGTTTTTGGAAAAAGATGAAGTAGAAGCCTTTGGAAGCTTTAATGTCAAATTCATTTGTTTCTCAACTTCAAACTCTTTCAAGAGAGACTTTGGAATCCATATAGCTATAGGCTTTTCATTTCTTTTTGATGATTTAGAAAGAATATCTTCAATGATAGATTTTGGAACCCATACTTGTCTTGCAGTTTTCTTCTTAGATATCTCTTTTGACTTTATGCCTCCATGTCGATTAGAGGAGACATGGTGATCTTTTTTTGATGGATTCTTTTATTGCTTCTTTTTCTTGTATTGAACATTCAAGTTACTTCCAAAAGATTTGGGACTTGTGGAAGAAGGAGCATATGACTGGTTTAGATGGGTGGGTGGATGAAAAGGATTCATGGGTATGAATCTATGTTGATCTTGAGGAAAGATAGGAGATGAAGGGACATAAGGACCCAAGATGGATGATGAATTAGGTGAGTTAGGAGGGAAAAGTGAAGGGACATAAGGGCCCAAGATGGAAGGAAGATATGAAGCCCTTATTATTGGTGGAGGAGGTCCAATGATGGATGTGAAAGATACAAAAGGATAATCAATAAGTTCATCAACATCTATATGACAACCAAGGACATCAACATCTTTAGAGTGAGCATTAGGATTTGCAATAGGATCATGAACATCTTGAATAGGAGAAACTTCTTTTATAGGATTTTTCAGAGCTTGAAAATATTTAGGAAGAGTAGAAAGTTGAAGCGAACATGGAGTGGTAGAACAAGAAGATGGAAGACTTTGATCTTGACAAGGAGATTCTTGATCTTTGATAGGCTTAACATTGGAAGTAACAACACTATTTTTAATAACCTTAATGGAAGTATAATCTTTGGAAAGCTCAAGTGTAGTAAGGTTATTTTGATTATCAATAAGCTCAACAGCATAAGTAGTAGCTTGATCTTGCTTAGGGAAAGACTTAAGACATGGTGGAATGAATGAGGAAGGGTGTAGAGGATAAAAAGGACCATAAAATGGATAAGAGACATCCTGAAAAGAATTGGATGACATGGAGGATTCTTGATCTTGATCTTTCTTTATGTTCTTTTCTTTATTTTTAGAGTCCTCTTGACATGGAGCCACTTCTAAGGACAAGGAAGCATGTTGGAATTGTATGGAAGACTTTGGAAGAGGTAGTGAAGGACTAGCTGAAGTAGGAGTTATAGTGTATAAAGGCTTAGGCTCTTTAGGTTTAGCATTATTGAAAGTATTTGCAGCCAAGTGAAGGTTAGCTTGAGTTTCTTTAAGAGATAGCCCTTGAGGATAACTATAGGGAACTGCATAAAAAGTATTAGGACTTTTGTCGGATGAAGGATTTGTGAAAGATTTGAAAGACTCAGAAGCTTTAGGAAATGTATGGGTATTGGAGGAAGTAGGGGGTCGAAGGGAACCATCACAACACAAAGGTCTATCATCAACATAATCATTCTTGAGAGTGTAATATTTATCTTCAGCATGAGAGTTCTTAGAGGAAGAATTCTTATAATATTTATGTTTCGAATTAGTGCAGTACATTTTATATTCCTCAATAGAAGTAGATGTATCATCTAGGTATTATTCATATAAATCATCAAAATCTCTTTCAAAATCAGAGTCATATGGATCACCATCATGATCTATCCAATGTGACAACCCATTTCCAGTAAGCACAAGCACACGACTAGGAGGACTCTTAGGAATAGAGGTGTCATAGGTATCACTACATTTTCCATCGACATAGTCATCATAGTCATCAAAGATGGGTGTGTCACTCTTCATGGAAGAGGTATCACAAGGATTATTATATTTCTCATATTAAGGAGTAAGACTCTTGGGAGAAGTAGAAGAGGAATGAGATCGTGAAGAAGAGGAAAATGAAGACCTAGTGGAGGAAGAAGACTTGGATAATGAGGAATGCGCCTAATATCTAGAAGAGTCATGATAAGACTTGGAAGATGAGGAAGAATGAGGAGATTTAGATGATGAAGAATGTTTGGAAGAAGGAGGTCATGACATGATCATGTCTATGATTCTAGCAAAGGCATCTAATTCAAGCAATTTTTCTTTTATTTTTGCCTTAAGTTTATCACCCATGCAATATCTAGAAGGATTATCAGAGGAATAAAATTCTTCAAATTGGGCAATGAGTTCGAGATCATCTATTTTCAAGAGAGGTTCCATAGCAAGATAGTTGAAATTCATGGTTCTGGAAGAGGAGAAATAAAGCATGGAAGAGATAGAAGAGATGAATAGAAGAAGGTAGACAAGATAATAAGAGGAAAAGAATCAAGAAGACGTGAAGAGTTTAGGAAGAAGAGGGAGATGTGGAAGAAAGAAGACCAAGAGTCATTTTGTGTAACTTGATACCATTTAAGTTCATTTGGATATTGAGAAACATGTCATAGCACCTAAGATTTGACTTGGATTGACCAAGGAAGGCTGGAACTAGGACACAAATCAGCTTCTAATTGCACACAACTATGAGGCAGCAAAATAACTCTATGCGATAGTTTCTAGAGTAATAGGGCGATACAATTTTCCAGTGTGATGTTTCATAAGAAGAAGTACAATATTTTCCAGATAGTGCATACGATACTATCCAGGCAGTGCATGTGATAGCTGTATAGCAACAAAATGTCGCACGATAATTGACCAGTCAATGTGTAAATCTTAGTTTTGAAGGTAATTTGTCAAAGTTGTAGTTTGATAGTTGAATTTCTCGATTTCAAACATAGTGATAGCAGTAATCAAACAAGTTTGCAAACATTAGGTGATCAAATATCTCATAAAACACTTGCACAAGGGAAAAAGAAAACTTGCCAAGACAAGCAATTGTGATATCAAAGCAATAAAACCCTATGAATTCTACCATGACGTTTGATGCTTGAGAATGTTTACACAGATAGATCACAATGAGAACAATTAAAACACTTACTAGCCTAAAAAGACAAAGGTTCAATACTTAACAACTTGGCCCACACTTGATGTCCCATTGCCTCACACAAAGTGGTTGCCCACAATAGATATTGGCTTTGTTGTGGAAGTGTCAATGACACAACCAAAGGAACACAGACGGTGAGTAATCTTGGGGTGATCCGGGTTGGTCCACTAGGATCAATCCTTGCACCAAGAAGCTAAGCGGAAAAATAGGGTGGCTTTTATCTATGGTTCTTAGTAAGGGCTTCTGTTTGCAATACCCCTCTTGCTCCCCAAAGGGACTCCTTACCTTGCGGCAAGTAACGGACCTCACGGTCACAAGAGTACCCTAAGCATTATTTCTCAACATTTTCCTCATGGTCACAATCCCACAAGTACTCACATCAAACGAAGATAAGTACTATGTCTACCATGGTTTTGTGTCCTTGATAGCCTTGAGTTTATAGTGGGTTGAGCAAAAATCTTGTCCCTATGTGTACAAGTTTAACACCTTCATGGAATTAAGATCTAATAGCATCAATTTAAACTAAATACAATGCAAATCTACTTTAAAATGAAACTACAATCTATATTATCCCATGGTTCTCTAAAAAGAAGTGGTAAATGAAGCTCTTAGCTTAAATCCTCACTAGTGACACTTCTAAGATGAGAAATTATACTGCTATTATGCTTTTACAATGCTTCTATGATGATTCCATGCTTAATCTAGCTCAAATAGACAAACTACAATGATAATTCCTCTAAATGCTCAAATTGCTCTTAGAATGCTATTCAAATGCCTATAATAACAATGCTTTGCAAATGAAATTCCAAGATGGAAATGCTCTCCAAAATGCTCCATATTTATAGTAAATATCCAAGGGTAGGGGGTGGAGTGAAGTAATCATGGTTATCCCTTGGTTGATTCAAAAACTTTGCATTGTCCATAAATGGGGGGACAAATGAGGGGACAAGCCTTTAAATGGTTTCAAAGCTTTGGACAATTTAAATGTTTGAGTGATTTATGTCTTTTTGTCCTCAATTCTCATTGGTTCATCACTTTGTTGAAAGAATTTAGGAATATTAAATTCAATTAATTAATTAAATTTAGCCATGGAAGGATAATAGGTTCATTTTGATTTTTGATTAAAACAACTATACAATTAATTGATTAAAATCAATTATATAGTGTTTTTGGCCCTTTTAAGCTTCGATTTAATCATTTAACATCATTATTTAATAATTCTTTTGTTTTAATTGATTTTGCTCAACTTTATTTAATTATGTCCATTTTATTGATTTATTGCATTTTGAAAAGCACTTGTCCAATTTTTCGTGTCTACAAATGTCCCTCTTTGAATTGATGTACGAAGAACATTGATTCAAAGATTCTTGAAGTCTTGCTCACTTTTTAAGTCTTGATTGTTGTTTCCCTTACATGCCTCTGATATAATGTGATATGATTGTTGTCTCCGATAATGAAACAAAAATTTTATGATTCCCCACTGATTCCCTGATGTTTGATTACTACTTTACTTTGATACCCTGATGCCCCCTAAGAAATTAAAACATATTAATTTCTTGATTTGAAAAAGATTTATGATGATTGGTTTAGAATATGTTTTCATTTCTAAATATTTGATTATATGTCATGATTTAAGAATATGCCCCAATTTGTTTCAATGAGTCAATATAGGTTCACCTCTATTTTCACCTCCAAAATTAGGTCAAAACACCTTAAATAGGTTAATAAACCTTGTTTTACTATTCACTTTTACTTTTCATCTTTGGTAATTTTGCTCAAATCCTCTGGTGAATTTTGAGATGGTTGTGCTGATTCGGGAGCATAGATTCAAGAGGTACCAAAGATATGCGAGGTCACCTGAGTATGGAGCTTTAGTAAGTCATTCCCAACTCCATCTTTACATTTATGATGCATATATTATCATTTATGGCAATTTCCTTGTTTCATCATTGCGTTGAATATGCCAAATGTCACCTAGAAGTTTTTTAATGCCACATAGACTAATTTATTGTTGCCTCCACGATTTCCATTGTCACGTTCGTGTGTTTTATTACCACCTAGGAAACTTCCATTCCTGCCTAGCAGCAAAATACACACACCTAAGGCTATGTTAAAATTCCCCTTTTCGTTTAGGTTATCACGTATATGAACCCTAACAAATTTGTTGTCGCCTAGGCTAGGTTATGCTATTGCATTGAATGATTCATTGTTACGTAGCAAGTAAACTGTCGCCTAACACCAGAATAATGTCACTTAACCTATTTTGGTTATCACCTAAGATAGAATGTCACCTGGCATGATAAAAATCATGCCTGGTGAATTTTGAAAGCTTTAAAGGAATAGCATTTGATAGCCAAATTTGATAGCTTTCAAGGAATGATTGGAATGATTAGGTTAGGTTTGTTTCTCATGAACAAAACAATTAGTTTAAGATATCAAAATAGTAATATCATGAAATATGATTGGTGAATCCAGATAGGATAATTACTGATAGGATAAATCAATCAGTGTGAAAATCGATATGATTTTGATACTGCTTAGTTCATTCTCAGGATATAGAGACATGAATAAATGGTTCTAGGTGTGATTACTTTGATACTTTTGATAAGATTGACTTGAAATAATTCCTCGATATGACATACTGATATGACTCCCTTTTGTTTTTCCAATAGGCTCACTTTCCTACCTTATACATCTATTCAATTGCATCTTGGGTTATTGACTTAGGTCAGTCACTCACAGCTGTTGAGTATCAAGTTATTGAGCAGTGCAGTTTGAGTTTTCTACTTGATCTCCCATGGTTTCAGCTGAACCATGGGTTACTCACTATAGTGGCAGAGTGATGGCACTCTGACCACAACACCTTTCATTTACCATATGGAGAGATGACGATCATGCCGGAGGACATGTATCGATTGTTACAAATTCCTTGCAGAGGAGAGTTGGTCTACTATGACTCTGTTTATGATTCTACTGTCTGTCGATGAGTGTTTGGGGACAACACTATAGGTGATGGGGATACTATCACATGGCATCAATTTTCTTATTTTCTGAGATTACCAACCATACTTGGTGCCTTGATCAGTGGTTTGCTTCTTCCTGACTGACATTGTTGTGGTTTCTCTGTTGGTTGGGGCAAGATTTTGGAGGACTTTCTTGCACATCCTCGATGGTTCGATTGGGGTTCTTGTGTCTTAGCTTAGCTATATCATGATCTACATAAGGTGGTTTATTGAGAAAGTGCATCATTGTGAGCTGGTGCTATTGTTCTTCAATTATGGATATGGGAGAATCTTCCCATTACTAGGCCTATTTCTAATAGGAGATGGCCCCATGGTTATCCTTTTGCTTTCCTATATACAAGCATGGTTACTCAGCATCATTTGGGTCATCTGGACTACTGGCACCAATAGCTAGATGATATTGATCAAGTTCAGTGGTGTCCCTACATTAGTAGTGATCAATGGAGAGAGGATGAGGATGAGTTATCTTATATGTTTTCCCCTCATTGGATGATTGGGCATACTACCACTACTATTGAGCACTTCTACTTTGGAAAAGTTTTGAGATAGTATGAGAGGATGTAGGTTATGCCTCAAGGCAATGCACTATACACTTGAGTACAAGTAGAGATATCTATGTGGGGTCCTTGCATTGACTACCAGTTTGCCTTAGATCAGATTGTGGGCATGACTGTGTGTAGATGGGAGATGCTGATAGGTATTGTATATGCTAGGATGTCACATGAGTATGCAGATTGGTGGGCTCAGAACATGTTTCCTTAGTTTACTGATCCAGTAGAGCCTATTCTTGGATGACGTGATGTTGGTCGTGCCATTGGTGGTGGTGATAGACATAGCAGAGGACAAGGATGTAGAGATCCTCATGGTGATAGACATGATCGGGGTGATGTCAGAGATATACAGGTTGATGCAGGCTCAGTGGTTCATCCTAGAGCAGCAGTTAGGTAGGATAGAGCTCATAGATAGGCTCATGTTGAGGTTGCTAGATAGATTCTTGGAGGTTTAGATCCTTTAGTGTAGTTGTAGTGAGTAGCTTTGGCACATCAGGATGATGATTAGTAGTATGACGGTGCTCCTTAGGATCAGGTACAACAAGATCAAGCTCCATAGATGCCTCCACTAGGCCCTCAGCCATAGGATCATGGGCAGGGTGGACAGGATGGTCACATTGATTCATTATCCCAAGATATGCAGATATTGAGGATAGATATGTCCACTGTTGTAGGGTGATTGGATCAGGTTGCTTCCTTATTACAATAGTTTGTATTAGCTATGGTAGTGCCGAGATAGGATGGAGTGAGTACTTCTCAAGTTCCTCCTCCTCCACCAGATGGTAGAGATCCAGGTGCCACAGGATCATGATTGTCTGCTGATAGATTCATCCATCATTGATGTCCTCTATTCCATACTTCATGTTATTTGACTGAATGACACATTTGATGTACCCCTTTTGATGATATTGTACCTTGATACTTGATGTACTAATTTGATGGATCATTGATGAACACTTTTTTGATGATATATGATGATATACTCCTTGGATCGTCTTGATGAGTTGATTTATGAGATTATCTTTTATGCAGCTATATGATGTGTTTATGCCTTTATGATTTATCCTATGGATGTAGTTATCTTATTTTATGATATAAATAAATGAGTGCAATGATGTATGGATTTTGATGAGATGCTTTTCTGTTTTGTCAATGTATGGATGCAAAATGTTTTATGGAAATGCATATGTATGGTTCCTATGTTTTTGATTTGTAAGTATTTAGATGAATGTAATGTGAACTCTTATTTTTATGAATGCATGGTGTATGGATTTCTTTTCATTTCTTTTGATATATGAGTAATGAATAATGATTAATGCTATGCATGAATGCAAAGATAATCTCACTTGCATTGTTTTTTTTTTAAATCAAGGATTATAATGAATGTTTGAATTTAATCTCCCCCATTTCTTTGATGTTTGAACAACTCAAGTGTCTTATTGATGTGCCCCCCACCTTTGTCCTTTGAAATTAACCATAAATAAATGCAATTAACTTTCCATGATAATGTGATGCAATTAATCTAAACATGATAATGCAATGCAATTAATCTAACATGATAATGCAGCCTAAGTGTCACCAGTTTTTAGCAAAGAAATGCCATGAGGATAAATTTTCATCATTGAGCATTTTTGGGACTGGAAAGCTAGTACAATCATCACTTACCACATCATGATGATATGAATACCACTTTTTATCACTTTTTGGTAACCTCATTTTGAAACTGGCACAACCCTCACTAGTTGGATGACCAAACTATGGGAGTCTGAATACCAATGTCAATGGATTCAATGTTGCAAGTGGATTTTTGGTATTAAGCTATGGAAGATCTAAATAGCCAAGGGATCCATTTGCATAAACAAGCAAAGGTTAATCCTTCCTCCTATGAGATAGTCCTCAATGGTTCTTTGATGACCATGTCATTAGATGAATTCCCATAAGTGGATGAATCTTCCTCAAAACAGTCACTCAAAGGAAAGAAAATATCACATCTTTATCATGGCCAATCTAGTCGAAACATCATCGATTAGCTAAAAGAAGTGATAAAAAGTCAATTTCCTAAAAATTTATCAACAAAAAGCTTTAAGTGTGTTGCCATGTTTCATGATTTTCAAAAAGTATTTCCAAGCATTTTGATCTTTAAGATGTTTTGTCAATTTTTAATCTTGAATAATAAAGTCAATGAAGGTTTATGAAGCAAGTTGCAAGATCAAATACCTGGGTGGTAAACAATGATAGCCATCAAATGTTCATGAAAAATCACTTTCTCTAAAGTCCTGATAAATTCCTCTCTAACATGACTGATTGTAGCACTTATTGAATCCGTATGGTACCAAAATTCCAATCCTTGCCTGCCCCCAAGTGATAAATGTGATCATATGACAAACTTAGGGTTGTAGGCAATGTAACAATGTGACTGAAAACTTTATTATGACTATGTACAAATGACGGATGCAAGGAAGGTTTACAAATGGGATGTTGGAAATGCAAAATGTACACATGTGACTAGGAAAGACAAACTTAAGGGAACCAAAGGTGCTTGTTTACCAAGTTTTCACCTTTTGGATGGATCAAGCTCTTTTCTTCTATTTTAAAAGCTTTTTACCTTTTTTTGCTACCAAGGTGCCTATTTGCTAGGTTTTCACCAAGACACTTTTTGCTCTTTTTCAATTTTTTTTGTATTATTTTGTTATTTATTTCTATCATCAAGGCACCTATTTGCTAGGTTTCCACCAAGACATCTTTTTTTAATGTTTTTGATCTTTTGTGCTTTTCCAATGTTTTTGGTATTTTCAGAATCTCTTTTGAACTGTGTACAATAAATATGATGCTCTTTGATCTGATACTCTTTATACTCTTTCGTCTGACTCATGTGTAGAACCTTTTGAGATGAATACTGTTGATGGGTTCTTGTAGTTCTTCTCCTTCACAATCTGATAACTTATAGGTGCCTATGCCAAATGAAGATACTATGATGAATGGGCCAAGCCAATTAGCTTCCCATTTTCCTTTCTTCTCTCTTTCAACCTGATTCTTTGGGTTCTCTCACAATACCAAGTCTCCTACCTGAAAGACTCTTGGTTTGATATGTTTATTATAGTTCCTCAAGATTCTATTTTGATACACTTCTAGGTGTTCATAAGCTTGTGTTTGATGCTCTTCAAGTAACTCTAATTGTTGAAGTCTAGCGACTCTATAGTCTTCATCTGTGATCAATCCTTGAAATGACACTCGTAGAGATGGGATTTCAACCTCTAATGGTAGAACTACTTTAGCCCCATAGACTAATGAGAATGGTGTGGCTCCCGTAGGTGGTCTTATGCTAGTTCTATAGGCCCACAATGCTAGATTAATTTGCACATGCCAATCCCTTCCCGATTTATTGACCGACCTCTTCAAGATTTTCAAGATATTCTTATTCGTGGCTTCAACCTGCCCATTTCCCTGAGGGTAATAAATTGATGAGGAATGGTGTGTGATATGAAATGTTGTGAAAAGTTCATCCACATCCTTGTTTTTAATTTTTTTTCCATTATCTGTTATTATGGCATGTGGAATGCCATATCAGCAAATGATGTGATTCAAGATAAACATGGAAATTTGTTTACCCATAGTTGTTATCAAAGGAACCACTTCAACCCACTTCATGAAATATTCCATTGCGGTTATGATGTATTTGTGCCCATTTGAAGAAGGTGGGTAGATGATGCCAATTAGATCAAACCCCCATTGGTAGAAAGGCCATGGTGTGACAAATGGGTGTAACTCCTATGCCAATGCATGTATCATGTTGCCATGATATTGACATTTACTGCATATCTTCACAAAGTGGCAAGCATCTTTTTCTAATGTCTTCCAAAAATACCCCAAGTGAAGGATTTTCTTAGCTAGGTTTAGCCCACTTGAGTGTGACCCACAAATGCCGCCGTGAACCTCGTGTAAAGCTAACTTAGACTCTTCTTCCTCTAGACATCTAAGTAACATCCCATTGAGACCCTTGGGATACAATGTTTCTGAAAGGATTAAGTAACAGGTGGCTTGGTGTATGAAATTGCATTTTTGGGCTCAGGTTTGGTCTAAGGGTAGCACTTGGTCTTTGAGATATGTGTATATAGGTCCATACCAAGGGGAGTCATGTCCATGTAAGAGGGCAATAATTTGGGTGTTAGGAAGGTTGAATGCCAATTTCACCAACTCTTCCACCAAGAACTCATACTTCTCATTTTGATCTAGTTTTTGTAACAAGGAAGCCAAGGTGGCCATGGCATCAGCTGCTCTATTTTTCTCTCTAGGAATCTACTCGAAAGTGATCAAGGAAAATTATTTCTTCCATCCATCAATTATAGTCTTATAGGGCATTAATTTCTCATCTTTTTTTTTATATTCATTGTTGACTTGATTGATGATGAGTTGAGAATCTCCATAAATTTGTAACTCCATGATGTTCTGCTCTAAGGCCATTTTGATGCCTATAACCAGTGCCTCATATTCTGCTATATTATTTGTAAATGGAAACATAAGCTTGTAGGACTTAGGAATAGTATAACCTTGGGGAGTAACCAATAGTATGCCGGCCCCAGAACCTCCTTGAGTATAGGAGCCATCAAAGAATAACTTCCATGTTTTTGCTTCTATGTTGACAATGGCGAAATTTGGGAATTCCACTTGAATAGTTTGTGTAGAAGTTATGGGATTCTCAGCTAAATGATCTACTATCACGTGCCCTTTTATTACCTTTCTATTGACATACTCAATGTCAAATTCACTCAATATCATAACCCACTTGGCTATCCTACCTGTTAAGGCAATTTTACTTAACAAATACTTGAGAGGGTCAATTTTGACAATTAACTTGACCTTATGCATCAACATATAATGTCTCAACTTTTGAGATGCAAACACCACTGCTAGGCAAGCCCTTTCCATAAATGTGTAATTAAGCTCATATTTGATCAAGGTCCTACCGGATGAATATTTTCTTTACAATTTGAAAGTGTTCTTCTCTTTTGTGAGACTTTGCTAGTATATCATCCACATAATCCTCTAAAAAAGTGTGCATCATGTTGTGGAAGATAGTTGCCATGGCCCATTAATATGTGGCTCTGGAATTTTTAAGACCGAAGGGCATGAAATTCCAACAAAAGGTGCCCCAAGGGAATGTTTGAAATATCTTCCTCATCATGATAGAGCCATTGAAGGACTTCATTCTCCTCTTTGTCAAATGTTTCTGTATCACTTTCTCTTATGAAGTAAGAGTTGTACTTGTGAGGCAAGTGTTCTTTAGCTAGTTTTCCATGTGTCCTTGGAGATGTGAGGCAAGTGTTCTTTTCTTGCTCTTCCAGTGCAATTTTGATCTGGTTGTAGCCGCTAAAACCATCCATTAATGAGTACATGGAGTAACCAGCTATCAAACCCACTATGGCATCTATGCTCAGAAGTGGGAAATCATCCTTAGGGCATGCAAGATTCAAGTCTCTAAAATCTGTACACACCCAAATAGATTTATCATGCTTAGTGACCGATACAATGTTAGAAATCCATTTAGCATATGCTATTGCCCTTATAAATCCAACCTTTAACAATTTTTCCAATCTTCACTAGGAGAGCCACATGTGGGTGCATTTTTCATAGCTTTTGCTTCACAGGTTTAACCCCAGGTCTAACATTCAAATGATGCATTATGAAATCAGGATCCAATCCAAGCTTGTCGGCATATGACCATGCAAAGTTTACTTGTTGCTCTTGGAAAAATTTGATGAAGTCCTCTCTTTCTAGAGGTGTAAGTGATGTTGCCAAGTGTATAAATTTTGGATCTAATTCTATCCCAATGTTGACCTTTTCTGTCGGTTCTATAAGAATAGGTGACCTTTCTTCCTTGTGTTTGGGCAAAGTATCCAATCTCTCTTCCTTTGGTGCCACAGTTGGGTTTTCACCAAAGGAAACATCTTTTATTTTCATTTTTTTTGGTTCTAGTGGTGCCACATAGTGGTTTTTAGCATTAGAACTTTTCATTTTCTTATTATTTTTTTCATTTTTTTTCTTTTGACTAAGAGAATGGACCCCCACTATTCTTATTATGTCTATATCAAATTCGTTGGTGAAAGAGGGTTCAATCACATTAAGATATTGGTTTGCTGCTTGGTCATTTGGAAAGTAAAGTAAGTCATTTGGCTCAATTTGATCCCAATAAATGAGATCCAAATGTATCAAAAGTAAGGATTCATTGGGTAAGATGTCATCAATAGGGTTTATCGACATAACTTCATTTGAGGGTTCATACATTGTATCATTTAGATCTATGATGTGTGCTTCCTCGAGATGGTCCATGGAAGAAGGGTCAAAATCCCCTTCACTTGAGTCCTCTTCGACTTCTACGGGAAACAACGTGGGAAAAGCCATGAGTGGGTTAAAACTAACATTTGAATTTCCCTCCTCCAAAGGCATCCAAAATGTCTCTATCCATGCTTGATTGGTAGGTGCATGCCCTATGTTAATATCTTGGATATTAGGTTCTTCATTGATCTGAATTTCTTGCTTTGGGATTTTTGCATAAGTATGTATCGCAATTACCTCCTTATCTTGACATGATTCATTCGATAAGGTATCCCACTCATAATCTTGGGAGTCATCACTATCTCCATCGAATTCTAAGGCATTTATTTGAGGATAAAAATCTTGCATTGGACTGGAGCTTTCACCTTTGTATTGGTAGCCTACTCCAGATTTTTCTTGTTTTGCCCTCCAAGTAGGTTCAATGGGTTCTAGTAACCCCCTATTCCTTTGGCCTAAGGGTCCTCTTCCCTTGTATCCCATCTTCTGCATAATCTCAAAACCTTTCCCATATTGCTCAGTTTGTATATTAACATGCTGAATTCTTTCCATGGGAATGTTTGAAATATCTTCGTCATCATGATAGAGCCATTGAAGGACTTCATTCTCTTCTTTGTCGAATGTTGTTGTATCACTTTCTCTTATGAAGTAAGAGTTGTACTTGTGAGGCAAGTGTTCTTTAGTTGGTTTTCCATGTGTCCTTGGAGATGTGGGCATGTCAAATAGGGAAACAGAGTATTCCCATACTCCTTTTGAACTAATTTTGCACTGTTTGTCAAATGCCTCCATCATCTTATCCATTTTCTTGTAATTTTCCTTTTTAGCTTCATCTTTTTCTTCTCTAGTAGGTTTATAGGGCACTATCTCTGATTTGGGAGTTTGATATGAACCCTCATTAATAACTGGACCCTCATAGCTCATCTTTTCCTTTCCCTTAGTTGATGTCGTTGAGCTAGCTTGAGGAGGGTTTTGAGTAGCATTTAATGTTATGACTGGATCATCCATTTTGGTAACTTCAATGGTAACTCTTTGAATGATTCCTTCCCGGTTATGTGGAATATATAACTCATGAAGGGGTTTGAGTGAATTGCAATATTGGAATGGGCTTCAGTCCCCTCCAATCGTGATTTCTTCACCCATGTACGAAAATTTGATGCATTGGTGGTACGTGGATGGGACTGCTTACATCTCGTGAATCCATGGTCTCCCCAACAAAATATTATAAGTTAATTTCATGTCCAATACTTGGCAATTGGTGTCCTTCTTGACTGGTCCCACTTGAATGGGCAATACGATCATGCCTTTAGAGGCCCTTTCAGCTTCATCATAAGCTTTAATGGTGATTTTCTTTGTAGGGTCAATGCAAGACTCGGACAACCCTAAGGATTTGACAAGACTTAATGTACAAATATTAAGGCTAGCTCCTCCATCAATGAGGGCTCTTTTGACTCTATGCCTTTCTATTAGGACCTCCATATGCAATGGCAGATTTTGAGGATGGATTATAGACATGTCATCTTGGTCGGAAAATGAGAGACAATGAGGTGCCACAAGATGACCTACCATATTTTGGAACTTTTCTTCTTCTAAGTTAGTAGGAACATTTGTCTCTATTAGAGATTTTTCCAAAATATCCTTATGGTTCAGGGATAACTTCAAAAATTCTAAGATAGAGATTTGCGCTGGAGTTCTTTGCAACTGATCAACTAAGCTATAAGGTTTTGCTATTGTGGAAGGTTGTTTAACCATGATGTTGGACTGTGGAGTGTTAATAACTTTAGGAGCAACTCCTTTTAGGGTCATTCTAGAATTCTTCCCTCTTGTAATGACATTTGATGCCTCTTTTTGTGGCTATTCATTAATTATTATAGCATTCACAATGTTATCATAAGGTGGCACAAAGTTAAGATTATTGGCGCTTTGTTTCTTACCATTAGATGACTCCCCTTTATCATGTTTGTAGAAAGGTTGTTTGAATGCTTTATGATTTTCATTGTTTTGAAGTCCATCAATGGTGATCATTCCATTATCGATCAAGTCTTGCACTATATTCTTTAATTGCAAACATTCATTTGTTGTGTGCCCTCAAATTCTATGGTACTCACAATGGTTATTGACACTCCACCAACTAGGCTTGTTATTTGGCTCATAAGGCTGAATGCTGGGTAAAGTAATGACATTATTAGCCATGAGAGTCTTTAATACCCTTTCAAGGGGTTCACCCAAGGGTGTGAAGTTCCTTTGAGGAGTGGGCACCAAATATTTATCAAATTTATTATTTCTTGTATTATTTCCTTGGTTGCCCTTATTGGCATTGTTGTTATTGGAAGGCGCATTGGATGTCTGATTGGCATTGTTCACCTGATTAGGTGTCCTTGTAAGAGAAAATGGAACCACCTTCAAGTTTCTAGACTCCACCACACCATCATTAACAATTCCCTTATTTTTGTTCTTATACCGACTATTATTATTGAACCAATTATTCTTTTGATTGTTGCCATTGTTGGAGTTATTGTTGTTGGAGTTATTCTTATTATCTTTATACAATTTTAATTCTCCACTTTTGACCAACACCTCCTCCATTGTGACTCCATTTTCAATTAAATCCTAGAAGGTCTTGGGACATTGCATTCTTAATCAATAGTTCAAATCATTGCTTAAATTGTTTATGAAGATATCCATCTTCTCTTTTTCAGGTACGCTCCTAGGATATCTTGCAAAAACTGTTCTCCATCTTTGTAGAAAAGTGAAAAATGCCTCTCCATCCTTTTTTTTAGTGTTACATAATTTTATCATTGTGACCTCATGCTTGATGTTATATGAGTAATGGGCCATGAATTTTGAAGCTAACTCTTCGAAGGTCTTAATGTCGTAGGGTAACTTAGAAAACCACTCCATAGCCATGCCTCCTAATCGTGGGAATAATCTCATTAAATATGTTGTATCATGCATGAACTCTAAGCTCAATGCACAAAATTCACATAAGTGGTCTTGGGGATCTGATGTTCCCTCATACTTGTCATATTTGGGGAACACCACATTGATTGGAAATGGCACCATGACCAAGCTTTTATCAAATGGGAATGGACATAATGCTTCAATGGAGAAAGGCTTGGGAGCCCCACTTTTCTTAATGGTATCCAATTGCATTTGAAACATCTTGAACTACTTATTCATGATGTCTAAGGTATTCTCCTCAACTTCCAGTAGTTTGAGTTGATTAACATCATAGTCATGGGGAAGCTTGAGGCCTTTTTGTGCTAAGTCTAGGAAGTACTTTTCTCTATCTCTATCCATTGCCTTTTCCATGAGCTTTCAAAAATAGGGACATTGGATAGCCTTACTAACCTTTTCATCTGTGGCATCTTCTATCATTGCTTCGATGTTAGTTCTAGTGTGAGTGTTGTCTTTAGCTTGAGCATTTTGATCTTCTCCTCCATTATTGGTATTGTCTTGGTTATTTATGCCAATGCCTCCATTATTGGCATCACCTTGGTTAGTGAGATCAATACCACTATTATCTTTACAACCCAAACCACCATAATACATCATGTTGTCTTCTATTTCTTATTCGGGTGATTTTTGGGGTACTCTAGGAGTGGTAAAATCATCTCCTAGGTAAGGGAGCTCTTGTCTCAAATAGGTCCCATCTACTTGCAAGGTTTGTTTAACGTAGTAAGATCTAGTGAAAGCAGGCATGAACCTTGGAGAAGAAGAATTGATATTACTTGGGGTTTAATCCTTTGCAAAATTTTGAAAAATATGTAGAATAGGATTTTTGACCAAACTAAAAGCCTAAGCAGTAAGAACACTGAAAAGGGTACTCGAATATGTTCTTAAAATTTTTTGACCCACCTTGCAAGTACTCTTTGTTTGCCCTTTTAGATTTTTGGGCGTCACTAAACCAAGTGTAGGCGTGACTAAAATTTTTAGACGCGTGTACTGGTTTGTTGTAAGGCGGCACTCTGTAGATGTATAGGTGGCACTTTCCAGTTAATAGGGGAGTTTCTAGTTTTTACAAGCGGGTTTAAAAAATTTCCAGGCATGATTTTTCTTTGTCTACGCATTTTTACACTAGTCACAGGCATGACTAAACTTTTGATAGGCATGATTTTCTTGTTCCCAGGCAACACTTCTCTGACCAGGTTGTAAAATTTTGAATTTTTTAAATGTTTGAGATCATATTTTTTGAAAATTTCTTGTTTGAAAATTTAAAAAAAATGCAACACACACATCAATGTCTCTAAAAACAATCTAATGTGTATATTCTCGAATGTTTTCACAAGTATAGCACAAGAATAGATTCCAAACAGCCTACCTAAAGTCAAATTGGCTTGTAAACATGGCTCTAAAAAAAGTTGGCTTTTCTATTTTAACCAAGTTTTTAATAAATATTCTGTTCAAATAGACTTCAATCTCTCAATCCTCCAAGGAGGCTTTCCACACACACCGAAGTACAATTTTGCACAATCCATTAAGACTACTAGAGGAAGGTTGAAAAATCAAAATCCATTTGTCATGCACCCCATTAAGGATACATGCATTTCATTTTAGAGTGGGTCAAATTCCCGTGGCAAAAGCGAGTGTATCCGACTTTGGGTTGACCCTCTCATCAGCCTCGTTAAGGCAAACTCAGGAGGTGAGCCCACTAAATCTCTATTTTAAATAACATGTTCATGGAAAGCAAGAAAATGAAATTAAGGTTAAGTTTTTGGGAATTTGGTTCACCTAAAAGGTGAAGAGCATATCCCTAACTTTCCCTTTAGTTCCCCAAACACTCAAGCAAAAGTAAGGTTCTTTTTCAATCCCGTAACAAAGAGATTCTTAGAAATTGAAGTGTGTTGGTTCATTTCCCATTTTAATTACTAGATTTGAAAAGCATCAAATGCCACAATCTAATGAAGAATTGACTAGTTTAGACTTACCTCATTCGTAGCTAACCGAAGTTAGGGGCATTTTTGAGTGATTTTATTTTATTTCACTCACCTTAGCCATATCCTCCACCCAATGTGCTTGGCCACCAGCAAGTTAGTCAACACTAACAATCAAAGTGAGGGGAAACCAAAATCAAATTGACAAGGCACAACACTTATGTATGAATTTATTAGAGCTTATTTGCAAACTTTCAAAGAAAATTTGATCTAAGGACTAAAAATCCAATTTAGAGACACAAACTTTGATTCGTATGCCTCAACAATTTTATTATAGTGTTGAAATACCTGATTATCCTCCTCTTGAGTGGTTTCAAGGACAACCTTAATGTGCTCAAAGTTTTCTCTCTTAATTTTTTTCGCTAGAGCCTTTCCTTCCTTGTTAAATCTACTTTCAGGCTTTTGTACTCTCCTATGACTGCTCATTTACTATCAAAATCATAAAAATAGGGAGTTAGACTAATGATTTGATCAAATTAATGGTAAATACAGATAGTAGACATCAGGTGACATTGTCCAGCTAATAGGCGTGAACAAAATGTTGGCAAGTGTAACTTTGATAATAGCGAGCATCACTTTGCAGCGGCTCAAGTGTTACTCAAAGTTACACAGGCATGAATAGTTTCTCTAGAGGCATGAACAAAGCTTAAAATTGTGCAAAATGATTCATGCTAAGTGACATGTTAATAGCAGAAAGCAATAATATTTCTTTCCAAAGTGTGACTGAAACTATAACATGCGAAGCAAAGTGTAAACTTAAGCGATAGCAAATAAAGGTTAGGCGATACTCCCTGAGTCACAGGCATGACTTTACGAAGCAAAGGCTGAATGCTTTATGAGCTTAAGCATGAGTCTCCAGTTAATCAGTGATAGTTCAAAGCTGTTAGGTGATAGAAAACTATCTGCAAGCATGTTTAAATCCTCCGTAGGCATGACTTTACCTATTTTCTACAAAATAAACACAGAAAATATACAAAACAAGCATGCAAATGAAGATAAAAATTATGATAAAAGATAAAATGAGGCCTAAAGCCCCATGCTGGGTGCCATTTGTGTGTGCAAGTTTAACACCTTCATGGAATTAAGATCTAATAGCATCAATTTAAACTAAATACAATGCAAATCTACTTTAAAATGAAACTACAATCTATATTATCCCATGGTTCTCTAAAAAGAAGTGGTAAATGAAGCTCTCAGCTTAAATCCTCACTAGTGACACTTCTAAGATGAGAAATTATTCTACTATTATGCTTTTACAATGCTTCTATGATGATTCTATTGGGAGTATTCTTAAATTTCTGAGGTTTTTGTCCAAACGTTGGCTTAGTCCTCTAGTCTGTGAAGTTGTCTTAGGTACAAGTGCCGGAATTTCTTCAAAAAATTGTCATAACCCTATTTCAAAAATCCTTACCCTAGGTCTTGTCCTTGAAGAATTTTGAATTCATGTTAAAAATTCCAAAGTGTTTGCCATTTTCAAAATAAATCCTAAGCCAATTACTTTATTTATTTTCGAGCGTTACTTTTTAAGTCACTTAGGTCCATTAAAGAGCACATGCGTTTATTTTTACGCGGGGGTTATATTTCTTCCTAAGTCTAGAAACCCGGTACAATAAATAACATTTCTTATGTTTCAAGTTCATCCAACCGTGAATCTCCAAAGAAGATCTAACGGTGGTCGCGTGTTCACATGGAATATTTCCAAGCCATGCGAACATGCGAAATAACCGCTGATCTTATAACAAAAGCCTGATGTGGAAACAAGGTGGGACCACTGACAAGTATCTCACAAGTGGTGGCCTTCTATTTGTTGAGAATAGTAGGGCCGGTAACAGAAGAATCTCTGAGGGTTTAAAACAATAAAGGGAAGATCAGATAGCTGTCGTATAATCGCATGGGATCTTTTTAGCTATGTGATTATGCGACAGGCTGTTGATCCTGCATTGAATCAAGTGTGATTCTCTGGTGAAACCTTTTGACAGATGTTGCATGAATGATGTTTTCTCATTGGTTAGCTTCAGCAAACACAGGTGCTCGAAAAGAAAGAAAGTACCTAACATTCTGCCAGGTGTTGCAAATGTGGAATTTCTTTATTGACAAAGGCAAGGTGGGACCGGTGGCTTAAAAGAAGATAGTGATGGTGACTGGTAATAGGTATTCGCATGTTTGCATAAGCTTCTTTTAAGCTATGTGATCATGCGAATAGCATTTCATGTTAATGGAGGAAGTTACAAGAGACCGCCAAAGACAGAAAGGTAATGTGACGGTTAGTCGCATGTTCGTGTGAGTGTTTTTTATGCCATGTGATCATGCGATAAACCGTTGGATCATCTGCTAATGAGGATCAACAGTTCTCATTCAAACTAAAGATAAAATGGTGCGAAGTGAGGCTTCCCGTTGAACAAGTGACAGTTCGCTCTTCCGCAGGAGTAATTGTTTCAATCGTGCTGAATTAATTGTTGACAGGACTACTTTAAGTGGCTCATATATCAAAATTTTGCGCACTTTCAGAAGCACACAGAGATCAAAATTTGTAGATATTCAGGCGTGAAGATTTCTAAGGTTTGGCTGCTATTCCCGGATGGTTTCTAAGAAAAAAGGTTGGTAAAATTCTTGTACGATTTGCTTCCTTATTAAAAGAATCACAGCTCTGTGTTTAGTCTATCTTGCAAGGATTTCTTTTAAAGATAAACCTTAAAATGGCCCCAAGGAAAGAATTGTCGGGTAAAATAGAGTATAGTGAAAGAGGTTTGCACGAAGATTTATTGCAGTTACTTCCTGGCTCTTCCACTACCCTGGTGAAGAATAAGAGTTTGATTCCCAAAGACCCTATGGTAAAAATAGCAGAAGGTTTATATGACACGGCAAGTTTTATTAGAGAGGCCAAGATTGGTACTATCAATGCAAGAGGTGACTCTGATACCACAAGACTGGAATTGTTCAAAGTACATTTTAGTCAGAGAAATGCCCCTCACCTTGCAAGCAATATATGGCAATCTGACTTAGGAAAACTTGTCATGCCTGGTGTCTTTTTAGATGTAGATTTGATGACCTAGGTTGCAAAAAATTATGATCCAATCACTAAAGAAATTAGGGATGCAAAGGGAGTGTTATTGTTTAAAGTTTCAGCTGAAGAAATCAGGAAGGTGTTCGGGTTAAGTGAACCCTCAGAAAGTTTGGAAAGCATTAACTTTGAAGAACTAAGGCAAGTATACAATGCACAAAGGAACTATTATAGAGGCAAGTTGTTGAAGGATTTCTGCACCAAAATTGGAAAAATGGTTGTTGTGGGGCAGAACACTCCAAAGCCTTTTAAAATAGAATATTTTGATCTTAGAGCTAGGGGTGCATATTGGTCATTATGTCAAGTTTTTGGAGAAGATGTTAGTGAAAGGATGCCAATACACTTTATGTGCATGATGATCCAAATTTTACATGTACACGTGTCTATCACTTTTGATTTTGCTCCTTTCATTTCTGAATTAATCCATAATGGATTAGTAAAGATTCAAAAGAATGAAAGTGATAGACCCTTTTGTTGGTACTCTTTCATAATGTACATGTTTCTGTTCAAAGGAGCAAGCTATTTTGAACAAGAAATAGAATTGGTGAGAAAGAAGGATGGTGAAGACATGCCAGTCCAACTATGGAGCCTCACAATGACCTGGGATAAGGATCACAGTTTCATCAATTTTGATAAACGTTTTATAGCTAGACTCAGGAAGCTGTTTGTTTTAGATAACCCAAGAATTCTAACAATGTTAGCACAGCTTGTTAGGCCAAACCAGTTTGCTAAGAACCTGAACATCGTACACAATTGGGGAGATGTTATTTTCTACAATGTATCAACTGTTATCAGGTTGTATGGTTTTAGGGGGACCCCTTTTATATTGCCCTATCAAGTACCCCTTAGGATTGGAATTGCAGAGTTCTTGAGGCAATTAGGAGATATTGAGGAGTGTGCCCTCACTGGGAAAGGCAAGGGAACTTTATTCCAAAATGTTACCATTGCCCATCAATTCATAATTACTAAGGGGGGATGGGTCTACATGGATAAAATTCTGGCTCCATACCATATGGCTACTGCAATTGTTAGAATAGCAGATCCAGAAGGTTTCTATAATGAAATGTTTAAAAAGAGAGCCAAGTGTGCCATGATCAACCATATTTTTAATTTCACTGAAGATATCATTAGGAATGTAGCAAAGATACAGGAACAAGAGGTCATGAAAGAAAAATGGTTGGTATACAAGAAGACACTAGATTTTATTTGGCAATTTGATTCAGGATGGGATCCCCTGAAAAGCATAACTCCAATGGGGAAGAAAATAGACACTCTCATGAATTTTTTTTAGGATGTTTTTCAAACTTTAAATGAGAAGAAGGAAAAGGTTATGAAGGATGATCAAGAAAAGGCTAGACAATTGTTGAGCAAGCCTGTGTTTGCAAAAGGGTTACCCCCGAGGAGATATATGGTACAAAAGAAGACTGGTTACAATGTGGTGATACTAGAATAGAGCCAGCAAAAGCAGATGGATAAAAGGGCTATCCCATCAACCTCACAACAGGTTGGAAAAAAAAGGAGATTATGGAGATCCTCGATTCTCCTCCTCATACTTCTGAAGATATAATTGATTCTCCACCCCCATCAAAAAGGAAAAGGTTGGAAGAGAGACCTACTCATGTGGAAAAGGAGTACTCCCCATCATAGTCTCTTATAAGAATTTTTGATGACCAAGAGATTGCAGAACAACTACAACAAGTAGATGCTCTAGGTCAGATCTTTATGACTTATGAAGAAGTAAATGAGGGAGTGCCAGCGCTACCAGAAGAACCTAAGTTGGATCTAATAGCAGGGGAGTTAGCAGGTACTGAATTGGACCCTGTAATCAAGCAAGCTTGTGAAGAGTTTTTGGTTGATGACACTTTTGTTAAAACTAGGGCCTTTATGCAGTTTCTTTGGAAATTAAGCATCAAAAAATTTCAAGAAATCTGTGAGAAGAGACATGAAGAGAATCCATAGAAGGATTTACAAGTTATAGAGGAAGAAGTGAAAATAGAGATGACTGCAAAGTTCAAACAAATCACTCCAGAACAGGGAAGAGATATGGTAAAGATGTCAAGAGTTCTGATCCTCCCAGAATGGGATACAACTGATGTAGTAGTGTTTGATGCAATCAAAAAACAAACCACTCCTCTCCATAGGACTCTAGAAGAAGCAGAACAAGCTATTAAAGGAGTCACTTTCAGTGATAATCATCAAGCATTGGTAATGTGGTCTTTGAGGAAGAATGAAAGTGATAAAGGAAAGCAAATTGTCAAAGATGACCTCTCAGGGAGTTTAATTGTAAGAAGAGTTACTGATACATCTTTGGTGGAAGCATCAGGTATGGTAATGGCCATGACACAATTATTAGCAAAGGTGGGAGAAAAGAAAGCTAAAGAGAAGGATGAGCTCACTTCAAAACTGGAAATAGTTTTGAAGGTTTATGGTGAGATGAAACAGGGGATTCTTGAGAGAGATATTCTGATTGTAGATTTAAGAAAGAAATTGGGAGAACAGGGCCCAATACAATTATCAGAGCAAATTCAAATAGCTTCCTCCTCTGCAGGGCCTTCCTCATCAAGCCCTATTATTGAACTTCCCCCTTCCCCTTCTCCTCCTTCCATAGATGAAGAGGATATTGATCAAAAGGTGAAGAATAGGCTAGGTGATAAGATAAAAGGTGTTGTGTCACATTTTGTTGCAAAGGTGAGACCTAAAGAAATATACAAATCTGCAAAACAATTGGCAGATGTCCTAGTAACTTTTTAGAAAGAGGTGGCAACTGTGGACAAAATTTTGGAAAGATGGACTGCAAGGAAAGATACTCTGAGGTCATGGTTTGATCAAAATAAGGATCAGTGTGTTGTAAATATTGAGCTTGCAACTACTTAGAGGGTTATCAAGGATCTTTTTGACTTTGAGGTAAACAGGGAGAGTATAAGAAGAAGGTCAAAAATCTTAAGGACAAGATATTTCCAGGATGATTTCCAAATTTTCCCTGGTCTTATTAAGGCAGATGGGGTAATCAAGGATAAAGGTCAATGGATGGAGCAAATAGATAGACGAGTACTGACTAAAATAAATGACATTCTAGGTACAGATGATAATACTCCATTTGTACACTTTATTGAACTCCTTCAGGATGCTAGGTTATACTTTGCTAATGTGAGAATAGAGGTTCATCAGTTGGTTGCTGAGTGGGAAAAGTTGTCCCCAAAGAAAGATGAGGTCCTTGCCTTTCATTGGCCAAGTGAAGAAACCTACATGACTTGGGAATCCACATATCTATCAGGAGATTCAGAAGAAAGGGAAATTAGGTGAAGAAGTGGTAGGTGTTAGTATTCCAAACTTTTGAAAGTCAAGGTAAAAAGGGACAAAATGTCAAACAAGTTATCATAGACACGAATGTGACACCTGGCCAAATAGAGTTGCAAATGGCATTTGATCTAGAAAATGAGGGAGAGAAAGTTTCAAACAAAGAATGATGTAAATTAGCTGGATGGCAGTCATCATTCATGCAACAAATTTAGCAACTGCTCTAAAATATCTTTAAACAAAGATGCCACCTGCGGGATTGTTGGAAATAGATATTTGTAATCTGTTGTTGCAAACAACTTTCTCGATTTGTAATCTTGTTTTTAGTGCAAGATCTTTTAACAGTCATCTGAAGCTTGTTGCATCCTTTTGAGGATTCCAAGATGGCTGATTGGTATAAGTAGTAAGTCCTTGTTCATTTCAAAAGAGGTTGAAAAATATACTGTAGAGGCTTGACGCCATTGTTGAAATCTTAGAATATTTTATCAGATTTTGAAATGTATTAACACAGTGAGATTTTATTTGAATACAATAGAATTCCCTTGCATGATTTCAATTGTCTTCTTGTTTGAATTATGTGGCTTTTGTGTATTGAATCTATAAGGTAGTTTTGATATACCGTTTACAAGGTATCTGTGATTTTAATCTCTAGCTCCTTTCAAGGAAAGGGTAATGTCTTTAGGTTAATTTATGAGAGCTTAAGAATTTGGCAAGAATTTGATGATCAAACGTGTTTAAGAGAGGATGAATTGTAAGACACTTCATCTAGGATTTGTTTGTGTTTCATTTAGAAGATTTATGTAAGTATATGTTTCACTGTTTGACTCTATACCCGAAGATAAGGCACTGGTCTATCCTCAATTTGCAGAGATCTCACCCTCAACAAAATTCAAATAATAATTTATTTTCTTGTATGTTTGAATGACTGAGAAGATAAAGTTTGTATCAAGGATATAAACTATTGTTGTGATCCTTTCAAGAAGTAGATCTAAAAGGGGTTAACCTGCCCGAGTTCAAAGCTTGAAAAGAAGGAGTTTATCCTTATCACACTTGCCATTTTTCTGCAATGAATTTTTACTACCATTAATATCATTGTGGAGCATTGATTCTGAAGATAGGTACACCCGCCTGGGTCTGTGGAGCCCGAAGTAGAAGAAGGACTTGGTCCTTATCAATTAGCCTTTTCCCTGTAAGAATCTGGAGTTGAGAACCCGAGAGTCAAGTTTGAAAACTATATTGGCGATTCTACATGAAAAAGAGCTAACAAATTGGTGACTCTATTGGGGAACACCTTCTGAATAGCGTGCAATAGGTTAGTGCAAATCCTATCTATTGTGCATTTGTAGACCAGTATAGAATAATTTCATTCCCGCGTAAAAGTGGTTGGTGACTCTAAACTCTATGCTACCAGTTGCTAATTGTTGTAAGCTGTGCTAATATTGTCATGCTATACCATGAGTTGACCAAGGTACACTAGGTCTTATTACAAGGATCACCCCGAAGAGAATATGGGTGATGAGCTCCATACACCAAGTAGGAAATAATGGTCTAGGAGAGGTCAGCATACTGCTAGTTCCCAAGGCCCTTCTCGAGAAAGATCTTATGTCCCACTCCCTCATGAGTCTTCATCCTCTTCCGATGATCCCGAACATGTCAAGAGGGTTACACCAGGTGTGCACATGCAGAATGAAGTAATCACAGAGGTCACAGAAGTAGGTTATTTCCCTGCAAGAAAAATTTTGGAACAACTAGAAGAAACGTCTGCTACTGAGGCCACCTCCTATGATTCTAAGAAGTTGAGAGAAGAGGTGGTTGCTTTAAGAAAAAAGGAGAGTGAACAACTGGCTGAGATTGCCAATAGGTTGAAAGCAAGAGAACAACAAATCTGTGATTTACTCATGGAGAGGCAGGAACTTCTCAAGAGAACCAAGAAAAATGAGACCCAAGTTAGTGATTTAAACCAAGATGTTCAAGGTTTAAATAGGGACTTATTTGGTGACATGGAAGATTTGAGAAAGTGGGCCCAAGATAATAAACCTAAGCAAGGTGAATTTGAGGGAACAGGCCATGTCTTAAGGCAATTGAATCCCTCTGAAATCCAGAGGAATAAGGAGAATATAACTGCTCCCAAAGAAATCCCTAATAAGGAAAAATAGAAATTGGTGGGTATACATATTAATGAGCCCAAGAAAATTGTAGTTCCTCCTAATGTACATTCTCACACAAGTATAGACTTGGAGAAGGCTAGAAAAGCAAAGGAAGAATTGGCTATTCAACTGGAGAAACTTGAGTTGGAGGCTGCTGTTGATGAAATGAAGAGGAAGATTGCCTTCCTACATGCTAACATGAACACATCCACTAGTACCTCTATCCTTATCACCATAGGAACAACTCCTTTCAGTCAGCCCAATACTTCGCTTCCAAGTGCTCAGGCATTTCACCCTGGACAAACTTTACCTGGATCAGTTCCCAATCAAGTTCCCATTATAGCTAGTGGTACAGTGGGAACTATACCCTGTCAAAATGTTGCAACTACCCCTTTGAATCAACCAAATATCCAAAGACAACTAGTTCATTTGGATAGATATAGGCCTCTTTTTTTTTATGGTATTCCTGGCCAACCTATTGCTATCCCCAATGAAATTAGAAAGAAGATCCCATTATTTACTGGGAATAATGTTATTACCTGTGAAGAGCATCTAAAAATTTTTATAGATAAGGTCAATGATTATGAAATTGAACATGAAGATGTCATAATGAAGCTCTTTGTTCAATCATTGATTGAGGATGCCAGGGATTGGTATAGGGGGTTACCTGAGAACAGTATTGCATCTTGGGAAGAATTTGTTAGATGCTTTAAAGAGCAATATGCAGAACATGTGAACTCTAGCTACATGCTCAATGAGTTCAATAATATAAAGAAACATTACAATGAGAGCATGTCAGAGTTTAATAGATGATTCCAAAAGGCTATGTATAAACTATTCCAAGTATTGAGGCTAGATGATGCAGTCTGCATGACAACTTATTTCAATTCTATGGATGGTAAGATGTCTTACCTTTTGAGAGATAAGAATCCCCATACCCTTAGAGATTCTTTTAAGTTGGCTATAAATATTGAAAGTAACCAAAAGGCATCTGGCCAAATGTACAAAAGGGATGAAGGTAGTTTGTGGAAAGAAACCAGGCCACAACCTGCAAGGCCATCCAAAGAGGAGGATAGAATGGACAAAGGGCCTGGTAACAATAAAGATTTCCCAGCAAGGTTTGATAAAGGTGGTAGAAACTTTCAAGATGTGAGACCTCCTTATCAAAGGCAGGACAAAGCCCCTAATCTGAGAGATATGCCTTACAAAACAAACTAGAAAGATGGGAGGCCTGTTCCTGATAATAATGAACCCCAAAAGGGAAGGGATACACCAGATCCTTTGAAGAAAAATATAGCACATAATGTGGAAATTACCCCTTGGTGTGTGGCCTGTAGTATGCCCCACTCACTGTTCAAGTGTGCTATTGCTTAGGCTCTGGGAGAAGAGGCCAGTGATTCATATGCAGGAGATTATGAAGGATCTAAAAAGCCTGCTATTAACATGTTTACTACTGAACTAATGGAGGATCTTGAGTCCTCAGATGATGAATTTATTTGCCCTGATGTTGATCATAAGAGGAAGATTTTCTCTGATTATGAACAACAAATATTTACTCAGTCTGATCAGGAATAGTTTGATAATGATGACTATAAGACTCACATGGTAGAATCTGGGTCAGATGAAAGATAGTGGAGAAAGCCCAGTGAAGAAGAAATTAAAAGCTTAACTCTGGCTGCTATTACACAAGCAAAATCCTCATATAATTTGAGGAATAGAAAGGTAGGTAATGATTAGGGAGTCCCTAGATCAGTGTTTGTCAAAAGTAATCATCAGAATAAGGATTTCCCAAAGCCCAATATTGTGAATAGTAAAGATGAAGGGTTTGAAGCTGAAAAGAAAGGGAAACAAGAAGTTACTGTCGACAAGGTGAAAAAGAAATTTGGAAAATCAAAGGATCACCCTTATTTTGGTACTGAGTCCCCTACTTTTGATATGAGACATGCTTTGTCCCAAATGAAGGTTTCCATTCCTCTACTTGAAATGATGAAAATAGAAGAGCACAAAGCAGTAGCCTTGGCTCTCATAAGTGAGCAGAGAACTACTCCTGTTTTACTAGATGAAGGGAAATCCTTGGACAAGCCAATTGCAATTAATGACATCTCTGATGTATGTGTTGGGACAATTGTGACATAGGAACCCTCTTCTATCAATCCTTTCTATGTCACTTTGCTTGTAAATAATTTTTTGCTAAAAAATTGTATGATTGACTCTGGTGCTGCTACAACTGTAATGCCTTACCAAGTGATGAAGGAGTTAGGGTTACAAGTTGATACATCCAGGGGAAGGTGTTATTCCATGGACAATAGGGTAGTACCTATTGTAGGGAGCCTGATTGGAATTGAGGTGAAAATTGCTGCATTCCCAGAAGCCACATATAAAATGGATGTGGTTGTTGTTGATACAAAACCTCACTATGGCATGTTATTATCAAGACAATGGGCTATAGTAGTGGGTGGAAAGCTGCAACTATATTTATCATATGCTACCATCCCAATAAATGGAACTGAGGTAAAGTTGTACAGGGAGCCCCGTTCTTCAGTCATGATTGAAGTGGTTGCTCCGGAGGATCTAAATTGTTTTGTAGATATTGACATGAGCAATTTTGTGATTGAAGAAACAGTACCTCAATTAAAAAACACAGACCCAATTGTGGATGAGTTGATTTTGCAGCAAGATGGGCTTTGGAAAATGTTCTTTGATGGTGGATGCTCTAAGGAAGGATCAGGAGCGGGTGTGGTGTTGATTTCCCCATCAGGTATTACATTTAAATACTCATTCTTGTTAACTTTTGAGTGTACAAATAACACTGCTGAGTATGAGGCTTTGATACTGGGGTTAGATGTGGCCATAAAACATGGTATTAAATCTTTAAAGGTTCATGGTGATTCCCAGTTGATTATAGCCCAAGTGAGATCTCAGTATGCTTCTAAAGATGAGAAGTTAAAATTGTATAAACATGCTGTTTGGGATAGGCTAGAGTTTTTTGATGCTTTCAATCCACTTTGGGTAGAAAGATCCAATAATATCATGGCAGATTTTCTTGCAAATGTTGCCCTTAAGAGTGAAGATATAACCCTCACTGGTGTATCTATGTTAGAAGTCAAATCTAGGCCTGCAGTGCCTGATAATGTATATAATTGGCAAGTTTTTGAGGATGACTTAGATATCCTTAGGTTCCTTCAAGGCCTTGATCAATATGATGGTCAGAAAATAGATCTCAATGAGATACAATAGTGTGTTGAGGGAAAAGAATGCATCATGGGGAATGAGATAGTGCAGTTTCCATCCAACCACATACCTAAAGGGTTAGTAGAATTGGAAGGAATGTTCAAGATAAATGATGGTTTTTTGTCTCAAAAGTCTAACACTAAAATGGAGGACTTAGAGGAAATAAACTTGGGTTCAGAAAACTTCCCACAAAAGGTATACATTGGCAAGAAACTGAGTAAAGAGATCAGAGGAAATCTGATAAGACTTCTGAAAAAGTACAAGCATGTATTTGCTTGGTCCTATGATGATCTCAAAGCCTATAGGGCTGATCTATTTCAGCATGAAATTCCTCTAAAAGAGGAAACCAGGCCTTTTAGACAGAAGCAAAGACCCATTAACCCTTTATTGGCTACCAAGATGCAAGTCGAGTTGACAAAACTAAGAGATGCTGGTATTATTGAACCAATTAGGCACTCAACTTGGGTCTCAAATCTTGTGCCAGTAAGGAAAAAGAATGGTGATATTAGGCTCTATGTTGATTTCAGGAACCTGAATGTAGCTTCACTTAAGGATAACTATGGATTGCCCAATATGGAGGCTATGATGCATAGGGTGATAGGATGTGAACTCTTGTCAATGATGGATGGTTTCTCCGAGTATAATCAAGTGCTGGTCAAAGAATTAGAACAATTTAAGACAACCTTTACAACCCCATGGGGAACATATGTATATGTTCGCATGCCTTTTGGTCTAAAAAATGCTAGAGCAACATTTCAGAGAGCCATGGATGTTGCATTTGAGGAATTGATAAATGTTTTAATGGTTTTTTATCAAGATGATCTCACTGCTTATTCCAAGAAAGCTGAGGATCATTGTTCCCATTTGGAGAAGGTCATTCTTAAGGCCTTAGAATTTGGTGTGTCCTTGAATCCCAAAAAGTGTCAATTTCCTGTGACAGAGGGGAAATTACTTGGACACATAGTGTCAAAAGAAGGAGTCAGGATTGATCCTGAAAGAGTAGAAGCGATTCAAAAGGTCCCTCCACCAAAGAACATAAAAGGTGTCCAGTCATTTTTGGGACAGATTAATTTTGTAAGAAGGTTTATTGCTAACTTTTTAGAATTGGTCAAGCCCATAGTGAAGTTCCTAAAGAAGGATGTGAAGTTTGATTGGAACCTTGAAGCTCAGCAAGCTTTTGCAAAAATCAAGCAAGCAATTCAAGAGGCCCCGATTTTGGTATCCCCCGATTACTTAAAACCATTTTCTCTATTTTCCTTTGCATCTTTTCATACTATTGCAGCTATCCTTTTGCAAAAGGATCAAGAAGGGTATGAGCATCCTATAGCCTTTTTCAGCAAATCATTACAATCTGCTGAATTAAATTATGAACTAATGGAAAAGCAAGCCTATGCACTTGTGAAGGCAGTCAAAGCTTCCAGACCATATCTGGTCTGTGCAAAGGTTAGTGCTTATGTGCCTCATGCTGCAGTAAAGGATATTTTAACACAGAGTGAAGTCACAGGAAAAAGGTGCAAATGGATAAATAGGATTCAGGAGTTTGACCTGGAAATACATATTACAAATTTGGTGAGAGGATTGGGACTTGCTAAGTTAATGACTGAGGAAAACATGGACCTTGTTCAGGTAAATAATGTTGCTGCTAACATTGATATGATTACTAGTATTGAAATGCAACCCTGGTACAAGGATGTTATTTATTTTATTAAAAATGCTAAATGTCCACTTGATTTAAATGATAATCAAAGAAGGAGTCTGAGATTGCAAGCTCAGAGATATGTGTTGATCCAGGGTGATTTGTACTAGAAGGATAATGATGGTATTTTACTCTTTTGTTTGGATAAGCATCAATCAGAGAAAATGTTAAAGGAAATGCACTCTGGAATGTGTGGAGGACATCATTCAGCTTGATCAACTACTCATAAAATCTTAAGAGCAGGATACTATTGGCCTGTGTTGTTCAAAGACACTCATTCTTATGTGAGGAAATGTGAACCTTGTCAAAGGTTCTCTAAAAAATTGAAGTTTTTAGGTTCATTATTATTGAACCCTGTGGTTGCAGAAGCTCCTTTTGCAATATGGGGTATGGATTTTATTGGAGAATTCTCTGAGAAGTCTAGTGGGGGACATAGTCACATCTTGGTGGCTACTGATTATTTCACCAAATGGATTGAAGCCATCCCAACCAAAAGGGCAACCAGTGCTATTGTGATCGAGTTTCTAATGAACAACATAATTACTAGATTTGGCATTCCTGTTAAATTGGTTGTTGACAATGCTATGAGGTTCAAATCATAGGAGATCACTGATTTTTGCTTAGAAATGGGCATAGTATTGTCTTACTCATCCCCTTATCATCCACAAGCCAATGGACAGGTTGAATCTAGCAACAAGAGTATTTTGTAGATCTTGAAGAAAACCCTGGAAAAGAATAAGAGAAGCTGGCATGTAAAATTAAAGTTAGCGCTCTAGGCTGATAGGATTTCTGAGAAGAGGGCTACTAGTAAGTCCCCTTTTGAAATGGTATATGGTGCTAAATCAAGATTGCCAGTAAATAACTTCCTTCCGATCTATAAGTTTATGCAAGAAGAGGGCATGGAAATCAGTGATCCACTACAGGAGAGAACGGTTCAGCTGATTGAATTAGATGAGATTAGAAGGTATGGACAAAAGGAAAATGTGAAGTTGCAGCAGAAGATGAAATATCTTTTCGATAAGAGAGAAACTGTGAGAAAGTTCTAGCCTGGTGATATGGTTCTCCAATGGAATGCCAAGGCTGAAGATAAAGGGAAACACAAAAAATTTGAGTCCTTATGGATGGGACCTTATATTGTTCATCAAACCCATGGTAAGGATTCATATTTCTTGCAACATTTGGATGGTGAAAAGCAGGAATTGCCAGTGCATGGACAATTTCTGAAAATTTTCTTCAGTTAATTCTTTTTCCATGCACAGTAGGCTTGTATATATGTATAGGTGTGTTTCTTTCTATTGTGTGTTTGTTTCCTATTTTAGGTTTAGGTTTTGTGGTCTGCCTCCCAGAGATTCGTAAGTTCTTGCTATGATTTTGCAATCAAGCATCCTCAGATAGAGCCACTGTTGGGAGTATTCTTAAATTTCTAAGGTTTTTGTCCAAACTTTGGTTTAGTCCTCTGGTCTGTGAAGTTGTCTTAGGTACAAGTGCCGGAATGTCTTCAAAAAATTATCATAACCCTATTTCAAAAATCCTTACCCTAGGTCTTGTCCTTGAAGAATTTTGAATTCATGTCAAAAACCCCAAAGTGTTTGCCATTTTCAAAATAAATCCTAAGCCAATTACTTTATTTCTTTTCGAGTGTTACTTTTTAAGTCACTTAGGTCCATTAAAGAGCACATGCATTTATTTTTACGCGGGGGTTATATTTCTTCCTAAGTCTAAAAACTCGGTACAATAAATAACATTTCTTATGTTTCAAGTTCATCCAACCGTGAATCTTCAAAGAAGATCTAAAAGCGGTCGCATGTTCGCATGGAATATTTCCAAGCCATGCGAACATGCGAAATAACCATTGATCTTATAACAAAATCCTGATGCGGAAACAAGGTGGGACCACTGACAAGTATCTCACAAGTGGCGGCCTTCTATTTGTCAAGAACAGTAGGGCCGGTAACAGAAGAATCTCTGAGGGTTTGAAATAGTAAAGGGAAGATCAGACGGCTGTCGTATAATTGCATGGGATCTTTTTAGCCATGCGATTATGCAACAGGCCATTGATCTTGCGTTGAATCAAGTGCAATTCTCTGGTGAAACCTTTTGACAGAAGTTGCATAAATGATGTTTTCTCATTGGTTAGCTTCAGCAGACACCAGTGCTCGAAAAGAAAGAAAGTACCTGACATTCTGCCAGGTGTTGCAAATGTGGAATTTCTTTATTAACAAAGGTTAGGTGGGACCGGTGGCTTAAAAGAAGACAGTGAAAGTGAGTGGTAACAGGTTTTCGCATGTTTTCATAAGCTTCTTTTAAGCTATGCAATCATGCGAATAACATTTCATGTTAACGGAGGAAGTTACAAGAGACCGCTAAAGATAGAAAGTTAATGTGACGGTTAGTCGCATGTTTGTGTGAGTGTTTTTTACACCATGCAATCATGCGATAAGCCATTGGATCATCTGCTACTGAGGATCAACGGTTCTCATTCAAACTAAAGATAAAATGGTGCGAAGTGAGGCTTCCTGTTGAAGAAGTGACAATTGGCTCTTCCGGAGGAGTAATTGTTTCAATCATGTTGAATTAATTGTTGATAGGACTACTTTAAGTGGCTCATATATCAGAATTTCACGCACTTTCAGAAACACAAAGAGATCAAAATTTGTAGAGATTCAAGCGTGAAGATTTCTAAGGTTTGGCTGCTATTCTCGGATGGTTTCTGAGAAAAAAGGTTGGTAAAATTCTTGTGCGATTTGCTTCCTTATTAAAAGAATCACAGCTCTGTGTTTAGTCTATCTTGCAAGGATTTCTTTTAAAGATAAACCTTAAAATGGCCCCAAGGAAAGAATTGTCGGGTAAAATAGAGTATAGTGAAAGAGGTTTGCACGAAGATTTATTGCAATTACTTCCTGGCTCTTCCACTACCCCGATGAAGAATAAGAGTTTGATTCCCAAAGACCCTATGGTAAAAATAGCAGAAGGTTTATATGACACGGCAAGTTTTATTAGAGAGGCCAAGATTAGTACTATCAATGCAAGAGGTGACTCTGATACCACAAGACTGGAATTGTTCAAAGTAGGTTTTAGTCAGAGAAATGCCCCTCACCCTGCAAGCAATATATGGCAGTCTGACTTAGGAAAACTTGTCATGCCTGGTGTCTTTTTAGATGTAGATTTGATGACCCAGGTTGCAAAAAATTATGATCCAATCACTAAAGAAATTAGGGATGCAAAGGGAGTGTTATTGTTTAAAGTTTTGGCTGAAGAAATTAGGAAGCTATTTGGGTTAAGTGAACCCTCAAAAAGTTTGGAAAGCATTAACTTTGAAGAACTAAGGCAAATATACAATGCACAAAGGAACTATTATAGAGGCAAGTTGTTGAAGGATTTCTGCACCAAAATTGGAAAAATGGTTTTTGTGGGGCAGAACACTCCAGAGCCTTTTAAAATAGAATATTTTGATCTCATAACTATGGGTGCATATTGGTCATTATGTCAGGTTTTTGCAGAAGATGTTAGTGAAAGGATGCCAATACACTTGATGTGCATGATGATCCAAATTTTACATGTAGACATGTCTATCACTTTTGATTTTGCTCCTTTCATTGCTGAATTAATCCATAATGGATAAGTAAAGATTCAAAAGAATGAAAGTGATAGACCCTTTTGCTGGTACTCTTTCATAATGTACATGTTTCTGTTCAAAGGAGCAAGCTATTTTGAACAAGAAATGGAATTGGTGAGAAAGAAGGATGGTGAAGACATGCCAGTCCAATTATGGAGCCTCACAATGACATGGGATAAGAAGGATCACAGTTTCATCAATTTTGATAAACATTTTGCAGCTAGACTCAGGAAGCTGTTTGTTTTAGATAACCCAAGAATCCCAACAATGTTAGCACAGCTTATTAGGCCAAACCAGTTTGCTAAGAACCTGAACATCGTACACAATTGGGGAGATGTTATTTTCTACAATGTATCAACTATTATCAGGTTGTATGGTTTCAGGGGGACCCCTTTTATATTTCCCTATCAAGTACCCCTTAGGATTGGAATTGCAGAGTTCTTGAGGCAATTAGGAGATATTGAGGAGTGTGCCCTCACTGGGAAAGGCAAGGGAACTTTATTCCAAAATGTTACCATTGCCCATCAATTCATAATTACCAAGGGGGGATGGGTCTACATGGATAAAATTCTGGCTCCATACCATATGGCTACTACAATTGCTAGAACAGCAGATCCAGAAGGTTTCTATAATGAAATGTTTAAAAAGAGAGCCAAGTGTGCCATGATCAACCATATTTTTAATTTTCCTAAAGATATCATCAGGGATGTAGCAAAGATACAGGAACAAGAGGTCATGAAAGAAAAATGGTTGGTATACAAGAAGACACTAGATTTTATCCGACAATTTGATTCAGGATGGGATCCCCTGAAAAGCATAACTCCAATGGGGAAGAAAATAGACACTCTCATGAATTTTTTTCACGATGTTTTTCAGACTTTAAATGAGAAGAAGGAAAAGGTTATGAAGGATGATCCAGAAAAGGCTAGACAATTGTTGAGCAAGCCTGTGTTTGCAAAAGGGTTACCCCCGGGGAGATATATGGTACAAAAGAAGACTGGTTACAATGTGGTGATACCAAAACAAAGCCAGCAAAAGTAGATGGATAAAAGGGATATCCCATCAACCTCACAACAGGTTGGAAAAAAAAAGGAGATTGTGGAGATCCCTGATTCTCCTCCTCAGACTTCTGAAGATATAATTGATTCTCCACCCCCATCAAAAAGGCAAAGGTTGGAAGAGAGACCTGCTCATGTGGAAAAGGAGTACTCCCCATCACAGTCTCTTATAAGAATTTTTGATGACCAAGAGATTGCAGAACAAGTACAGCAAGTAGATGATTTAGGTCAGATCTTTATGACTTATGAAGAAGTAAATGAGGGAGTGCCAAAGCTACCAGAAGAACCTAAGTTGGATCTAATAGTAGGGGAGTTAGCAAGTACTGAATTGGACCCTGTAATCAAGCAAGCTTGTGAAGAGTTTTTGGTTGACGACACTTTTGTTAAAACTAGGGCCTTTATGTAGTTTCTTTGGAAATTAAACATCAAAAAATTTCAAGAAATCTATGAGAAGAGACATGAAGAGAATCCGAAGAAGGATTTACAAGTTATAGAGGAAGAAGTGAAAATAGAGATGACTGCAAAGTTCAAACAAATCACTCCAAAATAGGGAAGAGATATGGTAAAGATGTCAGGAGTACTGATCCTCCCAGAATGGGATATAGCTAATGCAGTAGTGTTTGATGCAGTTAGAAAACAAACCACTCCTCTCCATAGGACTCTAGAAGAAGTAGAACAAGCTATTAAAGGAGTCACTTTCAATGATAATTATCAAGCATTGGTAATGTGGTCTTTGAGGAAGAATGAAAGTGATAAAGAAAAGTAAATTGTCAAAGATGACCTCTCAGGGAGTTTAATTGTAAGAAGAGTTACTGATACATCTTTGGTGGAAGCATCAGGTATGGTAATGGCCACGGCACAATTAATAGCAAAGGTGGCAGAAAAGAAAGCTAAAGAGAAGGATGAGCTCACTGCAAAACTGGAAATAGTTTTGAAGGTTTATGGTGAGATGAAACACGGGATTCTTGAGAGAGATATTCTGATTGGAGATTTAAGAAAGAAATTGGGAGAACAGGGCCCAATACAATTATCAGAGAAAATTCAGATAGCTTCCTCCTCTGTAGGGCCTTCCTCATCAAGCCCTATTATTGAACTTCCCCCTTCCCCTTCTCCTCCTTCCATAGATGAAGAGGATATTGATCAAAAGGTGAAGAATAGGATAGGTGATAAGATAAAAGGTGTTGTGTCACATTTTGTTGCAAAGGTGAGACCTAAAGAAATATAAAAATCTGCAAAACAATTGGCAGATGTCCTAGTAACTTTTTAGAAAGAGGTGGCAACTGTGGACAAAATTTTGGAAAGATGGACTGCAAGGAAAGATACTCTGAGGTCATGGTTTGATCAAAATAAGGATCAGTGTGTTGTAAATATTGAGCTTGCAACTACTTAGAGGGTTATCAAGGATCTTTTTAACTTTGAGGTAAACAGGGAGAGTATAAGAAGAAGGTCAAAAATCTTAAGGACAAGATATTTCTAGGATGATTTCCAAATTTTCCCTGGTCTTATTAAGGCAGATGGGGTAATCAAGGATAAAGGTCAATGGATGGAGCAAATAGATAGATGAGTACTGACTAAAATAAATGACATTCTAGGTATAGATGATAATACCCCATTTGTACACTTTATTGAACTCCTTCAGGATGCTAGGTTATACTTTGCTAATGTGAGAATAGAGGTTCATCAGTTGGTTGCTGTGTGGGAAAAGTTGTCCCCAAAGAAAGATGAGGTCCTTGGCTTTCATTGGCCAAGTGAAGAAACCTACATGACTTGGGAATCCACATATCTATCAAGAGATTCAGAAGAAAGGGCAATCAGGTGAAGAAGCGGCAGGTGTTAGTATTCCAAACTTTTGAAAGTCAAGGTAAAAAGGGACAAAATGTCAAACAAGTTATCATAGACACGAATGTGACACCTGGCCAAATAGAGTTGCAAATGGAATCTGATCCAGAAAATGAGGGAGAGAAAGTTTTAAACAAAGAATGATGTAAATTAGCTGGATGGCGGTCATCATTCATGCAACAAATTTAGCAACTGCTCTGAAATATCTTTAAACAAAGATGCCACCTGCGGGATTGTTGGAAATAGATATTTGTAATGTGTTGTTGCAAACAAATTTCTCGATTTGTAATCTTGTTTTTAGTGCAAGATCTTTTAACAGTCATCTGAAGCTTGTTGCATCCTTTTGAGGATTCCAAGATGGCTGATTGGTATAAGTAGTAAGTCCTTGTTCATTTCAAAAGAGGTTGAAAAATATACTGTAGAGGCTTGACGCCATTGTTGAAATCTTAGAATATTTTATCAGATTTTGAAATGTATTGACACAGTGAGATTTTATTGGAATACAATAGAATTCCCTTGCATGATTTCAATTGTCTTCTTGTTTGAATTATGTGGCTTTTGTGTATTGAATCTATAAGGTAGTTTTGATATACCGTTTACAAGGTATCTGTGATTTTAATCTCTAGCTCCTTTCAAGGAAAGGGTAATGTCTTTAGGTTAATTTCTGAGAGCTTAGGAATTTGGCAAGAATTTGAAGTTCAAATGTGTTTAAGAGAGGATGAATTGTAAGGCACTTCATCTGGGATTTGTTTGTGTTTCATTTAGAAGATTTATGTAAGTATATGTTTCACTGTTTGACTCTATACCCGAAGATAAGGCACTGGTCTATCCTCGATTTGCAGAGTTCTCACCCTCAACAAAATTCAAATAATAATTTACTTTCTTCTATGTTTGAATGACTGAGAAGATAAAGTTTGTATCAAGGATATAAACTATTGTTGTGATCCTTTTAAGAAGTAGATCTAAAAGGGGTTAACCTGCCTGAGTTCAAAGCTCGAAAAGGAGTTTATCCTTATCACACTTGCCATTTTTCTATAATGAATTTTTACTACCATTAATATCATTATGGATCATTGAGTCTGAAGATAGGTACACCCGCCTGGGTCTGTGGAGCCCGAAGTAGAAGATGGACTTGGTCCTTATCAATTAGCCTTTTCCCTATAAGAATCCAGAGTTGAGAACCCGAGAGTCAAGTTTGAAAACTATATTGGCGATTCTACATGAAAAAGAGCTAACAGATTCCATGCTTAATCTAGCTCAAATAGACAAACTACAATGATAATTACTCTAAATGCTCAAATTTCTCTTAGAATGCTATTCAAATGCCTATAATAACAATGCTTTGCAAATAAAATTCCAAGATGGAAATGCTCTCCAAGATGCTCCATATTTATAGTAAATATCCAAGGGTAGGGGGTGGAGTGAAGTAATCATGGTTATCCCTTGGTTGAGTCAAAAACTTTGCATTGTCCATAAATGGGGGAACAAATGAGGGGACAAGCCTTTAAATGGTTTCAAAGCTTTGGACAATTTAAATGTTTGAGTGATTTATGTCTTTTTGTCCTCAATTCTCATTGGTTCATCACTTTGTTGAAAGAATTTAGGAATATTAAATTCAATTAATTAATTAAATTTAGCCATGGAAGGGTAATAGGTTCATTTTGATTTTTGATTAAAACAACTATACAATTAATTGATTAAAATCAATTATATAGTGTTTTTGGCCCTTTTAAGCTTCAATTTAATCATTTAACATCATTATTTAATAATTCCTTTGTTTTAATTGATTTTGCTCAACTTTATTTAATTATGTCCATTTTATTGATTTATTACATTTTGAAAAGCACTTGTCCAATTTTTCGTGTCTACAGTCCCCACTTGGGTCGTTCCTCTTGATTGCTCAAGAGTAGGCCCGCTAAAGGATTCTAAAACTAAACAAAGAGTGGATCAACTTTTGAGTTTCAAGATTTCTGTTTCACCTCAAGGGTGAAGAGCATACTCTCCTAGCTCAAAAATTTCTCCCAAACACACCAAGCAAAGTTTCAATTACCCTCTTGCTTTCAAAATCCAAAGATGGGTCAAGATTTCTATTTCACCACAAGGGTGAAGAGCATACTCTCCTACCACCAAAAGATTCCTACAACAAGATATTAAGTGCCTATGAAAAGAAACAACTAGTATATGTTGCACTCAAAATGAAAGCAATTAAACAAGCACTTGATTGGTTTTTATGCTTTGGGCAGCCTTGCAAGAAAGGATTAGTAGCCGTTGTGCATTTGGAGCTTTGACATGTGTTCTTTTAAGAAAATATTTCAAGCAATGAGAGCACCTAAAAGCACAACTTGTTAGCCCCACAAAGATTAGTGCATCAAAAATCAAGTACAATCTAAAAATTTATCAAAAAAACTATATATAAAATTTCGGTCCACTTGGAGAATGCATAACTTTCTCATCCTAGCTCCGAATTACGAACCATTTCATGCATTGGAAAAGTATTCAAATAATCTTGAACTGAAGACCCTAAAAATTGCAATTTACTAAAACATATGAAATTTTGGAAAAATTAGATTTCAGTATTTTCCCAATTTAATCCTGATCAATGAATCTATGTCCTAACACAACAAGTCAAAACCAGCAATCAAAAAAATCCAAATCTTGCAAAGAAAGCACCAAAATTAGTCAATGCCAGGCCTGGGTGACAGTTCTGTTAGAGAAAGAATCATACGATACTTCGTTGTATACTATTTTGATACTTTATCCCCGTGCGATAGTTCGCAAATACCTGCTACGACAAAGAAGAAAACAACAATGCGATAGAATCTACAAAGGCGCGCAATACTTTAACTGGTAAAGTATTGCACTGATATATAAGAAACTATCATATGATACTGGAAAACTATCACATGATAATTTTGTCAAAAAAATAGAAACCCGAAACAACAAGCTAAAATGATGATGAAAAAAATGACGAAAATGCATAAAAAGAAGGACAAAACAAGAGTGTTCTGCCCCACGGTGGGCACCAAAAATGTACACACTAAATAGTGCACTTCTCTAAGTCATTACTTCTAAGGGAATCCATGAATGGGAAACCTTGAGAAAGCGACCTAGAGCTCCCTAGGCATGGAGTCACAAGGATGTTGATGGTGCTCTCAGCTAGAGCTATTGAAGCATGCAACCTTGCTAGTAAACCACACAATGGGAGATTCAAAGAGACAAGGGAAAGAATGCCAATATCCTCAAGAATCAACAATGAAAATGCAATGAAACTATGCTAAGAATGAAGATGCAAGTAAGCTATGGAAATGAAAGTATTACAAATTGTTGCTAATTAAGCTATGTGAGCTAATCTAAAGCATAAAAGAAACTAAGCTAGATGCCATAAACATGAAGCTATGATGCAAGAATGAAATATAATTCAAGAATGATCTCCAAAGCTCCAAAGTCTCCAAGAAATCCTACAGCATAAGATTAGTATTCAAAATTGGGATCCTAGAATGAGAAAAGAGCTCTCCTTTTAAAGGAATTGAAAATGAATGGACCATGGAGATTAAGAGGCAAAAGATTTAATCAAGGGTGGAGATTGAAAGAGGAGCAATCCATGTGCACAAATCTCCTCCAATGAGAAAATAAGAGTTGACTTTTGTGTCCATATGAGACAAAAAGGCTTTTTCTTATTTTTATAAAATAATAATAATGCTTTATTTGTGCAACTTAGGATAAGAGGAAAAGTGGGGGCTTTTTATTTAATAAAAGGGGAGGGAATTCCTTTTAAATAAATAAAGACTTTAGGATAAAATGGTTAGCCCATAGAAAATAATCAAGTAAATGATAGAAATAGGATTTGATCAAGGAAATTGATATAATTGAAAAATGTTGATTTTTGAAAATACTGATTCAGGGATTTGATAAATTGTTGAATAGGGGCCCAAAGTCTAGGTGACCATTTTAGGGTGCATACAACTTGTTTCTTATCCATATTGTTGATATTGAATCAATTTGTCTCTATAGTTGTTGTTGTATCATTTGGATCATGTTCTCGATGTCACTTTCTTGCAAAATATTTTTATGTATTAGATCATTTTTTTGATTGATGGAAAATATCTCTCCTAAATTTATCTTGTATATTTGTGATATCTATTAACTTCAATTTTATTCCTTAATTATTATCACTGTTTATGTTGGTTACTTCCATATGGATAAATATTACTTTAGCTTTTTATGAGACCACTCAATGATAATTTTGGTGGAGTGATCAATTATTTTGATGCACTATGAAATAAGATTAAATCAAGGAACTATCCTATCCACCAATTATCCTGATGTAGAGTGGTGGCAACTAAAGCTTAATAGGCCCAATCTACTACACAACCGATTGAGAATGTCACTTTAAACTATGAACAATGGTTTCAACTAATTCTGACAAATTCCTTAGTCTTCGAATACCTCCAAATTCAGAGAACTATCCTATCCACCAATTCCCTTCTAAGAAACTCTATTATTCCCTATTGCCAATACTAATAGTACACTACTAATTAGCAATCCTTTACTTCTAGCAGATCTCAACTTGTTGATGTTTGTTGGTTATGGTCTCACAAATTTGTAAAACAATTCCAACTGATTAACATAGAATACTCTGATAATACTCCTCAGTTATATTTTATGTTTTGGTCTCAATCATCTACAATGACCACTTCACAGTCCAAATAGTGAGTGACCGATTCTATCCGAAAACTTCAAACTAGTTCAACACAAACCCTAGGTGATCAAGCTAGATTCGGGTTTAATGGATTAGTTCAAAGTTGGGTGTTTGGAATAGTCACAGATGATTGGGAAAGATTTTGTGGCCTTCTAATGTCTTGGCATGGTTGACTCCTTGACCTCTGTCCACCACTGACTGTAGCTTTTTGTTCCTTCTTTCTCCCACTGGCTAAACATGCTAAACTTGATTAGCCTAGGACATCAAACTTGAAGTGGTTCGACAACCTCCACAACTCTGAGTGTTGGATAAATTAAAGCATATTTCCCTAATTTGATTTTCATCCAGTGCATGGACAATCCAATGGTGAAAAAATAAACTAGGTTGAAACAAATTAAATGAATTCAGGAGGACAGTGTGCATCAATGGACTAGAAGTGGATGTTAATTCATCTAACAGTTTAAATGAATGACAAATACCGAGGATGCATCAAAAATAATTTCACCATGAAGATGTATAAATGAATTTGTGAGGTTAATAAGATATATGTTCATCACAAGAATGACAGTGCCACAAATAGAACAAGACAAGATAAAAGGAACATACTCCAAACTGTGAATCTTTTGTATTCCAAACAATGGTTCCCCAACATCTAGGTTAAGGTAAGGAAATGAAAATTACCTTACAGATAGGCGGTCCTCCTTCATGCATTTCCCTTGATCAAATTCATCATGCGTGGAATAATGAAATGAGAAATGAAACCTTTTTTTTTTATTATACCCGTGTTGGTTGAACTTTTGACCTCCATGGTATTGGTCGAAATTGCGACCAACACAGGTATGGATTAAAAAAAAATCAAATCTTTCCTTCTATAATCCAACCAAACAAAACCTTTTTTATTTGTTGGTCAAATTGTTTGGTCGAAAAACAAGGTCAAATGTACTAGTGGTTGCCACTATTATTTTGGTGTAAAAGGAGGACCACCTGTGAGGGTTGCCACTGTTATTTGGCATAAAAGGAGGACCGCCTGTAAGGATTTCCTTACTCTACATTTGTCTAGCATTGTTTTATGCTTCTATGCTATTGGTACTTGTTGGTTACCTACTTAGGGCCCATGAGCAATGTGCCAGGGCATTCATGTATTGTGTATTTGCTGAAACATTTTTTATCACTGTATAAGTTTTTGAGATTTTGATCTCTGTTTATATACATTTCTACTGTTACATTCATGAGGTACTTATTGATAAGCCCATGGCTATGTTCTTCACATTACATGAAGCTAGGGCATCATTATTTTGTGTTTATCCTAAATTTTCTACTCATGAACAACCCGTGAGTGATTTATTGTTAATCGAAGGTGCCATTGTTACTGGTTGTTAGGGATCTAAATGGATTTTTATGGTATTATGATGCATTTACATTGAAGTCTTGGATAGTTTCTATTAAAGTTTGGAAGTGTTTAATCCCTCAAAATGTGACTGTCCCTGTACAGTCAGGGTAAGTAACAGTCTGTCAAAATAACCCCACCCCATATAAAAAAACCAAAAAAGATCAATACAATGATAAGTTTGAAGCCAAAAACCATCCTTGCAATAGGCCCACAAATGCAAAGAAAGCATTTCATCATAATTCTTCTAAAACATAGCTTAAAATAGTCATCTTGACAATCTAGCCACACTCAAGAGGATTCCCAAACCACCGAAATCTTCTAAATTGTGGTAAATTTTTTGTGTTATACCTGTATGGATCAATGGCAAGGTTTTAGTCTCTATAACCTGTGTGGATAGTTCTTGTTTATATCCCTATTTCATATTGGGCTTCATACATATTGTTGATTTTTCATTAAAATCTTAAACCTCATTTTGAGTTCTCTTGTCTGTGATTATATGCCAAACCCTAATTTGAGTAAGGCTTTTTTTTGGAGTATGGTTAAGATACATTGTGTTAGTCTTTGAACTAATTGCAATGTAACCCTATGTTAGGTCATTGTTCAGTTTGTAAACCAGTGTTGTGTTTATGGAGGGTTTACTTAACAAGTTAACACATTGTGTAAGGGATGAAATCATGACAGTTTCAGGATTATTATTTGAAAATAGTAAATGTTCTTGAAGACTATTTGTTAGAGACACTATTCAAACTTATTGGAGATAACAAAAGACATTGTTATGGTTATGTCAGAATAGAAAATGGTTATTATTTTGTTAAGGCATTCTTTTTTGAAAATTGCTTTGTGACAATTAGACATGATATTCAATTTTTTAAAATGATTTGTTTTCAGATCAAAGGTGAAAGACTATATACATATATTATTCTTTTGCTCTCTATTGTAGAGAGTTGTATTGAAAAGAAATATCTTTCAAAAGATGAAAAAGGAATGTATTGTTTTATAATTTATTCGACTGCAATTTTGAAATACTTCATAGTATTATATATATCAATATATATATATATACTATTATGGTGTATTTGATGCAAACTTTCTCTCTGAGTCTTAGATGATGAAAGACTAGATACTGTATTAAAATGAAATAGACATAATACTCTATATTGGAGAAATGGAAATTATAAAGTTGTAAAAGGCCAATGAGGCATTGATAAAGTTAGTGAGGAAATAAAAGTTTAGTGAGGCATATAAGAAATACTGTCAGTGAGATAGCATTGTTAGTGACACAAACAATCAGCCAGTGAGGCATTGTACAAAGGATATTACAAGATAAGCTAGTGAGGAAAACTAGCGAGTGGTTTTATTCCCCAGGAGGGTTTCCACTCAAGACATATCTTGAGTTATTTTTCTTGTGTATGTTCTTGTTTATATTGCTACCTGCACTATTTGTTTTTTTTTCGTATTGGTCAAATTTGTAAAAGATTAAAAATACTCTATGATCATTGATTCACCTTCAAAATATTAAAAATGCCTTTGAGGGATACTTTGTCCAAGAATTTAAATTAAGTCAAGGTGAATGTCTTAATGAGCCCTTTGGGAATTTTAAACACAGACCCAAATCGTGCCAGAATTGACTGGTGACGAGTCCTGTCACAGGGGATAGTTTTGATTGCATTTTAAGATTTCACTTTAAATGTCCCATTAGAAACAAATATAAGAGATAATAATCCATCTATTCTATCCTCTGTTAGAAAATATCCCATGGTAATGAATGAAGAATCTAGATTTCATACAAAAACTCAAACAACTAAAACAAATATCTTGCTAATATTTTATTTAGAACATCTATCTCTTTCAAATTCATGAAAAAGGGTTTATGAGAACATCACCTCTATGTAGCTAAATCATTTCATAGAGGTGATGTTCACCTAAACCCTTTTTCATAGAGGTGATGTTCTCATAAACCAATTAACTCAAAAAACAAACCCTCTTTCGAATAAAAGAAACCAAAATTTATGAGAACATCACCTCTATGTAGCTAAATATCACTCTGAAAATGATCTTCTTTTAGGAAACAATAAAAATCCTCTATGGGCTCATACTTATTGTGACTTCCCATGGTGCACTATCATTGCTTGTACACTATATTTTTCCAATTCTTTTAAATGTCTTTGAAAATTAATGCCATATATTTCTTACATTTGATTCAATTTCCATATTAATTACTCTCTTTAGTTGTATTAGGAAATTTTGCCTTAAGCATGTGTGATGCAAACCCGTAACATCTCTTTTATCCTCTACTTTTTTTTGTTCACTTATAGTGCACTTTTGATGGCTTCTCTATATGTAATCATGATGCTCTATTTCTTGGTAGTTGTGACTCTTAATGATTAAACCATCTCTTGATCATGTTATTGTACTTGATTAATAAATGCTTTCAAAATCCAAGAACTATTTAACATTAGATATAGAATTACAAAAAATAAGGCCCCAATATATGTACATCATTAGACAGCTTCATATTCTTTGTATGGATGCGAAGCACTTCCAACCTGCCATCTTCATCCAGAACCCCAATATCAATCTCCTTGTCAAACCTTGCAAACCTTCTAAGTGTTGGATCAATACTATTTGGCCGATTAGTTGCTCCCATAACAATAACATTTCTCAAATCTCTGAAAACTTCACCAGCTATCCAACAGTAACCGCACATGTCCTTGGGATGTCAAATCTTCACCATACATAAAATGCACACAACCAGGTGGTCACGTTAGGAGTTGGTTGAAGCTATCTGGCTCCCAAATTGCAACATGAAGAATGAAAAAGGGTGGCATGAGCCTCCTTTGATGAAAACACAGCCTTGGTCAAAATGTGACCTCCACAATGAAACACAATCCCTTAAAAAAAAAATCACTATTATTCTTTAATAGCTCACAGCCTTCAAATAACATAGTCCGCCATTAAAGGAGATAATTCAGCCTCCTTATGATGCTCGATTAATGAAGAATTTCAAAATTCCAACCTTGATAATTTGCAGCTTGATGTAATTCCTTCAAATTCACATTCTTGATTTACTTCAGCATCAAGAATAATATCCACAGATTCAGTAGTCTAGTGAGGAGATTTGTGTAACTCCCAAAATAATAATAACTCCCAAAATACTTATTCTTTTGAATATTTCGTGGTCTAGTGAGCATGATTTGTGTGTGTATTTGTAAATCTTGTATAATCTTATAATATTTTATTTTTTTAATTATATATAAGATCCTAGTAATGTTTGTATGTTTACATTTTATATATTTATAGCCTGTGGAGAAAGTCCACACCTGGCAATATGAACCCAGAATAAAATAACGAGACAATTGCTAGATTGTTGTCTCAGTTCCAAAGAAAAGATGTCGATAAATGTAATTGTCCTTGTAAAAAGTGTAAGCGCTTAAAGAATCCAAGAATTCTAATCAAAACAGCCCAAATCCATTGTAGGCAACATGGTCACATTGAAGAGGGGCACAATTTTCCTCGATTGGTGAATGAGTAAAAGTATAAACCTGTGTCACACTTTTATAAAGGAAAAGGACGACAACATGCAAATTTTTCAACTTTAATGACATAAAAGTGGCATTTGTGTTTAGAATTTGAAGATGATGTAAACTAATGAAATGTGTAAAATTTGATGAAGTTTATGCTTATATTTTTTTAAAAAAAAATTGAACAAAAATTGACATAGTTTTTTAATTTTTGAAGTCCATTTTTTAATTGTTGAAATATGTTGAAAATCTAGGGTCTAGTTCACGTCAACAAACTATATGCAAATAATATTTTTTTCCTCTGATTTCATAATATGTTTTAGATGACATGTATAGTTAGTGTATACAAAAAAAAATATTGGATTTCAGTATATATTTTGTCTGTTATAACTATCCAAAGTCGGTGTTACCCGAAATCAATAATTTTTTGTTCACGTCAAATTTTCCCTATCAAATCTACAACATTAAAAAAAAATTATATATTCTTGAAGAGGACTCTCTCCTCTAATGTTAAATATAAAGTTTAAATTTTTTTGACATGATTTGTTATTTTTAATTTTTTTCCAACGAGCGTGTTCTTAAATGTTAAAATACCTACTTGAAGTATTTTCATCTTATAATATATTACATGAAATCAAAACATGATAAAGATTACATGACCATAATCTTGACTCCAATCTCTAAAAGATGATATTTTTAGATTTTACAGAAAGGTAAATTTTGACAAAGAATTTAGGTCTAGAAGTGAAAACTTCTGAGAGCCACCTTTTTTGCTTATTTGGCTACCAAATAGGATTCCACATAGGTCCAGCTGAACTGGGTCTGACCGAACCCGGTTCGGCTAGACCTATAGGCGACCAAACACGGTCTCATGCGTGACCAAGCCCCTTAAATCCAAATTTTAACAATGCGATCGGTTTTTTAAATAAAATCAATTTTTTATAGATTTTTAATATTTTTTGAAATTTCTTAATTATTTTAATTTTATTTGTAAGAGTTAAGTGGTGTTTATCTTGAATTAAGTGATTTTTAATACTTTTTTAAAATTTATTAATGATTTTTATTTTATATTTGGGTATTGCATGTCAAGTCTTGATTTAGTGTTTTCATGTTAAGTGATTCTTTTCTATTTTTCACAAGGCAGTTTACCTTTTTATGGTGTTGCATGCATTGAAACCCTTATTTAGTTTTCTTTATTAAGAGGATTTTGGCTAGTATTTGATATATAGGTTTATAGATTTTGGCTTTGAGATTGAAGTGGAGGATTGTGAAAGCTTTGGGAAATTTCAGGGTTGTTGGATTGTTCTTTGCACGGTTTTTGTCAAGTGGTGGTTTAAGGTAGGGTTTGAAAACTTTTTTTGCAATTATTCTTTGCAAAATATTGTCTTCATTGTATTTCCAAGATAGGTTGATGATTTTGGAGTGATTGTATTTTTTTCATTGTCCTTGAGAAAATTTGCAAGATTAGATTGTTGTGATTTTGTGAATGATAAATATGTATATATTTTGGCTCCTTATGAGCGTAAGCTTTTATAGAAACGTGTGAGTTTTTCCAGTTAAGTGATTCTTTTATATTTTTCAATCTGAACAATTTTTGCAATGGGGAATAAAAGGAATGGAGTAAGAAAATATGATGGAATAAGGGATGACAAAAAAGGTCATACAAAACATAATCAAGATCAACCTGTTGAAGTTCAGGAAGAACCTATTGATATTCAAGAAGATGCAATTCAAGCAGGGGAACAAATTGGTAGTTTTGGAGGTGGAAATATATCTTTTGGCATGGGCAATTTGATGGAGATGAATGAGGATTCACTTTTCAGTCAAATTTCATTTAAAGAAATGTTATCTAAAAGTACAATTAAAACTCATTGCAAAAAACTTTGGGATGAATATTTTGAAAATAAAAGTATGGTTGGAAGAGCTCAATTATTTGTTAGGTTATTCAGGAAAAAAGAAATGACTCCTATTTTGGAGTTGTTGGGTGTTGACAACAGGAAAAACTCAGGAGACAATGTAAATCGAACAATAGTTCAAAATTTGCAAGATGAATTGAACAACATTAATAACTCAAGTCGAGGAGCTGATTTAAGTGTTGCACGTAGAGCAATTATGACTACTTTATCTAGTAGGAGCTTGACACAGAGAAAACAAGTACATGAAATTTATGATTTACTGAATGTATCTAGAAGAACTATTCAAAGATATATCAAGAAGAGAAATAAGTTAGATGAAAATATTGAAAAAATGGGTAAATATTTGTAGGCTTCCTCAAAAAGACTGAATTTCTGAAGATGCAAAAAAAATGGTCATTGAATATTGGACTGCTCACTCTCATGTTTCTTCTAATAGAAGGTGATGTAGGGGAATTCTAAGGTACTCGGTGAATATGCATGGGAGGTGTGTGTTTGGTCGGTGTTACTCGATTTCATCCTTGACCGATGGTCTCGATCATTGAAGGAAGATCGGTCGCTGAAGGAACTCAGTAATCTCTAGTGCTCAGTGAAAGTGTTACTTGGTGATGTATGTGGTGCTTGGTCAACAGTAGTGCTCAGTGATGCCTGACATGCTTGGTTATTTCATTGTTTCTCAGTAGTTTTGGTTTTCTGACTGAAGTTCTATGTGATTTGTTGGGCTAATTTGGTGCATCTATTGTTGGTAGCTATTGTTATAGGCCGACATGTTGAATTAAATGTCTGTAAGGCTATTTGAAGCTGACTTGTATTGCATTTAATAATTGTTGGGGGGAGTTAATGGTTTCATCTAGCTGACTTGTGGCTGATGATTGGTATTTATAGGGTGTTTGGGGTAGGTGTTTAGGCATCATCAAGAGCATGAGTAGCAGATGACTTGGAAGACTTAGCAAATCAGATCTGAGGTTCTAAAAGATGAAGTTGGTGAAGTTGTGGAAAAGATCTTACATGATTTTGTAGATTAGATTGTTATCTGATAGTTTGTAGTTACAGAGCTAGTGGTTTGCACACTTGGAGATAAGGAGATTGCTTGGAGGCTTATGAGCTCAAGTTTAGATCTGCCTTAGGGTTTCCATCAGTTGCTGATTATTTTCAGAACTGAACTAGATGAGATTGCATTGGATCTGTGTGGATCTTGAAGAATTTTTTCTATTTGTAATTGGCCCTAACTCGAAAGGCCTTACAGTCAGGCATGTTAATGAAAATTGATTTGAAACATCTTGTTGTCTTGAGTTTTCCACTGTGTAATTCTGAAGTTGCAAGAATGGATTGTCCTTAATTGGATCCTCCCTACCTTGGTTTGCATTAGGTGGTATCCGAGCGATATTTGATCTTGTGGAGAAAATTTTGACCTAGAAAGATTGATCTTGTGAAGTCGATCTTGTTGGTGAAGAGATCGTATGATTTGGATTGAAGATCCAGAGCACTAAACTTGTGGATCTTGCCCTAGTTGTTTGTGCAAGGTGGTAGGTTGAGATCTGACTTGCATACAAGTTGGAGATTTCCACAAGGTGGTCAGTGTAGGGTTTGTTGCATAGGGTTTCTCTTATCTTTAAGGATGCCTCCGAGAATATTGGACCCTAGAGTGCTTGCTGATCTCTGTGATACTATTGAATATAGGATTAAAGAGAAGGTGAAATTAGATTTCAAATCTAAGATGGAGTTGATGAAGAATGACATGGTTGCTGAGATCATGAGAGCTATTGCTGGCATACCTCAAAATGTTGGTACTGAAGATGGTTATGAGGAAGCTATTGAAGACTTTGAACCTACTGGATCTAGTGGTGATGACCGGAGGGATAGATCTGGTGAAGATAGAACTACTCATTTGCCTAGATCTGGAGCTCAGTTGAGTAGTAGTTACTGAATGGAAGTTTCTACTTTCTCTAGTACTTTGAAGCCCAAGAACTTGATTGATTGGATTGGTGAACTTGAAGATTTCTTTGAGCTAGAAGAAATTAAAGATCCTCTTCAGGTGAGATTAGCACAAACAAAGTTGAAAGGACATGCTGCTCTTTGGTGGAAAGAACTACAAAGAGATAGAGAAGATAAAGGTGAAATGAAGATCAATCGGTGGAGGTTGATGGTGACTAAGTTGAAAGCTAAGTTCATACCTTCTGACTATGAGCTTAACTTGTATAAGAAGTTGCAGAATATGAAATAGAAGGATTTGTCTATTGAAGATTATATAAAGGAGTTCTACAAACTTACTATTCATTCTAGACATTGAGAGCTTGGTAAGGAAAAGGTAGCTCGGTATGTGAATGGTTTGAGAATCAATATTCAGGATGAGCTTGGTATGTTGAAGATTGATTCTATTAAAGATGCTTATCAGTATGCCCCAAAGGCAGAAGATAAGTTGAAGAGGAAACAACATATTAATCCCCAAGGGAAAGAAAAGATTGATCACTCGGTGAAGGATAAACTGATTGATGCATAAGATGAATAGAAACCTATGGAACCAAAGATGAAGATAGGTAGATTTATCTTTAAGGGTACTTGCTATAACTATGGAGAAGAAGGACACCTTTCTTTTGAGTGTACAAAGAAGAAGCTTGGTGACCGACAGACTACTATGGTGAATGAGAATGAACCTGAATCTGAGAACTTGCTACTTTGGTGAACAATGGTTGGTACAAAGGAGGAACCTTGTCAGAGGAGTAACTTGTTTGGGACCTGATGCAAGTCTGGAGGTAAAATTTGTGATGTTATTGTTGATGGTGGTAGTACTGATAACCTTGTTGTTGAGGACATGTTTCAGAAACTTGGGATGAATAGAATGAAGCATCCTTGTCCTTATAGGATTGGCTAGTTACAAGATGTTCATGCTCTAGAAGTAAGAGAAAAATTCTTTATTGATGTTCAGATTGGCCAGTATAAGGATGTTGTGGTATGTGACATTGTGAAGATGAATAGTTTTGATGTATTGCTCGGTAGACCTTGGCAATATGATTACAGAGCTATGTATGACTATGTCTGAAATGTGTTTACTATTGAGAAGGATGACATGAAGTTTTCCCTGATGCCTTTGCTAGATACAATGCTCAGTAGGAGAAGCCTGAGTATTGGTAGCTGAGTTGAGTTGGTAGATCTAAAGAAAATGAATGATTAGTATGGAGGACAGACCTATGTGTTGTCGAGGAAAGACTTGAAGAGATAGAGGAAGCTGAAGTGGAAGAGTATGCAAGATGGAAGGGTGGAGGACTTGTATGTGAAGAACCAGTTTGGGGTTTATGTGCTGAATCCCAGAAGATGTTCTTCTCACATATGAACATCTTTTCAAACCTGGGGTGTCTGATGCAAGGGCATTCTAGGGTACTTGGTGAATCTGCATGGGAGGTGTGTGTTTGGCTAGTGTTACTTGGTTGTAGCCTTGACTAACGATCTTGGTCATTGAAGGAATCTCGGCCGCTGAAGGATCTTGGTAATTTTTGGCACTTAGTGAAAGTGTTACTCAGTGATATCTATGGTGCTCAATGATGCTTGGCATGCTCATTTATTTCACTATTGCTCGGTAGTTTTGGTTTACCGACTGGAGTTCTATGTGATTTTTTGGGCCAACTTGGTGCATTTATTGTTGGTATCTATTGTTACAAGCTGGCATGTTGAATTAAATGTTTGTAAGGCTATTTGAAGCTGAATTGTATTGCATTTAATAATTGTTGGGGGGAGTTAATGGTTTCATCTAGCCAACTTGTGGCTGATGATTGATATTTATAAGATGTTTGGGGTAGGTGTTTAGGCATCATCAAGAGCATGAGTAGAAGATGACTTGGAAGACTTAGAGAATCAAATCTGAGGTTCTAAAAGCTAAAGTTGGCAAAGTTGTGCAAAAGATCTTCCATGATCTTGCAGATCAGATTGTTATCTAATAGTTTGTAGTTGCAGACCTAGTGGCTTGCACACTTGGAGATAAGGAGATTGCTTAGAGGCTTGTGATCTCAAGTTTAGATCTTCCTTAGGGTTTCCATCAGTTGTTGATTATTTTCAGAACTGAACTAGCTGAGATTGTATTGGATCTATGTGTATCTTGAAGAATTTGTTATGTTTGTAATTGGCCCTTACCTGGAAGGCCTTATGGCCAAGTATGTTAATGCAAATTGATTTGAAACATCTTGTTGTGTTGAGTTTTCCATTGTGTAATTCTCAAGCTACAAGGCTTGATTGTCCTTAATTGGATCCTCCCTACCTTGGACCACGTTAGAAGGGATATAATATAGATGAATGATGAAGAGACTGGTATGAAAACTACACATCCAAAACATTTTATAGATACAACACAAAGTGAATTATTTGAAGCATTCAAGAAAGAATTTTTAGATGTGAAAATATGTCAAAGAATGTTTGAGAGGTTGTGCCCTTTATTTGTACGCATAAATAAGGTTTGTGAAACTTCTTGTTGTCAAAATTATGTTGAGTTTCATCTATACTTGCAATCATATAAAAAATTTATGGCAGTTCTTGATTCAAATATGGTCATCCCTAGAAGTATGAAACAATTTGTGAAGTCTATTTTATGTGATAAATTAGAAGATTCATATGAGTTCAAAGTACATTGTATAAAGAATGCATGCAGTGATTGTGGAGATTTGCATAAATTTCCATTGCAAGTTGAGAATATTAATGTTTCAACACCAGTTTTGTGGAAAATATTTGAATATGAGACATATCGAACAAAGAGCAGAGATGAATCCAAAAAAATTGTATTGAAGGAGAGTTAATTGCCCTACTTTGAGTTTATGACCAAATTTTGTACTCTAATTTATCCACATATCCAGCATTGTCATAGTGCATGATGGCAAGCTAAACAGTTTCATGATTCCAAAGATTGTTTTCCACCTAGTTGTATTCTTTCAATTGTAGATTTCTCTGAGAACTATACATTTTCCCCTCAAAAAGAGCTTCAAGCTCAATATTATCATTTTGATCAGGTTGCAATATTTGTGCAAGTGACCTATAGACATGCACAATATGATTTGGATGAGGTAGAAAGCCCTGATCCAAATGAACACATTATCATCAAGGAAGTTCATTTCTATATCAGTGATGATAAGGTTCATGATAGGAGCTATGTTGCTCATTATTTTGCAATGTTTTTTGAAGATATTGTGAATCACGGGATAAAGGCTTCACAACACTAGATTTAGTCTGATGGTTGTGCAGGTATGTGTATAGATTCTTCAATTTATTTTCATTGTCATTTAATTATTTGTTAAATTATTAAAGGATGACATGTATGTATGCATGTACAACTTAATTTTGCAGGACAATTTAAATCTACAAAAGCATTTAATTGTCTAGCCATGCAACATGCTAGACACAATGTTAAGTTTTTGTGGAACTTATTTGAAAGTGGACATGGAAAAGGAGAGCACGATGGAGTAGGAGCATGTGTGAAGCATGCACTTCACCAACATGAACTTGTAGGTACAAATTGCATTCAATAGTATATATATATATATATATATATATATATATATATATATATATATATATATATATATATATATATATATATATATATATATATATATATATATATATATATATATATATATATATATATATATATATATATATATATATATATATATATATATATATAATGTTAGCTTAGATCCATTTTATTTAAACTGATAATTCAGAAATGTATAGGTAACATGATAGAGAATTCAAAGAAAATTGTTGAATGGTGTCAAAGTCATTTTGCTCCTTGGGACACCAAATACAACAAACGTTATTTTTGGGAAGTGAAAGGTAATTTATATTTTGTTGTAAAATTTTAAATTAAATTTTGATTTCGTGTTCATGTCTATCTTTTCATAATTGTTGATCTAAAAATGTGCAACTTTCATTTCATATTTGTAACAGATATAGACCGATCTAATCCTTACAATTATCAAAGAATTGTTGGTATTAGAAGTTTACATCAATTGATCACTACAGGACAACACAAGCCTCTTTTGATTCAAGTAAGAGAAAAATCATGTTTTTGTGCTCACTGCATTGAGGACAATCCATTGAGTCAATGTGAGAATATTGCAAATGGATATGTGTCACAATGGGATATGATGGAGTTAATCATAATGCCTCCTTAAGAAGATGATGGCATTGACATAAACATTCATGATCCTATATATTCAGCTGATTATGAGTGTGTTTCTAATTTAGTTGTTACAGGTGTGTGCACATACATGTTCTTTTATTTAATTTTAATTTATCGTATAAGTGATGTTTAATTTTAATAGAATCCATTTGTATAGGTGATATTTTTGTTGTATTTGTGGATCCTAACAATGCAGAAAGTGTAGATTATTATCTACTAAGATGCACGAAAGCAAAATACAAGTTGATAGAACAAACTGTAGATGATGATGGATAGACATATCCAATTGGTCCAGTTGTTATTGAAGGAACCTATTATCAGCAAATAAAGGTCGACAGAAATGGTGTTCAATTTATTGAATAAATATTTGGCCAAAAAGTTCTACATTACAGTCACTTGGTTATAGAAACAAAGTTGCAATTTGAGACATTGCAAAAAAGAGGACATGGCAATCAGAAGTGGAGGTTGTCTTTTGAAGAACATGAAAAACTTTTGGAGATAATAAAAGATAGAGAGGATCCAAACTATATGTATCAGGAGCTTCAGAACTCTATAAGCTTCAGAATAAACTTCCTTTTGTAGCTCTTGTACTTTCATATTTGAACTCTATAGTTTGAAGTTTCCCTTTAAACCCTTAAGACCTCCCCTTAAGACATTAATTAGTTACTTATTTAATTGTTTTTTACTTGCATGACATTAGTTAGATTACTTAATTATGTTAGTTAGATTACCTAATTATGTTAGTTAATTATGTTAGTTAGATTACTTAATTATGTTAGTTACCTACTTAATTAATTGTCCTAATTGTTAGTCCGTTAATTATGTTACTTTATTTATGCTTTTGGTAATTTTGTAACTAGTTAATTATGCTTTAGTTAATTATGTTAATTAATTGTTAATTTTTAGTTAATTAGTTACTTAATTAATGTATGATTTGATTAATTACCTCCCCTTAAGACATTAGTTAGTTACTTATTTAATTGCTTTTTACTTACATGACATTAGTTAGATTACTTAATTATGTTAGTTACCTAATTATGTTAGTTAGATTATTTAATTATGTTAGTTAATTAATTGGTAATTGTTAGTTAATTAGTTACTTACTTAATTAATGTATGATTTGATTAATTACCTCCCCTTAAGATATTAGTTAGTTACTTATTTAATTGTTTTTTACTTACATGACATTAGTTAGATTACTTAATTATGTTAGTTACCTACTTAATTAATTGTCCTAATTGCTAGTCCATTAAATATGTTAGTTACCTAATTAGGTTAGTTAGAATACCTAATTATGTTAGTTAGATTATTTAATTATGTTAGTTACTTAATTAATTGGTAATTGTTAGTTAAGTAGTTACTTACTTAATTAATGTATGCTTTGATTAATTACCTCACCTTAAGACATTAGTTAGTTACTTATTTAATTATTTTTTACTTACATGACATTAGTTAGATTACTTAATTGTTAGAAATATTTAAAATAACATTAGTACATGGCATGACATAATGTATACATAACATGTATAAAAATAAGTCTAAAAGATGAAATAACACATGAACATATAACATGTAATATGTAATGTCTGAAATATGTAATGTAATGTATAAAATATGAAATAACACACAACCATATACCATGTACATATATGAAATGACAAAAATATCTACATGTATATATGAAATGTCTAAAATGAAATATCTATGAAATCTTATAGCATGTATATATGAAATGTCACATGAAATATCTAAAATAACATGGTCGTTCAACTAGGGCCATGTCCTGATCTATGACCTGATGCCAATGCACCCCCACCTGATGTCTGTGTATAATAAACAAAATATGTCACACATACATACATGTATAATAAATTTTAAATACTTATGATCATAGAAAAATTAATTTTTTGAATAAACATCTCAATGTACTTGTATATCATGATGGATAGGATCACTTGGAGTCTGTAAATATCCATATGGTGTAGCATCCTCGTCAATAACCTCCTGGAGTACACACACACACACACACACACACACACACACACACACACACACACACACACATATATATATATAACATATATTAATCAAATTTCAAATATATGTGTAAGTTTTTTAAATAAATAAATATTTAATTTAATTATATATACCATAGCAGCCTCTAATGCTCTCCTGAAAGTGCTCAAATCTGATGAATGTAATGACATATCCACAGGATCAATCTGATCATCTATAAGAAATGTAGTAAAAAGTTGATGACCTGGATGTGATGAAGTGGCCTATGTGGTCTGATAATGAGCTATAGGTGGTACAGTCTATGGAGGAGCTGTAGGTGGTGGTGCAGTCTACTAAGGACCTATCGATGGTGCAGTCTATTAAGGACCTTTCAGTGGTGCAGTCTACTGAGAACCTGATCCAGTACTAAGATAGGTCTTGACAAATGATGGAACCTCCCTGAGTGGAATCCCACCGAGCATCTGCATGGTCTAATATGCACAAAGTAGATCATTGGATAATAATGCACTTGTATGTTGCAAATGGTCCATATCTGATATAGTTGTAACCTCCAGGGGAGATGGTATGTCAACTATATCATATGGATCACCACTAGAGGATGCATCCTGTGTAGGTGGAGGAATGCTGGAATGAGAACATAACATGTATCTCCCCACATGATCAGATGACATCTACTCAACCTGTGTGATGATACTCACTATACTAGAATAAATGTCCCTCATCCTGTCATCTGGCACACTCTCTCCTATAGATGCCATTTCCAAACCTTTTGGTACGACCAAAAGGTTTGGACCCACCCTTGCCCACTTATTAGCAGATGCAGGTGCATCAAGCACTCTAAACCTATTAGATAATATCCCTCTCCCCTACCCAACATAATCATAATAATCTATTTAATCAACATCAAGCTGCAAATGAAATTTCACAAATAATTGTTTGCAAAAATATAATGGCAGCTCATCCTTCTTGGGCCACCTATGATGAGCAGCCAACCATCGAGGATATATAAATGGTCCCACAAGTTCATCCTCACATCATGTACCCTCTCACCTTACTCATGTCTCGATAATGAGGAAACATGCTCTTCACCATAGGGGTGGAAATAGCTATATCGATCTCCTTATACTTCACAGTGCCAGTAACACTGCGAGACAAAGAAGTATAGAATCTATCAATGCTAATAGTAGCATACAGGTTGTATGATTGAACTGTGCCAATCATATGCAATAAATCATTTTTAATAATGTTTACCCTAACCCTATTAGGAATGGTGGTGGATGAAGCTAAGGTCTGATCCAAAACATCTAATGCTCATCTTAATTTGTCAATAGTATCTGCAAATAGCTTCTCTATGGCCTTTGTTGTATCAACTGATCTATGTGAGGAGCGGCCACTACCACTACCACTACTCCCCCCCCCCCCCCCCCCCCCATGTACACTAGGCTTTCTTGAATCTATTGACCCTCTACCTGATGCCATGTAATAGATAAACAAGAATATATATAGATCTCTGCACATGTACATTATAATCATCTAGTTTAAATGAAATACACACACACACATGTACATACAAATTTAAGAAACATACATGTTACAAATTTAAGATCATCTAGTTTGAAAATGAAATATATATATACATGTACATACAAATTTAAGAAATATACATGTTACAAATTTAAACACATACATGAACTACAAATTTAAACATACATGTTACAAATTTAAGATCATCTAGTTTTAAAATGAAATCTATATATACATGTACATACAAATTTAATAAACATATTAATCCTATTAAGTCTTAAGGGGTCATATTAATCATGTTAACTATCTTAATTGGTCTTATTAGACACATGTTAAGTCTTAATTAGTCTTAATTGGTCAACTAATAGGTCCTAATTGGTCAGGTATTAGTCACATGTTAGGTCTTAATTGGTAGGACTATTAGGTCTTACTAGGTCATATTGGACCTAATTGGTCAAGTATAGGTCCTATTAGTTCTTAAGGGTGGACTATTAGGTCTTATTAGGTCGTATTAATTAGTTTAGGTGTTATTAGTCATATTAGTCACATGTTAAGTCTTAATTGATCAATTAATAGGTCCTAATTGGTCAAATATTATTCACTTGTTAGGTCTTAATTGGTTAGGTATTAGGTCTTAATTGGTTTCTAGAATTTGTTTTTATGTTGTTTTGGTAGATGTTGATTGAAAGTAAGGGGTCCTATTAGGTCTTTAGTGGTATTAGGTCGAGTATTAGGTCATATTAATCCTATTAAGTCTTAAGGGGTCATATTAATCATGTTACCTATCTTAATTGGTCATATTAGTCACATGTTAAGTCTTAATTAGTCTTAATTGGTCAAGTATTAGTCACATGTTAGGTCTTAATTGGTAGGACTATTAGGTCTTAATAGGTCATATTGGACCTAATTGGTCAAGTATAGGTCCTATTAGTTCTTAAGGGTGGACTATTAGGTCTTATTAGTAGGTATTAGGTCTTATTAGGTAATATTAATCAATTTAGGTGTTATTAGTCATATTAGTCACATTTTAAAAGTCTTAGTTGCTCAATTAACAGGTCCTAATCAATCAAATATTAGTCACTTGTTAGGTCTTAATTGGTTAGGTATTAGGTCTTAATTGGTTTCTAGAATTTCTGTTTATGTTAGTTTCTACTGTTAGAGTTTAATAGGAAATATTAATCATGTTAAGAGTCCTATTAGATGTCAAGGGTCTTATTAGGTTTTATTAGCTCTTAAAAGGTCCTATTACATCTTTTTAATTTCATGTTAGGTCTTAATTGGTCAAAGAGAGAAAGTTTATGTTAGTTTCTACTTTTAGAGTTTATGTTGCTTCATGTTCTAGTTTCATGTTGGTTTAATGTTAAGGTTCATGTACATTTCATATTAAGGTTTATTTTTTAATTATGTTAAGGGATCTTGTCTTAAATTAGGTTTCTAGTTAGGGTTCATGTTTATTTAATGTTAAGGTTTATGTTGGTTTGAATGTTTTAATATCATGTTTCTAATAATTCATATACATTTTCCTAATGTTTTGTAACATTTTTGTAATATTTTAAAATATATCTAATAAAAATAAATTATTAAATAACTAACACATTTTATTAACTGAAAAAAATATTATATTAATTAAATAACTAAATCTACATAAAATCATATTATTTAATTTCTACAATTAAAAATAATAAAATTACATAAACAAAAACAACTATTACATTAACATTTTTATTTAAATTACATTTATTTAATATTAAATAAACAAAAACAACTATTAAATTAACATTTTTATTTAAATTATAATTATCTAATATTAAATAAACATTTTTATTTAGATTATAATTATTTAATATTAAATAAAAAATTAACTTTAAAAACTTTTTAAAAATATTAAAAAACATTAAAATAAAAAAATAAAAAAATGGCCTACCTCTTTCGGGCGAAATACTTGGTAAGTTCTCAAAATCCAAAAACCACTCAAACCAAATGAGCTGCCCATTGGATTTTTTTGTTTATATAAATTTTTGGTGTTTCGGCTGGAACCCTTTCGGGTAGAAGCGTTTTGGCCGAAAGGGTTCCAACTGAAACCCTTGTGCCACATAGATGCCACATGGTGCCTAGTGGGTGCCACATAGTTCCGACCAAACCCGTTTTGGCCGAAACCCTTTTGGCCAGACCCGTTCCAGCTGGAACCACTAAATTTGTCCTCTAGTGCAACAGAGTTTTGTACTTTTACCCGAATGTGGATTTCCAATTGGAGGAACATAGAGGTGTGAATATCCAAGCTGATGATAACGCTCCCATGGAAGAAGATGATCTTGTGGTAGAGAACACAATTGAAGATGATGGTATTGGCGTAGCTGATAATGTGCTAGAGGACATGATTGAAGAAGATGGTATTGGCATAGCTGATCAAGATGATCATGAGGACGGTACTAGTGCATCTGATAATGATGATGAAGATGGTTTTGATATAGCTATACTTGAGAAGGCATACGATCCCCTATACCAAGGCTCCCAAACAACTCTTCTCTGCTATAGCATTGTTGGTGAACTTGAAGGTTATGAATGGTTTATCCAATGTAGCAATGTCACGTATGCTAAGGTATGCCATTTTTGTCATCTTCAATGTTAGCATACCATTACAATTCATTATATTAACAATTCATATTTGTTGTTATAGGTTGATAGGTGAGTTTTTGTTACCACCATCAAACATTCGGCCTCATTCATATCAAGAATTATCTACCATTATGAATCAAATTGGAATGAAGTATCAAACAATACATGCATGTCTCAATGATCACATTCTATATCATAAACAACATGAATTTACAAAAGAATGCCTTGATTGTCATACTAGTAGATATTGGTCAAATGAAATAACAAAAAAGGTGCCTCACAAGACTCTTCGATACATCCCCATTATTCCACGTCTTCAATGATTATTCAGGTGCACTAGCTTGGCACAATTTATGGATTACCATGCACACAATAGAAGTCAAGATGACATTATGTGAATGCCTACAGATGGTTCTGCATTTAAAGACATAGAAACAACATGGCCACACTTTAAAGAGGAACCTCATAATCTCAAGCTTTCAGTGGCAGCAGATGGTCTCAATCCATTTGGAGATATGAGATCTATTTACTCATGTGGCCTATTTTTTCTATTAACAATAACATTCCTCCTTGGATGTCCATAAAGAGGGAGCACATAATGTTGTCAATGATTATACTAGGTATTTTTTTATTTAATAGTTATGTAAATTAATTTATAAACACTGCATCAAGATGGTCATAATAATTATGTAATGTTTTTGTTCATTCAACTAGGTAAGTACCAAGTTAAAGATATGAACATGTATATTGAGCCCCTTATTGACGAGTTGTTGAAGTTATGGAATGGGGTCACTATGTATGACATCTCTAGACCAATAGGACAAAGGCAATTTCAATTCCATGCAATGCTTGTATGGACAATACATGATGCCCCTGGGCTAACTCATTTTTGCGGTATGTTATATATTCATGTTAAGGTCACATATTTTTGGTATGTTATAGTGCTTACACATTATTGTTGTATGTTTAAGTTGTGCATGATAATTGTATATGATCCAATTGTACGGTATATTTTAGGTCTTTAGACAAAGGGTAAATTCGCATGTCCAATTTGTGGTCCAAAGATGAAATCTCATCATTCAAGAAGTTTAGGAAAGCAAGTGTTCGATGAGTTTAGGCACTTTCTCCACAATAATCATAAGTATCAAACTATCAAAAAACATCTTTTTATTGGGAAAGAAGAGACAACATCAAGGCCATGAAGAATGACACCTCATCTATGGAAGTTGGAATACAATAGACTAAATCACTGAGGTAATGTCATTCCATCGGATGATTTTTGTTTGAAATTTATATTTTGATATTGTCTTTTATTTTTCTAATGATGTTATTAATGCTCATAAAGGGCATTAAGGCGTCAATGACCAACTTCCTAGAGGAATAAAAAGTTATCCTAGTCAATTTAGTAGGTTGCCATACTACAAGGATCTCCCAATTGTGCATTTGTTTGATGCTATGCATATTGGAAAGAATGTAACAGAGACACTATGGAAAATATTGGATGGAAGGCATGACAAATAAAAAATTGTCAAAATTTATAATGACAGTTATGAATCCAATCATGCACTGGAAACTTTCATTGAATCAAATAGCAATGGAGACCGCATAAATACGAGTGCCCATCCTTGGTTATTAACTGAGCAGCAAAGTGATGCATTAAAAGAAGTCATAAAAAAAAAAAAAATTCCAACAGGATTTGCTGCAAATATAAGCGGTCTTGTATCAAAGAAAGGTGATTTTGGGCCATGGTTGAAAACACATGATTGACATACCTTCATCAAGGTGAGTCATGTTCTCTATTTACAATATATTTGTAAAATTGCATGTACTTTTTTTTGTATTATTTTGTACAATATATTGAAAAGATAATTTTTTAATCATTGCAGTATGTCCTACCTCTATCTCTCCCGCACCAATTTGACAATAGTGTTAAACAAGTTATATACGATCTTGAAGAATACATGAGGTTAGAAGTGTTATTTCTTAGACTTGTACATATATTATATTTATGACTTGCTTTACTTTTTATATAATTTATTATATATTTTTTTCTAAAATCCTGTTTATATGTTCTTGCGAGTTGAATCTCTTTTATGTGGTTATCATCTAGAGAAATTGATAAAAAAGATATAAAATATTGGAAGAGAAAAATTCCCCAGCTTATGTGTGAAATGCAAAAGTGTGTACCTCCAACTTTTTTCAATGCTCAAGAACACTACCTCATACATCAAGTTGAGGAGATTGAATTGTGTGGACCTATACAAACTAGGTCAATGTGGATGGTTGAGAGGAACTTGAAATTTATGAAGGGCTTGGTTCAACAAAGAGCACATCCTGAGGGTTCTATGGTGGATGGATATATGGTATACCAAACCATGGTGTACATTAGTGAATATCTTCCCAAGTTTGCAACAAATATCCATGTAGATCACATTTGGGATCCTAACTCTATTAACAAATTCAAAGGGGAGTACTTGATGGGGAAAGTTAGATTGAGGAAAGTGAGAGGTAATTATATGATGTTATTGTAGTTTATTAATTCTTATACATCTTCAATATAAGTTTTTTCTAAGCAATCTATTTGTTTTTTTTACAGTTGGTCATGAGTGGGATGCACTACATTTGTATATTGCAAACAATCTTGATTGGATGACGGTATGGATTCAACAATCTCAAGAAAATGATCGCTCATTAACATGGGATGGTGTTGTATCATTGGTTAAAGAAGCTCATCGTAATGGAGATCTCAATGTTACACCAATGGTACTTGATCTAGCATATGGTTTAAGAGGTAGAAAGGTATGTATAAGTTTACTAACCATGACCCATAAGTTTAATATCAACTCATGGATCGATGCAAATAATCTTGACATGTTTGAATAATTGCAGATCAAACACCACAAAGCTATGTACTACCATGACCATAAATTTTGCATAAAAAAGTTAGATGACAAGAAGAAAAATTATGATTCTAGGATAAGTGCAATCTTTGAGGTCACTAATATTTCATCTAGAAATGACATACATCCTTAACAATCTAAAAATCAATACTATGGGATTTTGGATGATATACTTGAGTGCAACTTTGATTCATTCAAATTAGTTCTATTTGTTGTCAAATGGTACAGGCTATGAATCAATCAAAATGATCCTGATAGGACTATTATTGAACATGATAATGGATTTACAATGATTAATACAAGGTCATTTGAGCTAGTTGGAGATGAGCCCTATGTTCTTCCAAGCCAATGTGAGCTAGTGTTTTACTTTGTCATTCCACATAAACCAGGTTGGTCATTTGTTGTTAGACATGATCTAAGAGGAAGGCCGGTACAGTATAATGTGATGGAAGGAGAAGATACTGAAGAATTAGAAGATGAAATAAATGATGACCATGGATGACTGTTACATAATGAAGAAGAAGAAGAAGAAGAAAATGATGATGATTCCAGTGATGCTAACAATGATGGTGATGATGGTGAAGACCATGATCATGGTGATGAAGATGGTGTTAAGCAAGGTGATGATGGTCATGATGATGATGGTCCTGATGATGATAGTCATGATGATGATGATGATGATGATGATGATGATGATGATGATGATGATGATAGTCATGATGATGATGATGATAGTCATGATGATGACATGGATGAGGAGAATGATCAATAACATGATCAATGAAATGTATGTCAAGGTATGATCAATGTCATGTATAAGGTATTGATTTATTCATAGAAATTTAAATTAAGTTATATGTGTTTAACTCTATAGTCATGGAGTATATTTTTTATCATGTAAATTTTGTCTTCTATGTAATTTTTAGCTTACATATCATTTAATTTTTGGCTAACTTAAGATAAATTATTTACATATGTAGGAAATTTAACGCCTTTGACATGGATCGACAGGTATAATTTATTATTTTCTTTCCTTCTCTTTAGTCAAAAAAATATATAGATCCTACTATGTCTCTCATTTGATGGATTGTAGTTATCACCAATTAGGTATTTGTCTGATCTGTCTTCCTCAAGTGAGGAAAATGCGGGAATAGAAGACAAAAGTGAGACATCTAGTAGGTCTAAAATAAGGAGATCAACTAGAGGTCAAAAGATTAGAAGAAAATTTGATAAATGAATGCAATTTTTCCTTGCTGAGGGGGGATCATGTTCTTATGATAATGAGACCAAAGGTGATAGGAAGGTTCCCTTAAGGTACACACATCTTCAGAAAGAATGGGTACCCAAGTAACTACCTCCAATTAACACTAATTTTTTTGTTAATGAAAGGATGGCATAAAGGTCAGTTATAATCAAGTTGTTGAATTGATGGAGTATGTAGGACCTTGTTACAATTACAAGAATTGGATGTGGATTGTGTAATATAAAAAATGTATGCATAGGTATGCATTGTCAGAAAATTATATACAATGCAAAGAAAATGATCAAACTAAAAGGCTCGCTATGTATATTGATGGAAGGCCAAAAGAAGCAGGAAATATTGTAGGTTTTATAAATAGTTATCGACCTGTGTCAACTAATAAGTGGTGGAATTGTATATTCAAGGCACGCGAGGGAAATCGAGTATTTGTATGTGCGATAAAATCAATAAGTGCAGGGGAAGAGCTTCTGATAGATTACAATTTGAATGGTGTAGATACAAAAAAATTTCCTATCATGGGACTGGTAAGTATAACATTTAAACCAATTGCCTCCAATTAATATTGACTAAATGGACAATCTACTATTTTATTAATAATTTTTTTTGGTAAGTTTATTACTTTCATTTCGCTTCTGATTGCTAAGAATTACTAATCTTTGTCACAGGGCGACATGGATCCACCTCAACATACAAGCGAGGATGTTCCTTATAGTACATCTTCTTCATCAAAGATAAACCTTAATTAGTGTAATCTACAAATTATATAGAAACAAATGTCATATTATTATGTTCTTTTCTTTATGGCTTTGGAGTTACTTTGATAGAATTTTACTGATATTGATGTCACAACTTGATACTTATTGATAGAGAAAAGCAAAAATGGTAGCAGATCAATTGTGATCTGAAGTTGAGGCAGCATTTATAGATGACATTGCATCTAACTCTAACCATGTATTCATGGCTACTCAAATAAAAAATAAATATGGTAAAGAAATTCTTAACCTTATAATGGAAGCAAAAAAAATTGAGATAGAGGAACTCAAAGAAGAATTGATACGTAGATTAAATTGTATTAATCTAAGCAGTAATTAATCTTAAGCAATAATTAAAGTTCAATAGATGTTTATATTTTATACTATCTAATGGATCATGATCTAAAATATGATGCATTCTTCTTACAAGATTTTTTGACACCTATGAATCGTGGTCAATATGGTGAGGGTTGTAGCACTGCACAACCTTCATGTAAATAATCCTTAAACCTTTAACCATTGATTTAACCTTTGTATGCATTATTGACTCAACTTATGTTTGGGATGCTTCTAGTACACAATTTAATCTTTATCCATTGCAAATGTATTTTCTAACAATGTATTCTTTAGCTTATGATGAAGTGCAGACACCTCCTTCGATCAATATTCCGCTATTGATGGTTGCATTGTTCGCAACAAGGTGCTTGCAAACATCTTCCTCTATACCAGCTATAACTGGTAAAACCTTATTTTTCTATATTTTGTTATGTGCTAATCATGCATTGATTATTTTTATTGTGTGAATTTTATACACTGCATGGACCTATTTTGTGCACTAATAGATACACCTACACCTGGTACAAGAACAAATTAGACTAGTACTAGTGAAGATCGACCATTTCCTGGATCAGCCCATATTACTAGTACTGGTTTGTTTGCGGGGACATTGTTGTTGAAAAAGAACAATATGTTTCCGTTAAAAGTACCAAATCTTCCAAGTGCTTTAAAATTGTTATTATTTATAGTTTAATTATAGTTTACTTATACATAACTCATTTTGGACTGATAATCCCATGATATTTTTGTAGGAAATGATGTTTTTTATGATCATCTTTTTGAAATGACATTGAAGCTATTCAGGCCCACCATATGTAAAAGGTATGTAGCTTCATAATATTGGTACAATATTTTTCTTATCTTCCATTTATCATACTATATTAAAGTTATGATATCTAACAATTTTGTTTTTTCAAAGAAGGTGGAATGAACAGGATGCTAACTTAAAAAATCAGCTCATTAAATCTTTAGAGGACCTCTTTGGAAATAAAACTTTTGACAGAGTCATGATTCTTAAAAGAGCATCCAAACATATAAAGACTGTGAGGGACCAATATAGAAGGGCTCTAAATGATAACCCAAAGTATGAGCATCCTCCTATGATTCCACCGATGGAGTGGAATGAAATAATGGAAGATGCAAAAGAGAAAAGGCTAAAGGATAGTGGAATTCAACCAGAAGATGACAAAAGAAGGTATGTTGTGATAGTATTAAGTAGAATTTAATCATGCACTAATTAGTGATCTTTGTAAATATATAATCTAACATGTTTCAAACTTTTCATAGAGTGCAAGACACATCAAAAGCCACACAAGCGAGATTAACAAAGGTTGGCCAACACAAACTTGGTTCTGATGGCTATATGAAACTTCACTCTCGACTTGTAAGTAGCAGCATTGGAATTTCATATCAAATTTTTATATATAAGGTTGCAAACAATTCTATTTAATCAAATCATACATGTAAAAGTGACGATATTAAACAAAAAATACAGGGCACATAATTCAATGTAGAGCCCATAGATGAAGAAAAAAGAATAGCCTTGAAGGAAGGCTATAAAGTCATGGCTGGATGCCTATGCCAAGAATGTGAAAGCCATAACAAAGAATCTACTACACTAGATGAGACACAAGTAAATTGGTCAAATGAAAAGTAAATCAAATTGAATAATAAATTTCAAACATAAATTGACTATTTCATGATAACAATGCGCATGACATTTCACTACAACCTTCAAATCCTATCACAAAACCTGGGCATGATGATGGCCATGATGTGCATCATAGTGGTGGAGGTATTAATTTTCTATTGGAAATAAATTACGTAATTATTAATAGAATTTAACATCTTTAATTGCAATTGGCCGTGTAACCTTTTTTTGAATATTTTAGAGCATGTTGAGGTGGCAAAAGATCAAAATTTTATTGTACATGATGATGTGGCATTTCCAGGTGAATAAAAATGCATGTTATGTTCTACTGGTTAATGAAATACTTGTAACAATAAAAAAAAGTATGCGAATTTAACCCATTTACTTGTTATTGCAGCATACCCCCTCTTTAGTGTAGTAGCCTCGTGCTCCTTGAGACATGAGGAAGCATCATAATTTGAGATCACAACCACAAGATGAGGAAGATAATATTGATGCTCCTCTCATCCTTTACCTAAATAAGAAATCTAAGAAAAACCCAAAAAAGAAATGATTTCTTAAAAATGCTCTTTGATAAAACTTGTTTGATTAACTTTGTTGGATAATGAAAGAACGTTGTTTTAAGTAATTATCTATGAATTTTGTGTATTAATATTGAATTATATGTCACATTAATGAATATTGTTATGTGTTAATGAATTCTTGATTAGTGTTGTGTATTAATGAATGTTATATCATATTAATGAATGTTATGTGATTGTATTGATTGAATGTTATAGTTCATAAATGGATGAATGAAGTGTGTAATTAGATGTTAATAAGGAATTTATATTGATGTTAGGGGGAGGGGGGGGTGAGGTAGTCAAGGATGGTGGATCCAATTAAGGACAGTCCAACCTTGCAGCCAATCAAGAACACAACAGAATAACACAACAAGATATGCTTAAATCAGAGTTTCCATTAACATGCCCAGCTGTAAGGCCTTTCGAGTTAGGGCCAATTACAAACAATAGTAATTCAAAAAGATCAACAAGATCCAATCCAACACCAGCTAGTCCATTTTTGAGACAAATTAGCAACTGATGGAAACCCTAAGGCAAATTTGAATTTGTGCTCGCAAGCCACCAAGCAATCTCCTTGTCTCCAAGTATGCAAACCACTAGCTCTGATGTTACCAACTATTAGATAACAATCTAATCTGCAAGATCTGGCAAGATCTTTTCCACAACTTCACTTATCTAGTTCTCCCAAATCAACTCTCAGAACTTCCAATCTTATGCCTAAAACATCTACCCAAACATCTTGTAAATACTAATCATCAGCCACAAGTCGACTGGATAAAACAATTAACTCCTAAAAACAAATATTAAATGCAATACAAGTTGGCTCTCCAATAGCCTTAAAATTATTTAATTCAACATGTCGGCCTCTAGATCCACATAGGAGAATCCAACAAAATCTACCAATATTAAATGCACCAAGTCAGCCAACCAAATCTCTAAGAGCACCCGTCGATAAGCCAAACTACTAAGTGTCAGGAAATATGCTGAGAAAACATACCAATCAAGCTCCACAAGCATTACCAAGCACCAAAAATGTTGAGCTTCCTTCAATGACTGAGGTTCCTTCAGCGACTGAGTTCTCTAGCAACCAAGCCACTTCAGTGACCAAGAAATAAACATAAACACCGATACCCCATCGATAAACGAGCACTAAGAAAAAAAACACCAAGTCACCGAGTGACCATCATCAATCGAGATCCACCAGAACTTCCAACTTAGAATCACCACCAAGATCACCGAGCTCCATCGGTGAAGTGAAACAAACTTTGATTGAGAACTATCACCCAAATAAATGAGTGAAAGTAGGTCTTTACCAAGCTCATCCACTTCCTTGACCGAGTGCCAGAAAATCACAAGGAACTGAACAAGAAGCCAGGATGCCACTGCATCAGTGATTGTATTGATTGAATGTTATAGTTCATAAATGGATGAATGAAGTGTGTAATTAGATGTTAATGGGGAATTTAGATTGATGTTAGGCGGAGAGGGGGTGAGGCCAGATGAGCTTCCACCTTCACGTCGTTGGCCTTGTTAAGTAGAGAATATTAAAGTATTATTGAAACCAAGTGAAGCTCAAACTAACATACCTTCATTATTTAATCAATTTCATTCATTCTAGGTCTTTGCTCATAAGTGTATTTTGAATGTGTCATTGTCAGGAAACTATCAAATAAAAAACTAAAAGGGCCAATAGTCAACTTCTCATTGTCATTATCTGGCATGATTCAACTTCATTTTGTGTAAGTATTCTCATATTGAATTCCCTAACCTCTCTTGGCCTAATGTGGATTATTTCATTGGTTTTTTTTTTTGAGTAGGTGAAGTGTTAAATCATTTCCTATCTTCTATTCTTAATTCATTCAAACTACAAGAGGGCCTGACAGATATACTCAACATAGAATTGACTACTAGTCTAGGAAATTGAACACACTAAGTCTTTGGCTTGAGAGAAAGAGTTGGGTAATGTTGTTTCTGGAGACCTATGTAATTGTCCTTAGTGGCCTCTTTTTTTTTAACAGGTTATTTTTATATATATGTAGTGTTCATGTTTTTTTTAATATAGATTCTTTTTGTGTATATGCTAGTGCTATGGAACCCAAATAAATAATTATAAATGTAATAGATAATGTATTCGATGAAGGAATTTATGTACCACATTAAACCAAAATCCATGCTTAATGCCATTTTGTGTAGTTCCTGAGTGTCTGACTCAGGTTATAATCCAAAAAAATTTATCCATATAAAGTGTCTTTACTAAAATTTTAATCTAGTGCAATGAATTTCATTTCATTATTAATAGATGATATATGTAGTCATGAGATTTTAGATATGTGATTGTTTCTTGTTCTTATTTTCAGCAAAATGAGTTTGTCTATTAGCATACCAGATTTTCTATTTTGGTTGGAATTTTTTGTTTTAAGCTCCTAATGTTTATGACAATTCACTTTGGTCTAAAAACTAACAACTTTCTCATGAGAAATACCAAAATGAAACACATTGATTGTTTGTCCACTCCACATGCCCACTTGTTGTTGCCCTCTGAAAAATTGACTTAGATTAGCCATATGTTGCCTTACCTGTTTGAGGTAAGCCAAACTCGGTTCAATTCTCTTAACAATGGTACATATCCATCCAAGTGCAACAACCTTCAAAGATTTGTAGCAGTAAAGAGAATCCCCATATTTTATCAGCCTAACATAGTCTTTGGCCACTTTGGCAATGAGATTGTGAGAAATATTGATCTGGCCAAGGGCCAACTTGTAGTGATCTTTATCATATAAAACATTTAGCAGATCTCCATAAAATGGATGCACATCATCTTGGCAGGGTAAATCATCTTGGCAGATGTCCATAAAATGGATGCACACCATACCTATTAGTTGAACTAGAATTTCTTTATTGTAGAATTGATTTAGTATAGAATATTTTCCAGTAGGATTTTTTTTAAAAAGAAAGGTTTTCATAGCATTATCTACCACTTGAGAAAAAGTTTCCATAGCTAAATTTCCTTGCCATAAAGTTAATATTTCTCTAAAGACTTACAAGTTAGTAAGTCCTCAGCTAAAGGGTTGATAAACTAAATAAAGTTTCAAACATATGAATAGATAAAACTCATACAAGCAAAAGCTGGAGCCAAATTGAATAGCATTGGCTATTTGTCAGTAGAAGGTCCCTGCTAGAACAGACACATTTGTCACTTCATTAAGATGACAATTGTGTACTAAGTTTCTTAACTGTATAAGTCATCATCATCTTTATTATCTCCTATAGCAAATACATCTGAAGCACTAGCAGAAGCACCACTAGGTCTATTTGGAAATCAAAATTCATAACCAAAGCCTTTGGGAATATTTCATTGACTCCTCAAAATGAGCAACCTTTATTTCAGGTACCTTATCACTATCATCCTCATCCATTGCCTTGGGGTTCTCACTTCTTTTTCTTTCACGTTCAATATCCTGTAAAAGTGAAAAGGAAAGAGAACATGACAAATTGAAATAATAAGATACAAGTTGAGGAAAATTGAATCAAAAAATGTAAAATTCTAACACACCAATTCAAAAAAAAAACCATTAAGAAATTCATAACCATCTCTAGTTTGCAAAAGTCACCACAATTGAAACTCACCTTCTCAATATTTTCTCTAATAGCATACTTGCAAGCCCACTGACAAATCTCTGTAATATCAGCTCCACTGAATCCTTGGGTATAATGGGTCAGTGCCATTATAAGGTCCACATCCTTTGAGATGGGTGATTTTCTCAAGAAAGAACTAAAAATTTGATAACGTGAGGACTCATCAGGTAAGGGAATGTAAATCATCTAGTCAAGTCATCTAGGCCTTAGCAATGCAAGATCGATGATATCAGGTCTATTTGTAGCACCAATAATGAAAACTATTTTCTTGGCTGTCATACCATCCATCTCCATCAACAACTAATTAAGGACTCTGTCCACAACACCACTAGCGTCCCCAACACTTCTTCCACACTACAAACATGCAAACCAATTATGCATCACCAGTTAGAGCCTATCTCTAAAATATATCAAATAAAATGAAAAAACCCACAATTTCACACAAAGCAGAGCAGATGGATTGCTAGAGCCCAAAGCAGTCTGGAAAATAGAACGAGTAGGAACCTGCTGGCAACAAGCAGTAGAACGAGTGTGGACACCTAAAGATAAATATCTAGACTAATCACTGATCAAGATGACATTGGTGATTAGTCTGGATATTTATCTTCATTTGTTTTTTGCAAACATTTCATATTTCATCAAAATTGTGACTAATTGTAGGCGACATTTTGACTAATAGACGTCTAAAAATTGACCATTCTATGTCGAAATGTGGTGTCATGGGTTTGGCATCCTGGTCGAAGTGGCCAAATATTTTGACCAATATTGGTCTAAAGTGTGATGCAATTTGGTCAAAATATGACCGTCGTGAGTTTGGCATCTTGGTCGGAGTGGCCAAATATTTCGACCAATATTGGTCTAAATTGTGACCCACTATGGTTGAATGTTCGACTAATATATCACAACTTTCTAATGTTGTTTACAACCAAGATTGTCATCGATCATTCTATGGTTATAGTGATATGTCGATATTTCAATGACAAAAATAGTGACAAACCAATTGGTCGAGTATTCGACCCATTTGGGTAGAAACTTCGACCAATCATCCATTGAAAAAATGAGCAAATTGTACTAGTGTAACCTCTTGTGTCACAACCACACATCTTCATTTTTAGCCAATAAACAAAATTTTTTAGCATTTTCAAGATAAAATAGATTACCTTTAGATTGTCCACCAGTACCGACCAACTTTCCTATCTCATCATAAATTTTGATCTTTCTATGTTCAAATACAACTCAATGACCTGTGTTATTCAGTTATACCACACTGAACAGATTATAATTAAGTCCTTTCACCCAATATGCATTTTCACATATGATCTTATTGTTCAACAATATAGACCCTTTTCCTTTTACTAGATAATGTGTATCATTTCCTATTTTAATAGATCCACCATTATAATGTTCAAGGTATTCAAATTTCTCTTCATGACCAGTCATATGATGTGTACAACTAGTATCAATAATCCAAGTATCATTCTTGCTAACTTTAGAAATAAATGTTGTTTCAACATACCTTTCTTTTTCTTATGAATCTTATTTCAAAGCCACAAATACCACCTCAATGTCTTCATCAGTTTCGGTGTCAGTGTCATCATCATCATCATCATCTCCAACAAGGTAACATGCCTTCTTGCCTTTGTCTTTGTAATATTGATTACTTCTTCAGTCATACTGTTAGTTGCCTCTATGTCCTTGGTTATCTCTCCTATCAAACTTCCTTCTATTGGAGTTGATGAGAAAATAACCCACAGCTCCTAAGAATACCTACATGCAAACACCTATAACATAGAGAGAGAGAGAGAGAAGCTAAATAGGCCTGAACACATGGATCCATGAAAGAGGAGACATTCTTGATGTGCAAAAGCAAAAGTTGCAATTCAATAAAAATGAATGTTCTCAATAAGTTACAAAGTTATGAAAATAAGAGGAGATCAATCCTTATAAAAGGAGATCAATGCTTATAAAAGGAGATCAAAACCCTAAAAGGGTAAAACCTAGGTTTCACAATAATAATTAATAAAAAAATTAAAGATTATATGCTTAAAGTTTAGCTTTTAAGAAAAAAGAGATAATAAGTGACTTAGTAATTAAATCAATATGATTTAATTAATAAGTAAACACTTTATTATTTTAACATCCCCCTATTGGCATTAAGAGATGGTAACTGATAATCCTACTACTGGTACATGGAAATTAAAGTATTGTCATTGATTGGAAAAAAATGAAAGAGGTTCTTTTTCATCTCAATCTAAGGCCTAAAGATCTAAGGAGAACACTAATGGTGGATCGGTATGTAAAGAGACTAGTTTGGCAATCGGTGATAGTATGCAAGAAAGAAGAGAATATATCTACTCATCAAGAGAAACTTGTCGCTAAGAAAAATGCATCAGCAACCAAGGAAAGGATACAACCAAGGAAAGGGTGCAACTGGTAAGCAGTGGAAGAGAAGACAACAGGTTAATGTTCTTACCTATTCACAATAGAAGGAACTCAACCGATCAAGTGCAGACTTCGGTAGGAAAAGATGAATCAGGAAAGTCATAGTCAACTATCTGCTTAACCAACTCATTGATCAGGATTTACTGCACTAAATCTGAAATATTTTGAGTTAACATGGTGATCAGTTTGTGGTGTGTTTAAAGGTTTTAAAGCCTAAGTATGTGGCTTTAAAGGATGAAGTTATCTCATGTGAAGGAAAAGTGATTGACATGCATCTATTGTTTTCTTCATAAAGAAGATAAAGTAAGGGCATGCATCAGATGTGTCCTCAAAAAACTAATACTTTTCTGGGTGATGAATCTGAAGGAGATCTGCAATTAGGTTATGCATGAGAAGTGCATTTAGGGTAAGAACTCTATATATTCTTCTACCTATCAAGAATATAGTTTTCCCTCATTCTTCCAAAGCAAAGAGTGACCCTATACGTTGAAGAAGCTAAGGTGAATAGAAAAGAGAAGTAAAGAGAGAAGGGTGTGCAAAGAAGCACAATAGTAAAGGAGGACATACCAGAAGTGACCGGTGATGTTTCTCAGTTGACCATGATAGAGATCTTATCAGGCTATGTAAAGCCATTTGTAAAAGGTCAAATCCTTCTAATTTTTTCTAACCATTACAATAGCTAAATCTTAGTATTTTGGGTGGACTCTAATAGGTCCCTTGTATTAAATCCCTTAATCAAGTGACATCTTCTCGGGTGTTCTAAGTCCTCTAACCAAACATGGACTAATCAGCCTTATTGTATCAAATATCTTAATCGGGTCGCATCTAATAGTGTGATGTTGTAATCCTTTAATAGGGAAGGCTCCTAAAAGGGTGCACTTCAGAAGAGTGCAAAATTTGTGAGGTCTCCTCACATCGTGGTTTTCACCCGATTTGGGTTTCCATGTGATAAATCTAGTGTCACTCTGTGATTGATTACTTGATGTTACTTTTATGCTTGAATCTATTTTGTTGGTAATCATAAGTTCACTTCATAAGATTTATTAGATAAGTTTTATAGGTGTTGATTCACCCCTCCCCTCTCAGCACTAGTTGCAAGTATCAATTGGTATCAAAGCATTCAGGTTTCTTTTCTTTACTGCTTAACCGCATAAAGAAAAGGTCAAGATGATGAGAAAGGAAGGAATAAAGTTTTCAAAGGAAAACTTTACTCTCTGGTGCAACAAAATGAAGTTGTACATGAAGACCACCAGAGATCAATATTGGAATCATGTTACTTTACTCTGTGATTGTAGTGAACCCACTGGTACCCTATCACCTAATGAATTGAAAATCAAGATTGAACACATGGATGCCATGGATATGATAGACAATACACTACATGATCATGTCTATGATGAGATGGAAAACCTAGAAACTTCTCACAAGATGTGGGCTAAGCTACAACTAGTATATGGAGGTGACCCAAATGTACAAAGAGCTAAGGTTGAAAGCCTTAGAGGAAAGTATGATGACATGAGGATGAATGAAGGAGAAGACATCAAACAATACAACAACTAGATCAAAGAAGTGATCAACTCCATCAAAAGCACTGGAGGAAATCTCATTGAATAGGAGGTGGTTAAAAAAATACTTAGAATGCTCAGACCTTAGTATGCCATCAAGATCTCTACCATTCAAGATCTCAAATCGGTGACCATAGATCAAGTCACTCTAGACTCCCTAATCAGTAAGTTGACTGCATTTGAATTGAGTAATTTTGATAATAGTTTACCCATTCAGGAAGAATATTTTAAGTCTTCTATCAATATCTCTTCCACCAAAAAGGGAAGAGAAACCGGTAACTGCTCTACTGGTAAAATTGGAAATTGTGTTGAGAATCTACTCTCAGAAGAGATGGAGCAAGATGAGTTTGAAGGACTCATCGCTAGGAGATTTCCCAGAGGAAAAGGGAAGTATAAAGGAAAGCTTCCTCTGAAATGTTTCTCTTGTAATAAGATAGGACATATTGTTGCAAGATGTCCAAATAATGATAACAAAGACAAGAGCAACCGGTTCAAGAGTAAAATAGAGGAGTGCTACCTTGCATAAGAAGGAGTCACAGACAATGAATCTGAAGATCTAGAAATTGCATTTGTTGCAATAACAAAAGAGAGGAAAATGGTAAGTGAAATGGCACTTATATCAAGACCTCATCAGCATGATGATTGGATCATTGACAATTGATGTACTCACCATATGACCAGTGATAAGAACAAGTTTATCAGCTTGATGCTCAATGATGGTAGATCAGTAACCTTTGGAAATAATGCTCCCTGTGCTATCAAAGGTAAAGGTTCTATTGCACTTAGCAATGATGTTGTCTTTGAAGATGTGTACTAGGTAGAAGGACTCAAGTACAATTTAATGAGTGTTGCATAACTGAACAATAAAGGATTCCTATTGGAATTTGCACAATGTTCCTATGTAGTCAAGAACCAATCTAGAGTTCATATTGCAACTGCTAGATAGAGAAAAGGGAATATATTCTACCTATATTCAATGGAAGGATCCTATCTCATAGCATTAGTCAAAGGAGAATCAAGCAAAATATGTCTTATATCCAAAGAAGACAATTGCTAGCCATGGCACAAGAGGCTCTCCCACATAAACTTTGATAGTATTGTCAAAGTGAGAAAAAAGAAATCAGTTAGAGGACTCCCAGAGATTACAAAACCCATCAGAGGTGTTTGTAAAGATTGTCAGTTAGGAAAACTGATAGGAATAAGTTTCAATAGTAAATATTTCTTTGCTAAAAATGTTTTAGATCTTGTGTACATAGATTTGTTTGGACTGATGAGAACAAAGAGCTAATATAGAGACCAGTACTTCATGCTCTTTGTAGATGACTACTCAAGAATGATTTGGACACTCTTTCTTAGAGAGAAATCACAGACATTTCACATGTTTAAAATCTACAAGGCTAGAGTGGAGAAAGAGACCGGTAAAAGCTTGAAGTGTCTAAGATCAAATAGAGGAGGCAAATACACTTCTCAAGAGTTCACTCACTATTGTGAGGAACATGGCATAAAGAAGCAACTATCTGCACCTAGGACTCCTCAGCAAAATGGAGTAGCAGAAAGAAGGAACAAAACACTGATTGACTGTGCAAGAACCCTATTGATTCAGAAGGATCTTCCTCATCACTTCTAGAGAGAAGCTATCAACACTGCTATCTACACACTGAACTGAGTTCAAGTCAAAAAAGGAACTGGTAAGATCCCCTGTGAACTATGGATCAATCATACTCCTAGTGTAGGATACTTTAGAATTTTTGGTAGTGACTATTACATTAAAAGAGATATGTACTCTGGGAAGTTTGAGCCCAAAAGTGATGAAGGAATATTTTTGGGTTACCCTACCAAAAGTAAAGTCTATCGGTGTCTGAACAAGAGAATGGGAAAAATAATTAAAAGCATCATTGTAAAAGTTGATGAATATTCAGAACCAACTAAGAAGATCGGTCACAATGAATATGATAGCCTGCAAGGTCAAAATGAAGGAAATCTTCTTGAATGTAATGAAGTACCAATCGAAGATGAAAGAGAAGAACATGTGAATAGACATCTAGAGCAGGAGGCTATACCTAAAGTTGATAGAACAACACAAGATGATGAACAAGAAGTTGTTCATGACCAGGATGAAGAAATTGCTCAACCAAAAGAACCTGACTAGGAACAGAGACCAGTTCTCCCAAGGTATGTCACATATCACTCAACTGATAATATAATTGGTGACAAACATGAAAATTTCTTGACTAGGAAAAAGGCTAGAGAGAATATATGTTTGTTTTCCTGTATTGAGCCCAAAACTACCAGGGAATCTCTAGAAGATGAAAATTGGGTCAAGACCATGGAAGAAGAGATTGAGAAAATAGAAAAGAATGATACATGGGTACTTGTGCCTAGACCATAGTACAAGAATGTGTTTGGGACAAAGTGGGTCTATAGAAACAAGCTAAATGAAGAGGGAAAAATAATAAGAAACAAATCTAGATTGGTCTACAAAGGATATGCTCAGGAAGCTGGACTGGACTATGGAGAAACCTTTGCACCTATGGCAAGGTTGGAAGGAGTGAGAATTATTCTTTCCTATGCTATTCACAATAAATTCAAGGTATACCAGATGGATGTAAAGTCTGCATTCCTGAATGGAATACTAGAGGAGGAAGTTTACATTAAACAACTAGAAGGTTTCACATCCACACAAAAGGGTGATATGGTCTGTAAACTGAAAAAGGATCTTTATGGACTAAAACAAGCTCCAAGGTCTTGGTATGAAATGTTGCATTCATACCTCTTGACTATAGGATTCACAAGAACCGAGGACAACATCAACATATATCTCAAGACTAGAAAAGATGGGAACCTAATTGCTAAAATTTTTGTAGATGATATCATCTTTGGAGGAGATGGTGGGATGAGCAAGGCCTTTGCTGAAGAAATGAAGAACAAAGTTGAAATGTCTATGATAGGACACATAAAATTCTTCATTGGACTACAGGTACATCAACTAAAGAAAGGTATCTTTATTTCTCAGTCCAAGTGTGTAAAATAAATTCTTAAAACTTTTGGACTTGAAGAATCCAAACTGATTAGTACTCTGATGATAACTAACCTCAAGTTATCAAAGGAAGATGATGCCAAAGAAGTGAATGAAACATTGTATTGTTCCATGATAGGAAAACTGTAGTATGTAGTACATAGTACACTGGACATTGCACATGAGGTTGGCATAGTAGCAAGATTCTCTGCAAATCCTAAAGAGACACATCTAATAGCAGTGAAGAGAAATTTTAGATACCTGAAAGGAACTAAGGAGTATGGCTTGTGGTTTCCTCACAAGGGAGGCTTCCAAGTAAAGGCTTACACTTATGTAGAATGGACTGGAAATATTGATGAAAAAAAGAGAAGAAGTGGTGGTGCATTCTTTCTTGGTGAGAGGATTGTGTCATGGACTAGCAAGAAATAAAATTGCATCTCACAGTCTATAACATAAGATGAATATGTTGCTACAACAATCAATTGCACATAGGTAATCTAGATCAAACAGCTACTGGAAGGAATCCAAGAACTGATACCTGAACCAATTGAAATATACTATGACAATACTAGTACAATAAACATATCCAAGAACCCTGTTATGCACTCCAAAACAAAGCACATTGCCATCAAGTATCACTACTTAAGAGAACTTGTACAAAACAAAGAGGTAAGATTGGAGTATGTTCACACAAAAGAATAGATTTCTGATATCTTCACAAAGCCATTACCAAAGAGAACTTTTGAGTACCTCATAGGTAAACTAGGGGTGATACCCCTCCCTGATCATCACTAAACTTTCAAAGGTGTTCATTAGTTCATCATGTATCAATAGAGGATTTCACTCCATCTTATTTGGACTAATGAAAAGGATTGCTTCTCGAAGGGGGAGAAGATTTGATAAAGGTAGTCTTTCTAGCTAGCCTTTGGCATTAATGTCAAAAGGGGGAGAGTTTGGCAATAAATCGGTAGATGACAGGCTGGTAGTGACTGCACACAGAAGATTGTTGGCATAAGGACAAGTGACATGATTGTCGGTAGATGATAGGCCTATAGTGACTGCACACAAAATATTGTTGGTATAAGGACAAGTGACATGATTTCCTATTAAGGTTTTTCCATCAATGCCAAAAGGGAAGATTGTTGGCATTAAGATATGGTAACCGATAATCCTACTACCATTACATGGAAATTAAAGTATTTTCATTGATTGGCAAAAAAAAAAAGAGGAAAGAGGTGTTAGGAATAGTCCTAAGAGATAACTGAAAAGGGGGGGGGGATGAATCAGTTATCTACAAGTTTCAATTCTTTATCCAATTAAGTATACTTAAAATTTAAGCATAAACACAATGAAAGAACTCTTGAACAGAATGCCAAAATTTTCATTACGGGGAAACCCAAATAGGTAAAAACCCCGGTGGGAATTAAAACCCACTAATAAACTGCACTAGTGTATAATGATCTTTGTTAGAAGATCTTACAACCTTGTTAGGAGTTGATCTTTATAATATAATAAGTATAATGACCTAGTCAAAGGTTTGACCCTGTTAGGAGTGTTTTATGATTGACCATGTTAGGGGTGAGGATGTAGTGTCTGAGAGCTCACTGCTTAAAGGGGTGAAGGATGCAACCTTCAAAATAATAGATACACACTATATCTGGATCTTGGTGAATTGTAAGGTAGACCTATTGTCTTGATCAAGTCCAATGAATAGCACACTCTATCTTCTTTTTCACCTAGACATCTTCTTAATGACACAATATTTTGCACTCTCTGCTCTGCTCTAATCTTTCATCTCCATGTCATTCCTCTAGCGATCACAAATGACTGCCTATAAGTATCTTTCCTCTAAATGATATAATCAAGTTATCCTATTAGAACCATATTTAAATCATATTAGAGAAATAATAACACTCTCCAATAACATCTCTTTTGGCTCTACTAAGCACACAACACAACCTAGGACCTGTCCAAATCAATAAGTGTAGACGCACGCTACACACTGTCAGCTCTACCAAATTAATTGATAATTTCTCTGAATTACATCATGCACTCTTAAACAAACATTCTTAACTCTTCTCCAATCACTAATCTAAGCATGCATACCGAAATGATAGGCACAACTCTTGTACCAATATAATCTCTATTGGCTCTTCTGGATAAACATAGGAAACTACAATCGGTGAATACAAAATACATAACTTCACTTCTACTACACATCAAACTCTTCATCCATGATTGTAACAACACTAATATGTCTCTATCACATATCCAAATGTGCAAGGCTCCATGATAACTATACGACCAATCACTCATAGAACACTACATGTAACTCTGTCAGGAACACTGCTGACACAAGATGCTACATAACTATATGTGCTAACAATCAACCTCTGTGTCCATGATATCATGCTAATAACATGTCCATGCTACATATACTCAAAGCTTATTGCATAAGTCTTCCACATATTCTACTTACCATATGTTGTCATCAATGACAAACATACAGTCAGCACTGGCTTGCTGGCAAATCTCCAAAAATCTCCCCCTTTGGCATTGATGGCAACATATGGAATGAAAAACACCACCAATCCAAATGAACAACTATTTTATAAATTTCTTCATTTCCTCATCAAAACTCCCCCAAGGATTAATCCTCCATCTACTGTAATATTCTTCAATATTCTCCATTTCCTCAACTGAACTTCTTCCATGACTATAGACTACTCCCCCTTGCTGTTATCTATTACTCCTCCTTAATTCTATATGAACTCCCCCTTTAATACTATTTTTCATGACTATATACTACTCCCCCTTTGAAGTCAATGGCAAAGGGAACCAAACATTTAAGCACTGGTACTACTCCTGAAGTAGAGTAGTCAACCATCCATCAGTCACTGAGGACTAATGCTCTCTCCTCTTTTTTTAATCAGAATCAGGGAAGTGAATTACTCTGAACTTCTCCCTGAGATACTCAAAAGTATCCTTTGGTAAAGGCTTTGTGAATATATCTACTAGTTGATCCTTTGTACTCACATAATCCAATTTGACTTCTTTCTCTGCCACTTTCTCTCTTAGGAAGTGATACTTAATCTCTATGTGTTTTGTCTGTGCATGCATCACAAGATTCTTTGACTTGTTAATAGTGCCAGTGTTATCACAATGAATAACAATAGGATAATCAATCTGAATTCCAAAATCATTTATCATCTGCTTGATCCAAATGATTATAGAACAATTCAAGGCTACTACAACATACTCTGCTTCTGTTGTTGACTAAGAAATACAATTCTTATTCTTGCTTGTCCAAGTGATTAGTCTATCACCAAGAAATATTGCTCCTCTTGATGTACTCTTTCTATCATCCACACATCTTGCCCAATCTACATCTGTATATATATGAAGATCAACATTCTCTAAATTAGGATACAATAGACCATAATCTATAGTGCCCTACAAATATCTAAATATTCTCTTTACTACCATGAGGTGACTTTATTTAGGTTCTCCTGCAAATCTTCCAACTATGCCAACTGCATTAGAAATATCAGGTCTAGCTTGAGTAAGATATATGATTTTACCAATCATAGACTTGTACAATGTTATATCTACTACTGGAGAATCATCTTCTTGTGTAAGTTTGCATCCTATTATCATAGGTGTACCCATTGGCTTGCAATCATCCATCTTGAACTTCTTCAATATCTCTTTCACATACGTAGACTGATTAATGAAGATACCTTTATTGTCTGCTACATATTTAATCCCAAAAAGTATTTTATAGCAATCATGCTCATCTCAAACTTTCTCTGCATCTCCTTAGAAAATTTTGCACTAAGTTTGTCATTACCCCCAAAGATAATGTCATCAACAAATATAGCTACAAGTAGTAAACTTTCAGATGTCTCTCTTATAAATAGATTACAATCTACTGCTCCTTTCTTGAATCCAATTTTTGTTATATATCCATCAAGTCTTTCATACCAAGCTCTAGGGGCTTTCTTAAGTCCATAGAGGGATTTCTTCAATCTACATACCATATCAGGCCTGTCTGATAAGGTGAATCCTTCTGGCTGCTCAATGTACACTTCTTCCTTTAACTCTCCATTCAAGAATGCTGACTTAACATCCATCTGATAAACTTTGAATTTTTTGAATGTGGCATAAGCTCAAAACAACTTAATAGCTTCTAATCTACTCACAAGTGCAAATGTGTTTGAATAATCAATACCTTCTCTTTGTGCATATCCTTTTCATACTAAGCTTGCTTTATTCCTTACTATTGTACCATCTTCATTCATCTTGTTTCTAAATATCCACTTGGTTCCAATCACTTTCTTATCACTAGGTCTTGGGACCAGTTCCCAAGTATCATTCTTAATAATCTGATCTAGTTCTTCTTTCATAGCATCATGCCAATCTGAATCATTATTTGCATCTTCAACACTTAAAGGTTCAATCTGAGATAGTAAACATACCACTTCATTGTCTGCTGAATTTTTTTTTTTTTATCTTGTTGTGACTTTGTTGCTTTGATCTCCAATGATGTCATCCTTAGAGTGATATCTAGATGTAAACATTGGAACTTTAGGTGATATTGTCTCATCTTCCTTTTGATTTTCTTCTTCACTTGTTTTAGGGTCATTGAATAATACATCAATACTATCAAACATCTCTTCAACAACTGTCTCACTAGTGGAAGGACTGGGTTCTTCTTCAATCATAGGTGCATAATCATGATGTCTTTCTTGCACCATAAACTTTTCATCAATCTTAACATGATCCCTTTCAATGGTCTTCTTCAATCTCAAATTAAAAAATCTATAAGCTTTTCTTTTAGTAGAGTAACCAAGGAAAATACCTTCATTGCTTCTTGCATTAAACTTACCTATTGCTTCATCCCTCTTGATGTAGCACTCACTTCCAAAGATTCTAAAGTATTTCACTATGGGAACATTACCAACCCATAGCTCATAAGGTGTCTTGTCTATGCTAGGCCTTAATTGTATTCTATTGATGGTATATACTAATGTATTGACCGCATCTCTCCAATAGGTGTGTGCAACTTTTCCTTCAATCTGATGGTGTGTGCTATATCAAGGATGATCCTATTCCTTCTCTCTACAATCCCATGGTTCTAGGTGCACTCAATTGTCTCATTATTCCATGTTCTTTGCAATACTCATAGAATCTGTCAGAGGTGAATTCTCCTCCTTTATCTGATCTTAGACACTTTATCTTTAGTCTAGATTCATTCTCAACCTTAGCTTTGAATATTTTGATCTTCTCAAATGCTTATGAATTATCTTTCAAGAATGCAACCCACATCATTCTAGAATAATCATCAACAAAACAAATGAAATACCTTTCACCATAGTATGATCTTGTTTGAGTTGGTCCACATAGGTCTATATGAATCAAATCCAATTTGTTCTTTGTTGAATTATGCTTACTTCTGAATGAATTCCTCACATGCTTTCCCATCACACATTCTCTACAAATAGTATCAACTAGCTTTGATATGCTAGGTAGATCTCTTACTGCCTTTACATTGCTTATCTTTACTATGTTATCAAAATTGATATGACATAGTCTTTTATGCCATAGCCAACTGTCATCTACTTTAGCAACAAAACAAATTGCTTCTGAATTAAGCTGAAAAACATTACCTTTAGTCTTTGAACCTGATGTAATCATTACACCATCCTTGTTGTTAATGATCCACTTGTTGTCTTTAAACACCAACTTGTAACCTTTCTCAAGAAACTATCCAACACTAAGAAGGTTATGCTGCAAACCATCTACATAAAGAACATCATCAGTGTTGTTCCTTCCATCCAATGTGATAGCTCCTCTACCAATGATAGGTTTAGGATTTTTATCTCCAAATCCAACCATGTCACCTTTGTATTTGTCCAAATGAACAAATCTGTCTTTGTCACCTATCATGTGATGTGAACAACCGCTATCTATAATCCAATTTTTCCTTATTTATGCTTGTGAAATCAATGCTAGCTCTTGTTCCTTTTTCTCATCTTCACGATCCATCTCATCAAACATCTTCTCCATAATAGTAATGAATATCATTTCATCTTCAATTGAATCATCATCAGAAACTCCATCACCATCATAGTAACATTATTTTGTATACTTAGGCTTGCAATTAGTTCTTAATTTCTTAACTCTTGTAGGACACTTAGATGTAAAGTGACCAATATTATTATATGAGAAACATTTGAAAGGTAACTGAACTTCATACTTTCCTTTTCCTTTTCTTTCTTCCTTAGAAATCATAGCAATAATATCATCTATCTCTTTATCTTCATCTTCATTATCAAAATTATTGGAAGTGTTTAAAGATTTCTTACCATGGACTGATGCTTTGAAGGTTGTATCACTTTTAGGCTCTGTCTTCAATCTTGAAATCTCAAAAGCTGAAATTTTTCTAATCAAGGTCTCGCTCTTGAAATTTTTTGTAAGCTACATGGTCTCATCAAGGATGTTGATCTTGTTTCATACACTGTTGTAAGAGTAGTCATCAACTTATCCATAATGTCTTCCTCTGAGATCTCTCCACCATTGTTCCTGATTCCAGCAACTGCTTCATTAATCCTTTGGTTGTAAGCTCTGATGTCTTCTTCAGGTAGCATCTCTAATGCATTGTATCTTTTCTTCCATGTCTTTATGCATGCATTATTTTCTTGTGTATCTCCTTCAAACATGTCTTCTAGGTGCTTCCATATCTTGTAAGTTGTGTCTACTTTCTTTATCTCTAAAAAATCACTATCAGATAAGGCACTGATAAGGGATTTTTTGGCTATTTCATTCTGATAGAATAAATCCTTTTTCTTTCCAATAGCATCTTCCTTTGTAAGATCTTCTAGAGAGGGGATCTTGACTTCTTTGATAGCAAAAACTTCAAAAGAAATGCACTGCAGATGTGTCACCATTTTGTTCTTCCAATCAAGATAGTTCTCTCCATCAAACTTAGGACTATCTTTTCTAAAGAATTCCATTTGATCAACCTCAAGCTATTAAACTTTCTCTCTGAGGTACTTGGCTCTGATACCAATTGTTAGGAATAGTCCCAAGAGATAACTGAGAAGGGGGGGGGGGGGGGTGAATCAGTTATCTACAAGGATCAATTCTTTATCCAATTAAGTATACTTAAACTTTAAGCAAAAATACAATGAAACAACTCTTGAACACAACACCAATATTTTGGTTATGGGAAACCCAAATAGCTAAAAACCTCGGTGGGAATTAACACCCACTAATAAATGGCACTAGTGTATAATGATCTTTATTAGAATATCTTACAAGCATGTTAGGAGTTGATCTTTATAATGTAATAAGTACAGTGACCTAGTGAAAGGTCTGACCCTTTTAGGATTCTTTTATGATTGACCCTGTTAGGGGTGAGGACACACTATCTGAGAGCTCACTGCTCAAAGGGGTGAAGGCTGCAGGCTTCAGAATAATGGATACACACTATATATGGATCTTGGTGAACTACGAGGTAGACCTACTATCTTAATCAGTTCCAATGAATAGCACACTCAAACTTCTTTGTCACATAGACCTCTTCTTGATGACACAATACTTCACACTCTCTGCTCAGCTCTAATCTTTCATCTCCATGCCATTCCTCTAGCGATCACAAATGACCGGCTATAAGTATCTTTCCTCTAAATGATATAATAAAGTTAGCCTATGAGAACCACATGGAAATAATATTAGAGAAACAATAACACTCTCCAATAACATCTCTGTCAGCTCTACTAAGCACGCAATACAATCTAGGACCTGTCCAAATTAATAAGTGTAGACGCACGCTACACACTATCGGCTCTACCAAATTAACTAATACTTTCTCCTCAAGCTGAATTAAATCATGTGCTCTTAACCAAACATTATTAACTCTTCTCTAATCACTAATCCAAGCATGCATATGAAATGATAGGTGCAACTCCTGTACCAATATAATCTCTTTCGACTCTTCTGGATAGAGGAAACTACAACTGGTGAATAGCGACTGCATAACTTCACTTCTACTGCACATCAGACTCTGTGTCCATAATTGTAAAAACACTAATATGTCTCCATCACATATCCAAATGTGTAAGGCTCCATGATAACTGTATGGACAATCACTCAAAGAACACTGCCTGTAACTCTGTCAGGAACACTGCTGACACAATATGCTACATAACTATCTGTGCTAACAATTAACCTATGCGTCCATGATATCATGCTAATAACATGTCCATGCTATATATACTCAAATATTACTAAATAATACTTCCACACATGCTACTTACCATATGTTGTCATCAATGAAAAACATACAGTCAACATTGGCTTGCTGGAAAATCTCCAACAAGAGGTGCTTTGCAACTCAATCTAAGGTCTAAAGATCTAAGAACACAAGTAGTGGATCAGTATGTAAAGAGACTAGTTTGGAAATCAGTGACACTATGCAAGAAAGAAGAGACTATATCTACTCATCAAGAGAAACCAATCACTAAGAAAAATGCATCGGCAACCAAGGAAATGATACCACCGAGGAAATGATACAACTGAGGAAAGGGTGCAATTGATAAGCAGTGGAAGAGAAGATGACAGGTCAATGGTCTTGCCTATTCACAATAGAAGGATCTCAACCGATCAAGTGAAGAATTTGATAGGAAAAGATGAACAGGGGAAGTCATAGTCAATAATCTACTTAACCAACTCATTGACCAGGAGTTACTACACTAAATTCGGAAGACTTTGAGTTAACATGGTGATCAGTTTGAGGCATGTTTAAAGGTTTTAAAGCCTAAGTATGTGGCTTTAAAACATGATGTTATGTCATGTGAAGGAAAGATGCTTGACATGCATCTATTTTTTTCTTCATAAAGTAGATAAAACAAGGGCATGCATCAGATGTTTCCTCAAAAAACTAATACTCTTATGGGTGATGAATCTGAAGGAGATCTGCAATTAGGTCATGCATGAGAAGTGCATTTATCGAAAGAACTCTATATATTCTTATACCTGTCAAGAATATAGTTTTCCCTCATTCTTCCAAAGCAAAGAGTGAACCTATATGTTGAAGAAGTTAAGGTGAATAGAAAAGAGAAGAAAAGAGAGAAGGGTGTGCAGAGAAGTACAACATTAAAGGATAACATACTAGTAGTGACTGGTGATGTTTCTCAATTGAGCATGGAAAAGATCTTATCAGGCTATGTAAAGCCATTTGTAAAAGGTCAAATCCTTCTATTGTTTTCTAACCATTACAATAGCTAAATCCCAGTATTCTAGGTGGACTCTAACAGGTCCCTTGTATTAAATCTCTTAACCGGGTTACATCTTCTTAGGTGTTCTAAGTCCTCTAACTAGGCAAGCACAAACTAACCTTATTGTATCAAATCCCTTAACTAGGTCACATCTACTAGTGCATTGTAATCCTTTAACAAGAAAGGCTCCTAATAGGGTGCACTTCAGAAGAGTGTAGAATTTGTGAGGTCTCCCCTCACTGTGGTTTTCATGGGATTTAGGTTTCCAGATGATAAATCCAGTGTCACTCTATGATTGATTGCTTGATGTTACTTTGATACTCTAATCTATTTTTTTGACAATCATAAGTTCACTTCATAAGATTTATTGGATGTGTTATAGGTGTTGATTCACCCCTCTCTTCTTAACACCAGTTGGGATTGTCACTCCCTCAAGATAAACTTTGGGAGAAGCTAAAAACCTAGAAAGAACTACTGAAAGAAAATGGGTTCTGACAAAAAAAGACCTGATCAGGTACCCAAGTACAAAAGAGAGTCTCTATAAATTGGAGAAATAGAGAAAATCGCATGGGAAAAACTCTACTCCAAAAAGAGATGAAGACTAGTCTGAAGGACTGAAGAAGCCTCCAAAACTAGGAATGTTCCAGAAAATAAGAACAAGGATGAACATGTGGAACATCACTGAAGAAAGAAGTTGCAAAATCTGTCAAGAAGTAACTACTAATTTGAAGATCCTCCACATATGACCAGGTAGAGAAGACTATAATCTTCATGAGTGCCCTCAAATGATGTTGAACTCAAATCAAGAGGAAAACAAAGTTAGACAACTGAAGTTGAAGATACATAATATTGTAATCTGCATGAGTGCCCTCAAATGACACTACTCAAATTAGGAGGCAAACAAAGGCAAACACTTGAACTCAAAAATACAAATGGCATAAAAACACCAAAGTCTCAAGATTTGATCAATCAAAGATGAAAGAGTGCATCCCAAAATAGGAAAGAGAAGAGTGTGCATATGGTAAATGATCCATCTCACTGAAATACATAGGTACCCGGCCACTGTATCCACCTAGTACATAGAATCAAATACTAAATACATAGCTCACACTATCAAACTAAGGAAGATGTAGAACTAATAGTAGAAACCCCTCCATAATTTTGACAAGAGAGTAATGATAGGTACACTAAAAAGGATGTCCAATATGAAATGCATGATGAAGGAGAATCTGAAACATTGAAGGTACAGAGAGAGTAAAAACACATATAGAGATACTCGAGGCTAATGTCGTTGGAGGAATGCTCACATGACAAAAGTAGATGGAAAACAAAGGCAAATATCAAACCGCCCCTGGCACTTTATAATAGAGTCTGAGTACATAGAGCACAAACATGTGCAAGATCACATACATGCAATAGAATGATACTTTATCTCAGTGTGTGTACATAAAAAATGCTATAAAAGTGAAGTAAACACTGCTCAAAGAAGAGAAAAGGCTGTTGAAACAAAAGAACAGCCAAAGATGAGCCATCCCTCAAAGGGAAGAGATTCCAAGACTTGAAACATCCAAGATATCCACCAGATTGCAAAAAAGTAAGAATCTGAATAAAATATACCTAAAGAAAAATCTAGAAAAATAACTCACATCACTAGAAAGGTCTCAGAACAAGCTTTCCAATGATATATCATTTTCCCAAAATGGAGTCTAGATGTGCAGGATAGAGCTCCCAGAGTGCAAAACTGAACATCTAGGTTTGAAAATTTAAAAACATCATAAAAAAGAAGAATTATAAATTTAAATCTCTAGATCTAGATAGAGCTTGGAACCAGCTTTCTGACGATATCTCATTTGTCCAATTTTGACACCGTATGCTTTAGTTATGAGCAAAAAACCATAGGTATGTTGAAGGGCCCAAAAAATGGTGTAGAAGAGTGTTGATGCATGTTGACATCAACAAATGACGGGCTTAAAATTGATGGTCGTATGGCTGTCATGGCCAAAATCCACCTGGCAGATTTAAAAATGGGCCCTAGTCATCATATGACTAGGGGCTAAGGATGCATCCGCTACAAGGTTAAATTTGACGACCAAATGGTTGTTGCCACCCAAAAAAAAGAAAAAAAGAATTTTTTTTCACAATCACCATACTTGCATCGAGATGCATGCCCGGGTCGTCAAGCCCTGGTACACAATTTTTTTTTGCCTCAGAATGCAACGACATTTTATTTTGACATGTCGTATATGGATCTGGGGGTTCTTGGCTGCTACGAGCTCAACAATGAGGTCTGGTTGAGCAAAATATGCTCCAAAATATGAGTGACCACCTCAAGATCTATGTCGGGGCCATTTACAAATTATTTTTTGCCACAGATTCCAACTCTGTCCAAATTGGACAAATTTTATATAGATCTAGGGGTTCTTGGATGCTCTAAACACAACGATGAGGTTCGTTTGAAGCCAAGATGACCAGAAAGAGAGGTCCCCCAGATTCAATAGAAAAACCCTCTAAAATGTAGATCTTATGAACACGGTTGAATCTCTCAGAAAGAGGATAGGGAGAAATAGATATGAAGCTCTGATACCATATTGGGGTTGATGAGAAAACAACCCCCAGGTCCCAAGAACACCTGCATGAAAACACCTGTCATAGAGAGAGAGAGAGAGAGAGAGAGGCTTGAACACATGGATCCATGAAAGAGGAGACATTCTTGATGTGCAAAAACAAAATTTGTAATTCAATAAAAATGAATGTTCTCAATAAGTTACAAAGTTATGAAAATAAGAGGAGATCAATCTTTATAAAACAAGATCAAAACCCTAAAAGGGTAAAACCTAGTTTGCACAATAATAATTAATAAAATAATTAATTATTATATGCCTAAAGGTTAGCTTAAGAAAAAAGAGATAATAAGTGACTTAGTAATTAAATCATTACATGATTTAATTAATAAGTAAACACTTTATTACTCTAGCACCTTTCATTAGATCTTTCACTAGTTTTGTCATTGTCTTTCTTGTTAGGGAATCTAGTAGCAATATGGCCAATCTCTTTATATTTAAAGCATACCCAAGGTACTTTTAATCTATACAATTTCATTTATCTTTTTTCAATCTTCTACCCATTAATGCTTCAAGTTCATCAAGTTCATCCTCTTCACTTTCACTTTCACTTTCACTATCACTTTCATTTCTTATCCTATGTTTGCTACTTGATTTACCAATTTTTAAAGATGACATAAATGCAGACTCAACTATAGGAACAACACTATTGTCAAAATCATTCAACTCAAATACAGTTAGTCTACCGATTAGACTATCAAGTGTAATATGATTACTAGGAGATGATATCATCTCATGAATTACAGAGACTCTAATAGCATAGGAAAGTAATAAGGTTATGAGAATTTTACTTATAACATTTTCTTCATCAATGATTCCACCTCCTCCTTGGATAGCATTCACAACCTCCTTGATTTGGTTACTATACTGCGATATGTTCTCTCCTTCTTTCATTCTCATGTCATTAAACTTTCCTCTAAGAATTTCAGCTTTAGCCCTTCGCACATTCGCATCTCCTCCATGAACTAGTGTAAGCTTGTTCCACATTTGTTTAGTAGTTGTACATGCCTTAACATCTTCAAATTCAGCATTTGATAAGGAAGAAGAAAACTCTATCATCATAGTATTGTGTTCTTGTCTTTCTCTCATATGATCAACAATCAAAGGTCTAGAGGGTAAAATGAACTCATTTTCCAAGTAGTATATTGAAGACTCACCTATCCCTAATAGATACAATTTCATTCTTCTTTTCATGTCGAGAAGTTATCTTTGTTCAGATTTGGAACCTCTCTCTTATACATCTTGTGATCTTTAGCTTAAGTCCTTAAAACTTTCCTTCAAGCACTCTATGCTATGATACCAATTGTTAGATAACTGAGAGGGGCAGGGGGGTGAATCAGTTAAGTCTAGTTATCCTACAGTCCCAAATACTCCCAAATGTAAATAACAAAACTTTTAAATCAATTAATCAACTCAGTAATATATCAACTTTTCTTTACTCTTAATTTACCGATTACCAATAAATTAAATAATGTGTTTACCGATCAATCTAGTTATAGTAATGTGTAAAGTAAAATAACAATTCAACACATCCATACACATATAACACTTTGATTTTTAATGTGGAAACCTTGTTAGGGGAAAAACCACCTAGGGCTGGTAACCCAAAATAATTCACTCTTCTGAAGTGAGATCAGTTAAGAACCAACCTTGTTAAAGATTACAAAACACAATATGAAGTGTGACCTGGTTAGAGCTGGATTTATCACTAACAGTTCTCTCTTGACCAAACATTCACTATGGGGTGAACAAGATAACAATCAACATTCATTGAATGCCATGTTGAAATATAAGGATTATTAAGTCTCACTCAGTTAAGAGATTTATCCATAGTAATGATTAAACTGATACAGTAATGATCTGATTCAAATATAGCTTGATTTGCATATTGTCAGATCTATGCTAAGCTCAAAAATACCTCTAATCAATAATAAATTCAATCTCTTTGTTTCCTCCAACTCTATTCTTCTCGGTAATTGCTTTCTCTGTTGCTCGGTGTTGTCTGTAGAATTGCTCAGTTCTGTCTTCAACTAGTTTGATCAGCTTTGCATGAATTCAATCATTTCACATGAATTCTCCTACAACAGACTCAATAATGAATCTCTTGTCTCTTTATATAGACATCATAAACCATTTTATTTTTATCCATAGATTTTTCTTCTTAATCTTCATTGTTGATTTTGTCGCTTTAACCTTCCTCAACAGTTGTGTCAGTAACACATTTCATTCTCCTTCATCCAATCATCCTTCAATTTTTTCAGCCATTTGATCATCATAAAAAACATTATCTTTTACCTAAAAATGATCAAATAATTATCTAGCTCATCATCTTTAGTCGGTAGTCATAAGTTCCATTTATTTATTTCACTCGATCAATATCATAATGCTTCTGTGATAACTAGCTCGGTTAACACTATACTCGGTATACACAACACTTATTTGGTATATACTGAATTCTTCATTTATCGACCACATGAACTTATTCATTCTTGATCTTCAATCCATAATCGATTCATGTAATTCAATCAAATCACTAACATAATGTCATATACTCACCAATAAGCTACCCAATGAATACCATATCCATATCTTTCCCATCCCTCTCATCTTCATGTAGATATCTCCTTCCTTCACCATCATTTCCTTCTTATGATGTTTGTAACCATCATGATAAGTATAGTCAAAACTAGTTGACATCAATGAGAATACATTAACTGATTTAAAGTCTCACATACACATTAGTAGCTCGATGATCATCAATCACTACCTTTCAAATATCCAATCAGTTGTCAAACTCTCCCTCAAGATATTTAATCAGTTATAGTTCATCAGTAAGGATGATCTTATCTCTAATGTATTTTTACAAATTTGAAATAAAAATACGTTGAATATCATGATCAGGCACATGATAAGAAATTTGAGCATACAAGTGTTTGAATATAGCAATAAAGTCACTAACTTTTTCTTTAACATTTTGCTTACAATGCATTAAATTGGTCAAATAAATCTGAGGACCAATATTATTTTGAAATTATTGAATGGAAGCATTAGTGATTATTTGAAAGGAATTAATATAATAAAGAGGTAAAGATCAATACCATTGCAAAGATTTATATCTAAAAGTATGTGTGAACAACTTAGCCATGAGCCTATAATCATGAGAAAAATTAATATATATAGTTTGGAAAGTACTAACGTGAATAACAAGATCTCCCTTACCATTATAAGTTTCAAGATGAGGAATCTCGATATGTTGCGGGATAACAACACCAAGGATATATAAGGAAAGGGGATTAGCAATGTCACATGTAGGGATGTTGTACTTAGATTGAGTGAATTGAGCCACCTGTTGTTGCAAAGTAGTGACAGTTTGAACCAAGCTACTAATGGGAGGATTAGAAGACACAATAGTAGGCATAGACACATTGAATGTACTAGAAAAGTTATAGGAGGCTAAAGGAAAATGTAAGGATGTTGGTGGAGGATTAGAAGGAATGGGAAGAGGATTGGAATATGTAAAAGGAACAACATTGTATGAAGATGATGAAGAGGGTATGGAGGTAGGTGGAACACTTGAAGGAAGTGAAGGGTTAGGAATACCAACACTTAGAGGATTAGATAATTATGTAGAAGTTGTCATGAGAGGTGGCACATAGGTAGGAATGCTAGGAATAGTATTGGAAATAGGAATAGATGGTTCAATAGTTGTGGAAGGGGGAATGTATCCTAACTCTTGAGCACATTCCCTCAAAGGCTTAGCATGAGTGTTAATAAGGTGTGATATACCATGCAAAATGGAGATATAATTATCATGATGAGTGATAAGCTTCTTAATATTATCAATAGTGGAAACACTATCGGGATTCAGGTTCTCTTGCACAAGCTAATTTTATAATTTATCAAACTCATTAGAGAAAATATCAACTTGGGAAGGAGTAACTCTTAAGACTTCATCTTCATCATGGGAAGAGTGAGAAGATTTATGTCCCATGATTCTACAACTTCTCCTAATGGGAAAGCTAGAGATTGGACTTAGTGTAATAAAGCTCATAAAAAAGGAGATCACAAAAGGAAACTCTAATGATATCTATCCACATAATCATCAATAAGGAAAGGGGGAAAGTGTTGGGTTCACCAAAATAAGGTAAAAAACCAATGCAAAAAGTGAGATCAAGGGATCTAACTCCAAAATCAAAAAGTAGAGATGCGTCGGGTTCACTAAAATGTTTAGTGAAGCTGAACACACAAGATAATGCACCAAGGTAAAAAAGAAGTTGTAATACGTCGGGTTAACCAAAAATTTTAGTGAAGGCGAAAACACAAGATAATGCACCAAGATCAAAAGGAAGTTGTAATATGTTAGGTTCATCAAAATGTTTAGGGGTGAAATGGATACAAATGAATCTAATAATATAAACTATGTGAGATGAGTTCATTAATTAACCATTTCAACACTAACACTCAAAATACAAGAGAAAGAGGGGCTTCCAAACATAATTCTCAATATAACCCAAGTTAGATTAGAAAAACCCAAGAAGACGAATGAATGCAAATGCTAAAACCAAATTATATCAAGGAAGTACACAAGAAATTACTCTTTCATGCAATGTAGGATTTGATTAAATATGTGTAAATGTAAATGTGAAATTGAACCAATTGATTTACTAAGAAAAGTAAGATAGATCTAGGTGCTAAATGTATGAAATCAACCCAATTAAGATATGAAAATAGGTCTAGACTAAGAAATGAAATAAATGATAGTGTACTCACCTTGAAATGTGTAGATGAATATGCCTTTTTGCACTAAAAATTACATATCTGAACCTGTATAGAACTTCCAACTGCAGATTCGAGATCACAATAGAAAACCCAAAAAATTTTATTTTTCTCAAACCTCCAGGAATAGGTCAACCTGGTGCAACATGTTCCTAACACTTTTCCATGAAGTCACTATGTTCCTAGGACACTATTGAAAATTTGACCTAATTTTTTTAGAAATGTCTTAGCAAGTATTTTCTAGATCTATGGTTGTAATTCTGATTTCCTGCTCCTGCACATAGAAAAGCTTGTTTTGGGGTTTGGGTGGATGAGGGCTTGCCTTGGTCAATCCCTAGATTAAGGAATCAACCTTGAAATTGAAATGTAAATACATAAAGGAAACAAGACAAATTTAAGTATTCACCTTGCTTGTAGAAACCCTTTGTCAATAAGGATTTTGTAATGCTTGTATGTTGTAGATGTTAAATTTGCAATGCCAGATGTAGGAAATCTCCACAAGTGTAATGAATCCATCAAAATGAAATCATGGAGCCATGGATGTAAACATGCATCAATGAAGAAGATGATGAATGCCTCAATGTAAATCTCCTCCCTTGATGGATAAAAAAATGCTAGATGTTGAAGAGGAACTGCTCACAAAGGATCCTTGAATCTTGAATGCTTGATTAATGCTTGAATTCTAAAACTTGCTCATGTGATTGTTGATCTCTGATGGAAATTATGGATGTCAAGGGATGTTCAAAATGAGTATTCTAGGCTTCCTTTTATAGTATTTTTTAGGTTGAAAATAAATCAAGCTGACAGGGACACCCGATTTTTTAATTTAATTCCCTAAGGCAACACTGGCCCTAAGATTTAAAATCCTTGGGGAATAGGTCAACCTGGTCAACCTATTCTAAAATAGGTCAACTTGGTCATCCTATTCTAGGGTTGTCCCATAGGGAGCCATCCCTGAGGTCTCTAAGACTGCACAGATGAAAGTGGAAGATATGGGATAGAACAAGACAAAAGGGAGATCGAGCACGAATCCATCCGTGATTCACAAAGTTGGTAAAGGACAAGAGCTAAAAGTTCTTAAATAATGAATGCATCCATTTTAACATGGTACACATCCATGTACATACATACATACATTCATATATACATATATGCACACACACATATATCATATATACATAATGAATGATATGAAATAGTAGTTTACCAAAATGAATGGGATAATTATGTGAATAGGGTTGAATAGCAGTAGATAAAATAATATGATATGCAAAGGGGGAATATAAGACCTATTCTTAATCCAAATTCCCAAAAGGAAAGATCCAAATGGATTAATCACCAAGAAATGATCAATGCACAATTGGATCAAACAATGGAGAACATGAAGAAAGGAGGAAATCCTATAATCCACTATAGAAAGTATGTACTTGAAATTTAAAATGAATGGAAGGAAAATACTAACCTCAATATAGGGAAAATCTAGAAAATAATAATTTCTGATGTCTGTGCACAATATCAGGGAATTTTGCAACCTGTTCCAGACTGGAAATGCCGAGATAGAGAAAACCCAGAAAACTTTTGTCTTTCTGGAGGCAAGTCATCCTTGACCCAGATAGCGGGCCAAGGTCTTACCTTGGGGTAGGATCCTACCCCTCAGAGCTTCGATGGAAATTATGTTTGTAGATCTCAGATGTTCGCTGAAAAGGGTATCCAGATCTGAACTTCAATGCATTGTCTTGTACCTGTACCTACAAGAAAAATGGTTTTGTTTGTTTGGATGGGGGGTTTGCCTTGGTCAAACCCCAATTTAGGAATTAACCTTGAAATTGAATTGAAATAGTAATATGCATAAACAAAGTAAATGGAACTATTCACCTTGCTTATGTTGAAGTTCTTGTAGGGGATTCGAATCCTTGAATCCACAAGTAGGGATGCTCCAAATGAATGTAGAAGTATGTAGGATGTCTCAAATCAATGGCATTAGATCTTCAACACCAATCTTGAATGTATCTTTTCATAGGAAGAGGCTTGGATGAATGTGGATGGAGAAATCTTCAAGGGGGCTCCAAAGAGATTGAATCCTTTAATGGCTAACAATGGATCTCCTTGATGAATGCTTGAATTCTTGAATGCTTGGCTTGAAGATGAATGAATTCTTTCTTGCTTTCCTTCTCCTTCTTTCTTGCTACTTGATTGTGAAAGCTTATGAAAATTAGATGCTATGAGATGCTTGATGGAAAAAAGAGATGGAGAAAATGAGGGAGGAAGGCTTCATTTTATAGTGATCTAGGGCACAAACCTCTAGAGAAGGACGACATTGGAGAATTAAATCCCAATTAACTTTAACCCCTAGAAATGGACCTAGATTAAATGCAATTAAGGATTTACCATTCTAAAATCTGAAACAGCCGACCCGGAAGTGGGAAAATAAATTTTTCCAAAACCTGACATCCCGAAACTTCCAGAAATTGAAATTTGGAATAGGGGTCAGGGACAAAGTAGTCTCTGCCCTAGGTCAGGGATGAGGTTGTCTCTGACCTAGTTCAGGGACTAGGTCATCCTTGACCCTCCAGGTCATCCATGACCTAGGAGGTCAAAAACTCCAGGTTCTCAGAGGAAGTTGCTAGAAAATAGGTTGGAAACAAAGAGAGAGAGAGAGACAGAGAGAGAGAGAGAGAGAAGCAGAACAAGAGGGAAACAACCAAATCCATGCAAAGACCCAATCAAGGCACTTGACATGACCCTAGACCACTTACTCTGAGGGCTAAACACCCTTATCATGGAAGTGCTTCCATTTTAAGATGATACATTAAGCCCCCACTTTAGCAAGAGTATGGACTTGATGCAAAATCTTGGTAAAGGAAATCATAATGAAAAGATAATCTTATCATAATCAAAGGGACAAAGAGAAACCTAAAGCCCCCAGGGACTCAAGTCTTCGTCAACTCCAAGATCACAATAAGAGAGACATCTCTAGAGAGAGAGTGTGTGTGTGAGATTATCTCACCCAATGAGAACTTATGTCCCATTGTGAACCACATAAGAAAATAGGGCAACTGGAAAGATGGAATTGAACCGCCTAGTAAATGTGGCTACTCACTAGTCAACCCATCAAGGATTCACCCTTAGGAATATTCTATTCCATAAGAGTAAAACCAATAATAAAAGAGATCCAGTCTTAAGGACACCTTTGACCTTAAGAGATAAAAAATAAATTGAAATTGGAGGGATCAAGAGATCCTGAAATATAAATCCATGCTTTAAGGATTAATCATTAATCCAAAAAGGGAGAAAAGGTATCTTGAAAAATAATATATGTATATTGAAAAAGTGTGTGTGTGCAATAGGTGAGCAGAGCATATGCCCCCATGTTAAAGTCATTTCTAACACTTTAATAGGAGCAATGGCTTTAACGGAAACATAAACAACTCCATTAATTACGTTTCCACTATGAGATGCCCCCAGATGAAGACAAATCAAGGAAAATACCACATAAACATACAAAGAACATAGAAGGGAACCACCTGCCATGGGGTTAGTATGATTAGAAGATAATATATATATATATATGATCTTATTGAAAATGAATTGACATCATTCCCTAAAAAAGTAGAACTAAAATCACAAAGGAGGAAATATCACATAAGATATACAAAGAAGAATCTTTTCGGACCATGCCCTGGAGACCAAAAAGAATCAGTGCTACCAAGTCGCGGATCCAAGCAAATTACACAAGGAAACATTTAGGAATAATAGTACATTTACAACATAACATGAAACAAAATATAGAAGAATAGAGATACATATAGAGGAGTGGTACAATAGGTTCGATTCCGTTATCACCTTGCACCAACAAAGTAACAAGGGTTGTATAAAAGAATCTAACAACATTTAGCAAACACATCACGGGAGAAGCACACTACAATAGGCAAACACACAACAAAGCTACCATAAAGGAAAAGTTGATCAAGCATGCTGCCTACTCTCCCCATCTTGTTCCATATCATTTAGGGAAGGTGGGTAACTTGCAAGAGGGACTATATCCAAAATAGTAGGAATGATAGCCAATTTCAAACAAGGATCCTCTTGAGAATCACAATGTTTGATACTAGGTGTAAGTGTTAATTGTGATGAAAGCATATTAGGTAAATCAATTTCAATGTCAATAGTCTCATATTCATCATCAAAATCATCAAGAGTATCTTCTTCATCCAGATTAAGGGTATGTGCAGGATCATGGTATGCCAAACTAGGCCCTTAAGTGGCAATGAAAATTCAGAAAATCAGATTTAGGCAAGTTGACATAAAAAATTGACCAAGTTATAAATATTATATCAAAAATATGTAAGAATATAATCTGTATAAAATTGAATTTAGTTTCTAAGATACTAGGCCTTTTTTGAAAAACAATTATTCTATATGTTGAAATTTTTTAATTTCAATGTAGTAGTACAAAAATTTTAGGAAACAAATAAGAAGTAAGTATATGTCTGACCACCTTAAATACAATCAAATGATAATATTTTTTTACAAGATTCTAAATATAAGTAGTAGAATCATGTCTGGATGTGACACATATTCTTTTGTAATTTATTGCCAAGTAAATAATTAATTATGTTTTTTCTTCTACAACTTTTCCAGAATACAAAAACTCTCATGTCTGACCATGTTAACTTGGCCTAAACTTTATCAAATTGATTTTTTTTTTTCTTGTAGTAGGAAAAGCATAGAACGTGACACATATTTTAGATTTCAAAAATCTTATACAATTTGAAAGCTATAGCTATTTTTCAATAAGTCTATCAATCGGGACTAGAAAGATAACAAGTAGGTGTATGTCTGACCATATTAAACAAAATCAAATGATAATATTTTTTATAAGATTCTAGATAAAAGTAGTAGACTCATGTTTGGATGTGATGTATATTTTTTTGTATTTTTTTTCCAAGTAAATAATTAATTATGATTTTTCTAATACAAATTTTCCTGAATATAAAAACTCTCGTGTCTGACTACCTCAACTTACTCTAAAATTCATCAAATTGAAATAATTGTTTATTATTATTGGATTAGGTGAAGCATAGAATGTGATGTACATTTCAAATTTCAAAAATGTTATATTGTTTGAAAGTTATAGTTGTTTTTCAAAGAGTCTATCAATCAGGACTTCTTTTTCACATTGCCACTTTTTGGCATACCATGATCCTGCACATACCCTTAATCAAAATAGGATCTAAGATACGAATAGGATCATCATAATCATGCATCTTAACATCATTATTAGTAACAACATCATGCATAGGCTTATCAGAAGAAATTAAATAATTTTGAAGAACAAAAGTATGAGCTTTAGCTTGAGCATGACGTTTCTTATGACGTTCATTAGCAGATCGATTACATTTTGCTTTACTTGAAATATGTTGAGAACTAGGAGGAAAAATCACAAGATCCTTCATAGGTTCTTTAGGAAGATCAATGGGATTATCAATAGTCAGACGATCAACAACAAGACTTTGATTAACAGATGTAGAATCCATGGATAAAGGAGGTATAGAAGGTGGAGGAAAAAGACCATGATTAACATCCATCAGAGGTACACTTAATTTGAGAATCTTACGATGCTTATAGGCTTTATATGAGTGGAAAATATTATCAAGTCGAGAAAGACATGAATTAGGTAATGAAGGGAAAAGGAAGTTAAGAGTAACACAATCTCTAGGCCTAGAAGGTTGATATAAACTATGATTAACCATCTTCACTTCTTCATCATGAAAAAATTTAAGACATTTATGGATAGGTGAAGCAACAACATGCATGGCATTCAACCAAGGCAAACCTAGCTTAACTTGAAATTAATCAGAAGTAGGAACAAAAACAAAGGTATTGTTCACAATTTTACCACAAAGTTCAACGGGCAAGATAATAGAACCAAATTATGGATAAAGAAAACCATTACAAGTTTGAATCCACACATCAGATGTATCATAAGAATCACGTTGCAAATTTTTCATAAAAAGATTTTCTTCAGTAATAACATTGACTAAGGATGTAGGATCAACAAGACAACCAAGAGTAGGTATTTGGGAAATCCTAGCATAAATGTAAAGGGGACCATCAGGAGCTTTAATAGTCTCAGAATCATCAAAGGTAATCAAAAGTTCCCAAGGTCTTTTATTCTTAGGTTGTTGTCGAGGTTTAGGTTGAGTTTTCAATTTTGGCTTAGGTTTTGGTTGAGGTTGAGATGGAGATAGAGATTGACCAACATGCTCTACTTGATTAACAATGTGATTAAGATCATCCATCTTTGAATCATACACAATTTCCATAGAAGATCGTTGAGCAATGGTATTAGTATCATGCGCAGGTAAAGGATTCGTATAGATTTTAAGATTTTGATTCAGAGGAGAGACAGATTTGTTCCCACTACCATCAAGATTATCAATAGATAAGGCATTAGAATCAATTAAGTCTTGAACCTTATGTTTTAAAGAATAACATTTCTCAGTATCATGACCATTTTGACGATGATATTGACAAAAAGCATTAGGATCAAAAGATTTAGATGCAATCGTAGCAGGTAAAAGAGGTCAAATAGGAGGTAAAGTAATCATATTAGAAGTTAACAACCTATTCATAATAGAATATAAAGATTCAGAAAGAGGATTAAATGTACAATTTAATCAAAAAGCAGTGGATGCATAAGTGACATTATGAGATGCAACAACAACTTGATCAGCAACTGCATTCGCTTGTTTGTTTATCTTGACATAGTTGTTGAATTTTTTAAATTTATTTGGATTAGGAGCAGCATCACTTTTATCAACTGGAATGAGAGCCATTGGAGTGTTTCTCTCAAATTGACTCACTTGTAATTGATAATGATGAAGTGTTGCACAAAGTTGTTGAAAAGAGGTAAATTCAGTAAGCAGAATTGTATCTCTAATATCCTTTTGCAAATTTTAAATAAACATATGTTGAATATCAATATCAAGAATAGGATAGGAAATCTGAGCATGTAAATGCTTAAATCTACCAATGAATTTAGTCAATTTTTCCTTAGCACTTTGTTTACAATGCATCAAATCAGTCAAAGACACTTGCAGGCCAATGTTGTTTTGAAATTATTGAATAAAAGCATTAGCAAGTTTTGGAAAGGAATCAATAGAATGAGGCAAAGAATAATACCATTGTAAGGCCTTGTCACAAAAATTTATGGCAAACATCTTAGCTAAAATCCTATGGTCGTGAGCATAATCACTACAAAGGATTTTAAATGTTTTAACATGATGAACAGGGTCTCCTTTTCGGTTATAATTCTCAAGATGAGGCATATCAACTTGTTGAGGAACAGGACTATGAATTATGTCAAGGGACAAAGGACTTCCCATGTCACATGTAGGAATACTAAACTTGTTTTGAGTCAAGGATGCAAGTTGTTGTTGTAAGGATGACACAGTTTGAACCAAACTAATGATTGTTGAATCATTAGAGGAAATAGGAGGAGTAGCAACATTAGAAACACTAGGTAAAGTGTAAGAAGTTGTAGGGATGGAAGATAAAATTGGAGGAACACTTGGAACTATAGTTGGAAGAGGATTGGAATAGGTAAAAGGAACATTATGATAAGAAGGATGTGATGTAGGAAAGGAAATAGGAGGAACACTCATAGGAATAGAGGGAACCGTCACAGTCACCAAAGAAGGAGTATAGGTAGGAATACTAGGTAAAGAAAGAGAAGAAGGTTCTACACTAGTGACAGGAGGAATCAACCCTAAATCTTGAGCTTCTTGAGCTAAAGGTTTAACATTTGAATGCATGAGGTGAGTAATACCATGCAAGAGGTTAACACCTTGATCACTATCATGAAGAAATTTCTTAAGAGCCTTTATAGCTTGAATAGAATCTTGATTATGGTTTTCTTGAATAAGCCAATTACCCATTTTATCAAGTTCAATTGAAAGTTTTTGGACTTGTTCAGGAGGAAATCTTAAAGAATCATCCTCATCATGAGATGAGTGAGAAGAGTTTTTCTCCATAATAGGATTGGAATCATGAAGAATCAAATTATCATCCGGGATCCTAAGGAAAGGAGAGGAAGATTTATGATCAAAGGCACCCATGAGTCTATGACTTCTTCTAACCAGAATGTTATAAGTAGGACTAGTAGTAGTAAAGCTCATAAATGAATGCAATGCAAATGAACTAAACTAAGAAAACATACAACATGAAAAATTTTGTATTTTGAAAGAGATTTTGTAATTTTTATTTTTATTTTTAAATATAGAAGCAAGAAATCTAATTAGCATGCAAGATTTAACATAAAAGATAAATATAACATCAACAAGGAAATCTAACACCACAAAACACGATAGGGCATCTAATTCCACAAAAGAAAAGAGGGTAAGTATGTCGGGTTCACCAAAATGAATGATATGAAATAGTAGTTTACCAAAATGAATGGGATAATTATGTGAATAGGGTTGAATAGCGGTAGATAAAATAATATGATATGCAAAGGGGGAAAATAAGACCTATTCTTAATCCAAATTCCCAAAAGGAAAGATCCAAATGGATTAATCACCAAGAAATGATCAATGCACAATTGAATCAAACAATGGAGAACATGAAGAAAGGACGAAATCCTATCATCCACTATAGAAAGCATTTATTTTAAATTTCAAATGAATGGAAGGAAAATACTAACCTCATAATAGGGAAAATCTAGAAAATACTAATTTCTGATGTCTGTGCACAATATCGGGGAATTCTACAACCTGTTCCGGATTGGAAATGTCAAGACAGAGAAAACCCAGAAAAATTTTGTCTTTCTGGAAGCAAGTCATCCTTGACCTAGATAGCAGGGCAAGGTCTTACCCTAGGGTAGGATCCTGACCCTCAGAGCTCCGATGGAAATTATGTTCATAGATCTTGGAAGTTCATCGAAAAGGGTATCCAGATCTGAACTTCAATTTGTTGTCTTGTACATGTACCTACAAGAAAAATGGTTTTGTTTGTTTGGATGGAGGCTTTGCCTTTGTCAAACCCCAATTTAGGAATTAACCTTGAAATTGAATTGAAATAGTAATATGCATAAACAAAGTAAATGGAACTATTCACCTTGCTTATGTTGAGGTCCTTGTAGGGGATTCGAATCCTTGAATCCACAAGTAGGGATGCTCCAAATTAATGTAGAAGTATGTAGGATGTCTTAAATCAATGGCGTTAGATCTTCAACACTAATCTTGAATGTATCTTTACATAGGAAGATGCTTAGATGAATGTGGATGGAGAAATCTTCAAGGGGGCTCCAAAGAGATTGAATCCTTCAATGGCTAACAATGGATCTCCTTGATGAATGCTTGAATGCTTGGCTTGAAGATGAATGAATGCTTTCTTACTTTCCTCCTCCTTCTTGCTTGCTACTTGATTGAGAAAGCTTATGAAAATTGGATGCTATGAGATACTTGATGGAAAAAAGAGATGGAGAAAATGAGAGAGGAAAGCTTCCTTTTATAGTGATCTAGGGCACAAACCTCTAGAGAAGGCTGAAATTGGAGAAGTAAATCTCAATTAACATTAACCCCTAGAAATGGACCTACATTAAATGCAATTTAAGGATTTACCATTCCAAAATCTGAAATAGCCGACCCAGAAGTGAGAAAATAAAGTTTTCCAAAACTCAACATCCTGAAACTTCTAAAAATTGAAATTTGGAACAGGGGTCAGGGACAAGGTTGTCTCTGCCCTAGGTCAGGGATGAGGTCATTTCTAACCTAGGTCAGGGACTAGGTTGTACTTGACCCTCTAGGTCATCCTTGACCCAGGAGGTCAAAAACTCCAAGTTCTTAAAGGAAGTTGCCAAAAAATAGGTTGGAAACATAGAGAGAGAAAGAAGCAGAATAGGGGGGAAACAACCAGATCCATGCAAAGACCCAATCAAGGCACTTGACATGACCCCAGACCACTTACTCAGAGGGATAAATGCTCTTATCATGGAAGTGCTTCCATTTTAAGATGATACACATAAATAAATAAATACATACATACATGCCTGATTTTGATTCTTCTTTAATCTAATTACCTCTAAATACTGTTATGCTCTGTTTCTCAACTGATAATCTTGAAGTTGGCTAATGCTTCAAGAACTTCTTTGTTCCTCCATCAGTTACATCAAAATTATGCAAAATATAATTATATAGCATACTGCTTTGTGCCGCTTAACAAAATTAGGTTACAATATCTTAGAGAAAACCCTAAGATCTACAATGTACAAAAATAACCTAGATCAAAACAATAACATAAGATCTTCATCGCATTTAATGAATATATCAACAATAAATTATCCTCAATCTCATTAAAATGTTTTGTGATTATGTTGTAACCATTTGCATAGATAGATGTGCCAATCCTAATTCCTATGTTGTTTTCTGTGATCCTTGGTAAACACTGTATACGATGCTTGGTAAATATACTAGTGCTTGATATCCAGTTTGCATGGTGTTTATTGTGCTCGATATTGGTGTACACCGATGCTTGGTAGAATTGTCCTGGTGCTCAGTGTGAAGACTTTACCTATTGGCTTGTATTGCTTGCAGTTACCGACTAGAGTATTATAGGTAATTGATCGATGTCTTTGATACTAATGACAATCATTAATGCTCAAATAGAGATAACAATCTCCCCCTTTGGCATTTGTATCAAAACCTTAATGTATACAAACCTTATGTATGAAGAATTTATATCTTCCACCATATACATAATTATCAAAAAAATTCTATATACTCCCCCTCGGTGCATGCTCCCAGTAATGTGTAGTATACTTAGCATCTATTTACATATTTGGCATATACATTATTATCCCCCTTTTTTATATTAATGCCAAATAAAAAAATGTATACTTATAGCTTGTCAAAAATGTGTTGACGGGTTTTCTTTAATGATTCCAAGAGGTTTTCCCATTCCTCTTTCAAGTTGGTGAGAGCAATGTGCTCAAGACCGACTTGTGCATGCATGTTAAAGATGTTGTCCAACACAGAAATGTTTGGTGTTGCAACAAGCATTTGTGTCCTGACTATGTGTTTCTCAAAATGTTTCAGGTAGGGTAGGAGCTCATTTTGTAACTTAGTGACCTGATCACTTGTCCTTTATTCTTTCTTCCTAAGATCTACTATCAACTGCCTAAGTTCTTGAACTCTTAATATATGCTTGGAAAAAGCTTGTGGCTCGGTTGTAGTTGCATGTGCATTGGCTATGATTTCATTTTCAAACTATTTGATCTTTTCACTAATCTTAGCAGTGGAGGTTTCCATAGTGCATAGCTTAAACAAGATTTGACAAATTAATTTAGTAATACCCTTAATTTTAGTTATTACCTCGGATAGCTTAACCTTGTTAACTACCACTTCTTGGCTGATTCTTTCTGCAAGTTTATCCTAAATTTTTGACCCTGTCCCTTCTTCTATTCTCTTGTCGACGTCGACATATGGGGCATTGATTCCTTTAGTAAGTGTAGAAAGTTGGTCCATAATCAGAGTATCCTCATCTACATGTACCTCAAGTACAACCTGTTGTAAGATATCTCTTACATTTTCTAATATTTCCTTGCTTTTTCTCTATTGTTTCAATTTCTCCTGTGCTTCTTTTCTTGTACATAACTCCCCATATTTTCTTAGTTCTTCGGGGCTAAGGGTCCGCGGGTCACAATCGGGTATAACTATGACTTCATCTAGTGTGACGGGCCCTTTTCCTTTCTTTTTCTTCTTCTTCTTCTCTGGTTCTAGAGGTGAACTCTTTGCAACTAGATCAATGTCTTTTACGGGTATGTGCAAGAAGATGAGGGGCCAAAAAGTGGCGATGTGAAAAATATTCACTTTTCACTCATCCAAAAGTGCATGAAAGTGCTTGTTGACTTTTTAGTAGGCCTGGGTGTTAGTACACCTAGGAAAGCCTGCCACCAAAGCACATTCCTAATCAGGTACCTGAAAATATCAGGTACCCAATATTTTCAGGTACCCGATAACTGTGGCATATATCCCACACCCACAAGCCCTATTCCTCATTTCCTAGCGTGATTTTATCATTTTCTAGCCGCGGTTTTCTGATACCCGATATATTTTCAGATACCTGATATTTGAAACATCAAATTCAACTTCAAGCATATTTGTTAAGTAGTTAATTGTATATTTTTATTAATTTATTTCATTTTCATTGTAAATGTAGTGTTTTTTTTTTAAATAGGGTTTTGTATTTATATTTGTAATAATATTTGAAACTTAGATTTGTTTTTTATTTAATCAGGCATGGCTGACAACAATAAAGAAAATAACCCTCCAAATAACAATCCCAAAAACAATCCCCCATATCTAAACCCTAAATCTTTACAAGATTTGATAGAAGAAAATTTGAACACAATACGAGGTTTCCAAAACACGTATCAAAATATACCTACATTAGCTCCCATGCTTACCACACTAAATACAATTGTTGGAAATATTGACACACTCACGCAGCAACATAATGCTGCTCTTCATTGGCGTGATGATATGCACGACCAATTTGATGACAGGCTTGACCATGATGGGATTGCAGCCCTTAATATAACTAAGGAAGATATAGCTGCCCTTTTTGTCAATCCTAAAACCAGAATACCAGTTGACCCCAAAAAGCCCAAATTATCAATAAAATGGTGCACAAATGAAGCAATGCACACAAACTTTTGGGATCGTTGGTGGATGGTTTTTGATAAACCACCATATAGCAATTTGGAGGTCCCATTTTATTTCCTTAAAAAATTGTATGCTGAGTTTGTGCCTGGTCAACATGTTGATTATTGGAGTATGAGGCCCAACATGGGCGTAGGCAGAGGAGCTCCTCAGACTAGGCCATCTTCCCAGTGCCGAAAGGCCACTACCTTTGTCCCCCTCACTGATGTTGCACCCCCTCCTTCAGTGCAGCATCCTAATATCATTAGAGAGGCAGTTGAATAGACTATTAGGGCAATTCATTTACTGAGTGATCAGTTGATCACACAGACTAGGTCAGTGTTGCCTCCTGTGGATGTTGCTGGTGCATCGACATCTCATCAGAGTTCACATGTATGCAAGCCCCATATGTGCATTATGTGCAGGCATATGTGCCTCAGACCACTTACTGATTCTGATATATATCAGTTTCATGATATTGATGAGGGAGATAAAGGAGAGGCTACTGCAAAGGCTGCAACACCTCATGGAGCATCTACATCTCATGAGAGTGCTCAAGAGGTGCACGTAGAGCCATTGACTCCTGTTGATACGGTAAGAGTAAACATTATAAATAAATTTGTCACATGGCTTATTTAATTTTAAAATAATTTATTTATTTAGATTAGTTTTAATGATTGCATGCACTTATGTATATATATTTTTTCCATTTATGTTCATTCGATGACACAAGAGGAGGTGAGACAGGTGGATGAGTCCACACTTTCAGTCATTTCATTTGGCCTTGATGACTATATGGTATATTATAAATTATGAACCCATTAGTTTTTTTTTATATCATTTGGTGTACATGCTTAAATCTCTGTCAATTAGAGCAATAAAATTCATACATTTGCTAATATATATTGTCATCTTATTGTGTTCTTGCAGGCTACAGCCAACATCAGTGGGGGGCGTGAGGGGGTTCCTTCATCAGGTGTCGACAAAGGAAAGGTAGTTAATTGTTTAAGATTAATTATGCATGCATATGTATGCCACTTGTGTGTAGTAATAAATATTTTACTTGCACTTTATTGTATAGGGTGTGGCTATTGATGATGTCTCGACATCGGTTTGGCGGCGTAGGGTTACAGGCGTCTCAATTTGGAGTGATAGCCTGATTGTACGTAGACTTTTACATATTGTTATTTGTATTTTGTAACTAGGGTTGCTATGATGAAGCACATTGATATATAATTGACAATCTTTTTACTCTCATAGGTTGCTCTGACTGTGAGGGAGGTCCCACGAGAATCTTTCATTTCTTTGTTGACCCAGCCCACTATTCCAGAGGAGGGATCACTAGATGTAAGTTTTAATTTTAGTTCAATCAATTTGTAATTTTATTATGCTATCATCCTATTTTGTAGATTTATTACTCTATGTTGCACCAGTCTACTAATCTCATTATTGCAAATATATATTTATAGGTCAGAGTTGGTATTGTTGGCATGGTCCCTTCACTACCCAAGACTTATGTTAGGACACCTGATCATGGTAGGTGATCAAGAGACCAGGTACAAATTTATTTGTATTCAGTTATAAATTTAATTAAATTAGTGTTTGAAAATTATGAATTTTATATATATATATATATATATAGAGAGAGAGAGAGAGAGCCCAACACTTCTTCAAAGAGGCTACATTTTGATGATCCCCCTACAGCATAGGATGTAGTTTTAGTTTTGTGGTCATTTAGAGATGACACTTGGCACATTTTGAGATGGCATATATGCCACATTGTACACCTTAAAACATTGATTTTGTAGACATTTTGAAATGGCATGTGCCATATTTGTATATGGACATACTTTTGATACATTTGATACATATATAGAACATATTCATTTATATGTTATATTTGCATCATCTTTTGTATATACATATTTATTATTCATGTTTGTGGAATTGAATGGTGAAGTTATATCTTGACTATGATTATCATTATGATTTAAATTATATCTTGTTGAAGTTACATTTGTTTTTCTTTACTCTGGAATACCCTGTTCATGGACCTTATTGTGTTTGAGGTTTAACTTCTTGTTGGTGAATAGATTTGTCTTCGAAAGAAATGCTTACAAAATGACCTTTAAAGCCCAAAGAAAAAGACTCAACCAACACCAACAGTTGGGTCACTTCGCTATTGAGAAGCATAAGCACCCTTTGAATTATCCAAGTACAACTCCCCATGCAGGATTTACAATAAATCAACTAAACTATAAATGATAATTCTTTTAACCTGAAAGCAATAAAGGCTTGCAAACATCTATTCATAAACATGAGATAGATGCGAAGGGACTAATTTACTGAATAGTGCCATCTGGATCTTATTGCAACACAAGTGTTAATGCGTCTGTGTTTTGATTGGACGCTTGGTGCTATAACTAGAGCGTGTCATTTCTGGCTCTCCACAAACATACCGCTTCATGCAAGTGACACCAATAAATATTTTGTCGAAGCCATCATACATATGTATTTTGGGATTCAATTGCGAGCACGTCCTCAATTTTCCCACCCTGTGAACCTGAAGCCAACATCTCTGAATCATGACTGATGTCAACACAAAGAAGTGCATTATCATGCATCATGAAGGCATCATCAGATTTGTATTGAAAATCACTCTTGAGTTTCCCACTAATATAGTCCCAGTCCTCTATGAATCCAACAACTGAAAAGATCGCTGCCCAATCGTGCTTAGTGCACCTTGGGGTCACTTGGGTCGAGCGTGGTCGCGAGTGTTTTCATGATTCTGTGGGTAGAATGGGGTTGTCACTGGTGTTTACCCAGCCAACCAGAGCTGATGGAGTAGATGGTTCAATGCCAGGTCAGACGGTTTGAAAGATACGATGCTGAGCCACTTTCATTTGACCCTCACTGCAAGTTTTGGCATCGACTGAGATCGCCTTGCCAAATGCAAATGAAGTCGAATCGCCCAAAATTGAGAGAGGTTATTGTAGACCTCAAAAACATGATCCCATAGCACCTAATAGTTTGTTGATAGCTCTCACGAGGTCCGAGATACGAGCCCCAGAAGATCGCTGCCCAATCATGCTTAGTGCACCTTGGGGTCACTTGGGTCGAGCATGGTCGCGAGTGTTTTCGTGACTCTGTGGGTAGAATGGGGTTGTCATTGGCATTTACCCAGCCAATCGGAGCTGATGGAGTAGATGGTTTGATGCTAGGTCAGACGATTTGAAAGATATGCTGTTGAGCCACTTTCAACTGACCCTCACTATAAGTTTTGGCATCGACTGAGATCGCCTTGCCAAATGCAAAAGAAGTCAAATTGCCCAAAATTGAGAGAGTTTATTGTAGACCTTGAAAACATGATCCCATAGCACCTAATAGTTTGTCAATAGCTCTCACGAGGTCTGAGATACGAGCCCCAGAAGATCGCTGCCCAATCGTGCTTAGTGCACCTTGGGGTCACTTGGGTTGAGCATGGTCACGAGCATTTTTGTGACTCTGTGGGTAGAATGGGGTTGTCAGTAGCATTTACCCAGCCAACTAGAGCCGATGGAGTAGATAGTTTGATGCTAGGTCCAATGGTTTGAAAGATATGCTGCTAAGCCACTTTCAACTGACCCTCACTGCAAGTTTTGGTATCAACTGAGATCGCCTTGCCAAATGCAAACAAAGTCAAATTGCCAAAAATTGAGAGAGGTTATTGTAGACCTCAAAAACATGATCTCGTAGCACCTAATAGTTTTTCAATAGCTCTCACGAGGTTTGAGATATGAGCCCCAGAAGATTGCTGCCCAATCGTGCTTAGTGCACCTTGGGGTCACTTGGGTCGAGCGTGGTCGCGAGCGTTTCTGTGACTCTGTGGGTAGAATGGGGTTGTCACTGGCATTTACCCAGCCAACCAGAGCCAATGGAGTAGATGGTTTGATGCCAGGTCAGACGGTTTGAAAGATATGCTGCTGAGCCACTTTAAACTGACCCTCACTGCAAGTTTTGGCATCAACTGAGATCGCCTTGCCAAATCCAAACGAAGTCCAATCACCCAAAATTGAGAGAGGTTATTGTAGACCTTGAAAACATGATCTTGTAGTACCTAACAGTTTGTCAATAGCTCTCATGAGGTCTGAGATATGAGCCCCAGAAGATCGCTGCCCAATTGTGCTTAGTGCACCTTGGGGTCACTTGGGTCGAGCGTGGTCGTGAGCATTTTTGTGACTCTGTGGGTAGAATGGAGTTGTCACTAGCATTTACCTAGCCAACCAGAGCTGATGGAGTAGACGGTTCGATGCTAGGTTAGACGGTTTGAAAGATACGCTGCTGAGCCACTTTCAACTAACCCTCACTGCAAGTTTTGGCATCGACTAAGATCGCCTTGCCAAATGCAAACAAAGTCAAATCACCCAAAACTGAGAGAGGTTATTGTAGAACTCAAAAACATGATCTCGTAGCACTTGATAGTTTGTCAATAGCTCTCATGAGGTCTGAGATACAAGCCCTAAAAGATCGCTGCCCAATCATGCTTAGTGCACCTTGGGGTCACTTGGGTCGAGCGTGGTTGCAAGCATTTTCGTGACTCTGTGGGGAGAATGGGGTTGTCACTAGTGTTTACCTTGCCAATCAGAGCCAATGGAGTAGATGGTTGGATGCCAGGTCAGACGGTTTGAAAGATACGCTGCTAAGCCACTTTCAACTGACCCTCACTACAAGTTTTGTCATCGATTGAGATCGCCTTGCCAAATGCAAACGAAGTCGAATCACCCAAAATCGAGAGAGGTTATTGTAGACCTCAAAAACATGATCCCATAGCACCTAACAATTTGTCAATAGCTCTCATGATGTCAGAGACACAAGCCCTAGAAGATCGTTGCCCAATCATGCTTAGTGCACCTTGGGGTCACTTGGGTCGAGCGTGGTCGTGAGCATTTTCATGACTCTATGGGTAGAATGGGGTTGTCACTAGTGTTTACCCAGCCAACCAGAGCTAATGGAGCAGATGGTTCGATGCCAGGTCAGACGGTTTGAAAGATACGCTGCTAAGCCACTTTCAACTGACCCTCACTATAAGTTTTGGTATCGACTAAGATCACCTTGCCAAATGCAAATGAAGTCAAATCGCCCAAAATTGAGAGAGGTTATTGTAGACCTCAAAAACATGATCCCTTAGCACCTGACAATTTGTTGATAGATCTCATGAGGTCTGAGATACGAGCCCTAGAAGATCACTGCCCAATTGTGCTTAGTGCACCTTGGGGTCACTTGGGTCGAGCGTGGTCGTGAGCATTTTCGTGACTCTATGGGTAGAATGGGGTTGTCACTGGTGTTTACCAGGCCAATCGAAGTCGATGGAGTAGATGGTTCGATGCCAGGTCAGATGGTTTGAAAGATACACTGCTGAGCCACTTTCGACTGACCCTCACTACAAGTTTTGTCATCGACTGAGATCGCCTTGCCAAATGCAAATGAAGTCGAATCACCCAAAATTGAGAGAGGTTATTGTAGACCTCAAAAACATGATCCCATAGCACCTAATAGTTTGTTGATAGCTCTCACGAGGTCCAAGATATGAGTCCCAAAAGATCACTGCCCAATCGTACTTAGTGCACCTTGGGGTCACTTGAGTCGAGCGTGGTCGCGAGCATTTTCATGACTCTGTGGGTAGAATGGGGTTGTCACTGGAATTTACCTGGCCAACTGGAGCTGATGGAGTAGATGGTTCGATGCCAGGTCAGATGGTTTGAAAGATATGCTGCTGAGCCACTTTCAACTGACCCTCACTACAAGTTTTGGCATCGACTCAGATCGCCTTGCCAAATGCAAACAAAGTTGAATCACCCAAAACTAAGAGAGGTTATTGTAGACCTCAAAAACAAAATCTTGTAGCACCTAATAGTTTGTTGATAGCTCTCACGAGGTCTGAGATACGAGCCCTAGAAGATCGCTTCCCAATTGTGCTTAGTGCACCTTGGGGTCACTTGGGTCGAGCATGGTCATGAGCATTTTCGTGACTCTATGGGTAGAATGGGGTTGTCACTAGTGTTTACCTGGCCAACTAGAGCTGATGGAGTAGATGGTTCGATGCCAGGTCAGACGGTTTGAAAGATACACTACTGAGCCACTTTCAACTAACCCTCACTGCAAGTTTTGGCATCGACTGAGATCGCCTTGCCAAATGCAAACGAAGTCGAATCACCCAAAACTGAGAGAGGTTATTGTAGACCTCAAAAACAAAATCTTGTACCACCTAACAGTTTGTCAATAGCTCTCACGAGGTCTGAGATATGAGCCCCAGAAGATTGCTGCCCAATCGTGCATAGTGCACCTTGGGGTCACTTGGGTTGGGCATGGTCGCGAGCATTTTCGTGACTCTGTGGGTAGAATGGGGTTGTCACTAGTGTTTACCCAGCCAACCGGAGCTAATGGAGCAGATGGTTTGATGCTAGGTTGGACGGTTTGAAAGATACACTGCTGAGCCACTTTCAACTGACCCTCACTTCAAGTTTTGGCATCGACTGAGATCACCTTGCCAAATGCAAACGAAGTCGAATCGCCCAAAACCAAGAGAGGTTATTGTAGACCTCAAAAACACAATCTTTTAGCACTTGATAGTTTGTCGATAGCTCTCACAAGGTTTGAGATATGAGCCCCAGAAGATTGCTGCCCAATCGTGCTTAGTGCACCTTGGGGTCACTTGGGTCGAGCGTGGTCGTGAGCATTTTCATGACTCTGTGGGTAGAATGGGGTTGTCATTGGCATTTACCCAGCCAACCAGAGCTGATGGAGAAGATGGTTCAATGCCAGGTCAGATAGTTTGAAAGATACGCTGCTGAGCCACTTTCAACTAACCCTCACTGCAAGTTTTGGCATCGACTGAGATCACCTTGCCAAATGCAAATGAAGTCGAATCGCCCAAAACTGAGAGAGGTTATTGTAGACCTTGAAAACATGATCTCGTAGCACCTAATATTTTTTTAATAGCTCTCATGAGGTCTGAGATACGAGCCCCAGAAGATCACTACCCAATCGTGCTTAGTGCACCTTGGGTTCACTTGGGTCGAGTGTGGTCGCAATCATTTTCATGACTCTGTGGGTAGAATGGGGTTGTCACTGGCATTTACCTAGCCAATCAGAGCTGATGGAGTAGACGATTCGATGCTAGGTCAGATGGTTTGAAAGATACGCTGTTGAGCCACTTTCAACTGACCCTCACTACAAGTTTTGGCATCGACTGAGATCGCCTTGCCAAATACAAACGAAGTCGAATTGCCCAAAACTGAGAGAGGTTATTGTAGATCTCAAAAACATGATCTTGTAGCACCTAACAGTTTGTCAATACCTCTCATGAGGTCTGAGATATGAGCTACTTTCAACTAACTGTTAGTGGTATGTTTGAAATTTGAACTGTGAAATTAATCATGATTAAGCTTGTTAAATTTGATAAAAAATAATATCCTTAAATCATTACAAACAACAATCAAACATGTAAGAATTCAAACCATGCAAATGACATAAGTATATGACATGTAAGATCTCTTCTTGGCACTATTGGCCACCCATACATGATTTTGGTCATAAGTCCTTATGAAGAGTTTTAGGACATTTAACTTTTAAATCAAATTGATTGTTACAAATTGCCATTATAGGCTTCAAAAGATCTCAATTAACCATTAAGGATCCTTTTGTCCTTCTATCTCTAATTGGATCCATGGTGACCATAGGCGTCTTCATAGGTGCTCCTGCACAAGTTACATTCCACATACAAAACCAAGTTTATTGACTCAAATTACAATCTAAGAAAGGTCACTCAAATTACAATCTAAGAAAGGTCAAATTAATGTATTGAAATTAAGCTTAACAAACTTAGAAAATAATGCACTAAGTTAACTTATTACCTAGTCAAGTGTTCCTGAAGGGTCATCTCTTTGCTTCAAGGTCTCCAATAGTGCTTCATGATCAGCAGTAGTAATAGTCCAAAGTTCTTTTGTCTTTGGTCTTCCTTGATGCTTTGACAACTTGACATTTGTTGCTATAACAAGGTGTGAGTACATAAGAATAGTTTTGTGCTTCTCATAGTCTTCAAATGTGGGAACTCCATTCTTTCTAATCATGTATGTTCGCAGCCATGTTCCCGCAACAACAATTGAACCAGTAGGATATGTGAACCCATCACCATCTGTCATCGGTTGTACAAGATTTTGTTTACCTTGTACACAACGTGCTAACCAATAATCTAACCTCTCATCATTCCCCTACAATGCAACCAATGCAAAAACATCTCCTGGCTTCAAAAGATCTGAAAGATGGTCATAGTCAACTGAAGTGTCCATGTCATCATTTCTTATAGAGAGTGTCAAAGATAAAGGAGTCAGATACTGTGGAACCCATGTATCCACCCACTCACTTGACTCGCAATGATCCCAATCATACTGAAAACACATGGGGCAAAAACAAGCCAACTCTCATGTCCAAATGGTCCATGTACTACTATTGGAGCTTTGGAATGAATGCATTTTTGAAGAGTCTTTCACTATTTGACAATCCAATCTATCTCCTATAGTTTCATCCTCAACCAACCAAAAGAATCTACGCACTATAGAATCAAGAGTCCCCCCCTGTGAAAATGCTAAAGTACACCAATCAACAATAGAATGAGCATCAAGAAGTACAACACCTGAAATCCTCAATTGCTCCTTAGCTAGAGCTCTCTTGACACACGCACCTACTCTGTCATGCTCCCCTTTCCCATGCCCTGACTCAAAAAAACTCCAAATATGAGGTACACCTCTCTCCACAAGCATTCTACACAACCAATAAAACATTATAGCATTCTTAAATTGACCAATGCAATTATCCGACCAAATGAGATGCCTATCCATAGCAATACCATTTTCCTGCAAGAAGTCAAAATAGTTCTGGAAACAATGTTGAACAAACTCATGAGAGTGAGACCTGTCATCGCTCATATAAAAATGGTACTCTCTGATTATCTTTCGCTCATCTTTTTTGCTATCAGGGGAATGTCTATATGTGATGTGTACAAAAACAGCACCCTAAATCGAATTGTAATATTGAGCTTGAGTCTCATTTTGGGGCTGCAATGTATAGTTCTCCCCAAAGTCTACAACAGATATAATAGTTCCAATGGGGAAAGTGTCCTTACATGTCCTAAATTATTGATCCAACCATTGAGACCTGTGAATATACCTTGCATACTTGTAAAAAATATTTTTCTTGAAATCTGAGATAAAATCAGCAACATTGTATTCTTTTGCAACTAACTCACATCTAGAGCCTTCACCTCCACTCTTCAATGTATATTTCACTGTTTCATATACCTTTTTTTGGACGAGTGTCTTTCCAAAATTGTCTTCCAAACCCTCATGAAAACATGTTCTAAACTTGGACAAGCCACCACATTCTGAGCACTTAGCATTTAAGCAATTTTTTTTATAAAATAAACAACCATCATCTCTATGACATAAAAATTGATCTAGCAAGTCTCTTGATGATTTGGGAAGACCACTTACATGACAATCCTCTAGCATTTCATTAGTATGCAATTTAGAATGAATGGACCGTAATAATTCATGATGCATTGAAAACTCAACATGATATTTGCAACAACATGTATTTAGAATCTTAAGGGGTACACAATAAAATGGCTTCACAGATTCAAAAGACCTTTGTGATATTTTCAATGTTGGATGTGTCTCACAAAATTTTTTATACAACATTGTTTGACTTACCTCCACATAATGTTTAGGATGTGGAGTGCGGTCTCGATTTCCAACTCTCAACTTCAAGACATCCTTCACATTTGGTGACACTCTTGAGTTAGCATCCCAAAATTGTCAAATTTTATCCTTGACAACGTCTGTTAGCTTCTTATCGAAATGTGGAAGTCTCCCACCATAAGCCCATGTATCAATTTGAAGTGGATCATCAAGTCTTTCTCTTCTTGTAAGTGCTCTACCCAAAGTTTTACGGTCTATATTGAAGTCAACACAAGTTTGTCTCATCAAACGAGCCTTTCTCAACTGATGACTTACTAAGGAGGTTGTAATAACCCTCTGAGCAACTCTCTTGTCTTTTTCTCTGCTAGTCTTCCCAATGTTATTGAGAGCATTGAAAATATTTTTCACAACAATGGCATTTCTCTCCATTTTTTTGTTCACACAAATCTTCAATTTCACAAGCACAGGTCTCATCTTTTGCATCTTTAACAACTGCACAAAAATTTGACATTTCTCAACCAATTTCTTGTTTTGAAAAATTGATCATAAAGTCTTGAAGCCCACAACCTAATGGCTCTATGTGACCTCTTTCCTTCCCAATTATTCATAATGTTCTCCTCAATTTCAATTAACCATTTAGGTGTTTTTGAAAGCCCCGAATTTGAAGATTCATTATCTTTATTACAAGGGACTTCATTTCACATATAATTTGGAGATATATAACATTCATGTCATTCTTGTGCAACATTTTCATTCCCAAAGTCTACATTTTCAATCTCCATCTGTGCATTTTCAAATTGAACATCCTCTTCACTTACAACTACATTTATGAGGTCACCTTGATTAATGGTTAACATACCTTCTCTCCTTCTTTGGTGATTTTCCTTATCTTTTTCCCTATATGCCTAAATTTCATCATCTGTGAGCTTCCTCTTACATTTAGCCTTTCGATGATTGGTGCTTCCCATGGTGAAACCACAAGTCGACAAAAATCAAACAATGGGCCCCAAATCACATTTTTTGTTTTGCAACGCCTGAAAAAAGTATAAAATCTCGTGATTGTCTGCTTTGTGGGGACAAGAAATATTTTTGTCAAATATTGCCTGGCAAAAATTGGGTACCTGAAAATATTGGGTACCCGATATTCCCTGACTAATGAAAAAACGGCGTGAGCAAATGAAAACAATTGAACTTTTACATATATTTATGTATATAATATATATAAAAAAGAGGCATATGATATATATAATGTATATTATATATGTACTAATGTGGTCGGCTAAATCTTTGTATAAAATGTGCCTTTTATAGGCATCGTAAACCCTAGCTATGCAAAAATGGACGCTTTGAAGAATAGTTCACTGGAGGCAGAGAGAGACTCCCTAGGGGTCCTAACATGTGATAAGGGGTCATGGGGACTCCCTAGGGGTCACGATGTCTCAAAAGGGGTCACGATGATTCCCTAGGGGTCCTAGTATGCTTTAGCATGTGTTAGGACACCTAGGGAGTCCCCGTGACCCCTTTTGACACATTGGAATGCTCAAGTGTGTCATAAGGGGTCCTTTTGACTCCCTAGGGTTCCTAACGCGTGATAAAGTGTACTAAGACCCCTAGGGAGTCATCATGACCCCTTAAGACACACTTGAGCATTCTAATGTGTCAAAAGGGGTAATGATGACTCCCTAGGGGTCCTAGTACACCTTATCACATGTTAGGACCTCTAGGGAGTCCCTGTGACCCCTTTTGACACATTGAAATGCTCAAGTGTGTCTTAAAGGGTCCTACGACCCCTTATGACACACTAGAGCATTCCAATGTGTCAAAAGAGGTCACGATGATTCCCTAAGGGTCCTAGTACACTTTATCATGTGTTAGGACCCCTTAAGGCACACTTGAGCATTCCAATGTGTCAGAAGGGGTCACGGGGACTCCTTAGGTGTCCTAATGCATGATAAAGAGTACTAGGACCCCTAAGGAGTCCCCGTGACCCCTTTTCACACATTGGAATGCTCAAGTGTGTCTTAAGGGGTCCTACGACCCCTTAAGGCACACTTGAGTGTTCCAATGTGTCAAAAGGGGTCACGGGGACTCCCTAGCTATCCTAGGACCCCTAGGGAATCATCGTGACCCCTTTTGACACATTGGAATGCTCTAGTGTGTCATAAGGGGTCCTACGACCCCTTAAGACACACTAGAGCATTCGAATGTGTCAAAAGGGGTCACGGAAACTCCCTAGGTGTCCTAACGCATGATAAAGCATACTAGGACCCCTAGGGAATCATCGTAACCCCTTTTGACACATCGGAATGCTTTAGTGTGTCATAAGGGGTCGTAGGACCCCTTAAGACACACTTGAGCATTCCAATGTGTCAAAAGGGGTCACAATGACTCCCTAGGGGTCCTAGTACACCTTATCATGTGTTAGGAACCCTAGGGAGTCAAAAGGACCCCTTAAGACACACTTGAGCATTTCAATAGGTCAAAAGGGGTCAGGGGGACCCCCTAGGGGTCCTAGTATGCGTTAGGACCCCTAGGGAGTCCCCCTGACCCCTTTTGACCCCTAGGGAGTCCTAATGCATTCCAAAGGGTCACAGTTTCATAGAAGTTGCATTTTGAACCCTAATGACCCCTTAACATGCCTACTGACCCCATTTCGATATGTGGTCTCCCGAGAGCTCCCCACGGACCCCTTTTGCGTTCTACTAGAAAAAAAGTCATCCAAATTTGGTACATAGATCTTCTGACATGTCTTAATGAATTTGAAAGGGTCACTGTTCCATAGAAGTTGCATTTAGAATCCTAATGACCCCTTAACAGGCCTACACACCATGATTCGACATGTGGTCTCCCGAGACCACCCCATGGACCCCTTTTGAGTTCTACTAGAAGAAAGTCATCCAAATTTGGTACGTAGGTCCTCTGACATGTCTTAATGCATTCCAAAGGGTCACCATTCCATCAAAGTCACATTTGGAACCCTAATGACCCCTTAACAAACCTACCGACCCTGATTCGACATGTGGTCTCCTCAAAGAACCCCATGGATTCTTTTTGAGTTCTACTAGGAAAAAGTCATACAAATTTGGTACATAGGTCCTCTAACATGTCCTGATGTGTTCCAAAGGGTCACCATTCCATCCAAGTTGCATTTGTAACCCTAATGACCCCTTAATAGGCCTACCGACCTCGATTCGACATGTCATCTCCCGAGACCACCCCATGGACCACTTTTAAGTTCTACTTGGCAAAAGACGTCCATATTTGGTACATAGGGTCATCGTTCCATCAAAGTTTCATTTCTAACCCTAATGACCCTTTGACAGTCCTACCGACCCCAATACAACATGAGGTATCCCGAGAGCACCCCATGGACCCCTTTCGCGTTCTACTAGGAAAAAGTCATCCAAATTTGGTACGTAGGTGCTCTGATATGTTCTAATGTGTTAGAAAGGGTCACTATTCCATTGAAGTTGCATTTAAAACCCTAATGACCCCTCAACAGGCCTACGGACCCCGTTTCTACATGTGGTCTCCCGAGAGCAGCCCATGGACCTCTTTCGAGTTCTACTAGGAAAAAGTCATCCAAATTTGGTATGTAGGTCCTCTAACATGATCTAATGCATTCCAAAGGGTCACCATTCCATTGACATTGCATTTTGAACCCTATTGACCCCTTAACAGGCCTACTGACCCCGAGTCCCCGTGACCCCTTTTCACACATTGGAATGCTCAAGTGTGTCTTAAGGGGTCCTACGACCCCTTAAGGAACACTTGAGCATTCCAATGTGTCAAAAGGGGTCATAGGGACTCCCTAGGGGTCCTAACGCGTGATAAAGCATACTAGGATCCCTAGGGAGTCCCCGTGACCCCTTTTCACACATTGGAATGCTCAAGTGTGTCTTAAGGGGTCCTACGACACCTTAAGGCACACTTGAGCATTCCAATGTGTCAAAAGGGGTCAGGGGGACTCTCTAGGTGTCCTAACATGTGATAAAGCATACTAGGACCCCTAAGGAATCATCGTGACCCCTTTTGAAACATTGGAATGCTCTACTGTGTCATAAGGGGTCATAGGACCCCTTAAGACACACTTGAGCATTCCAATGTGTCAAAAGGGGTCAGGGGGACTCCCTAGGGGTCCTAACGCATGATAAAGCATACTAGGACCCCTAGGGAGTCATCGTGACCCCTTTTGACATATTGGAACACTCAAGTGTGTCTTAAGGGGTCCTACGACCCCTTAAGGCACACTTAAGCGTTCCAATGTGTCAAAAGGGGTCACAGGGACTCCCTAGGTATCCTAACATGTGATAAAGCATACTAGGACCCCTAAGCAGTCCCCGTGACTCCTTTTCACACATTGGAACACTCAAGTGTGACTTAAGGCATCCTACGAACCCTTAAGGCACACTTGAGTATTCCAATGTGTCAAAAGGGATCACGGGGACTCCCTAGGTGTCCTAACACATGATAAAGCGTACTAGGAGCCCTAAGGAGTCCCCGTGACCCCTTTTCACACATTGGAATGCTCAAGTGTGTCTTAAGGGGTCCTACGACCCCTTAAGGCACACTTGAGCATTCCAATGTGTCAAATAGGTCAGGGGGACTCCTTAGGGGTCCTAACGCATACTAGGACACCCAGGGAGTCCCCGTGACCCCTTTTGATACATTGGAATGCTCAAGTGAGCCTTAAGGGGTCGTAGGACCCCTTAAGGCACACTTGAGTGTTCCAATGTGTCAAAAGGGGTCACGGGGACTCCCTAGGTGTTCTAACATGTACGCTTTATCACGCGTTAGGACACCTAGGGAGTCCCCGTGACCCCTTTCGAAACATTGGAATGCTCAAGTGTGCCCTAAGGGGTCCTACGACCCGTTAAGGCACACTTGAGCATTTGAATGTGTCAAAAGGGGTCAGGGGGACTCCCTAAGGGTCCTAACACGTACTAGGACACCTAGGGAGTCCCCGTGACCCCCTTTGACACATTGGAATGCTCTAGTATTTCTTAAGGGGTCCTTCAACACCTTAAGACACACTTGAGCATTGGAAAGTGTCATAAGGGGTCATGAGGACTCCTTAGGGGTCCTAGTACACTTTATCACACGTTTGGAAACTTAGGGAGTCCTCGTGACCCCTTTTGACACATTGGAATGCTCAAGTGTGCCTTAAGGGGTCCTACAACCACTTAAGGCACACTTGAGCATTCCAATGTGTCAAAAGGGGTTAGGGGGACTCCCTAAGGGTCCTAACACGTACTAGGACACCTAGGGAGTCCTCGTGACCCCTTTTGACACATTGGAATGCTCTAGTGTGTCTTAAGGGGTCCTACGACCCCTTAAGACACACTAGAGCATTGTAATGTGTCAAAAGAGGTCACAATGACTCCCTAGGGGTCCTAGTATGCCATATCACAGGTTAGGAATCCTAGAGAGTCAAAAAGACCCCTTAAGACACACTTGAGCGTTCCAATGTGTCAAAAGGGGTCACAGGGACTCCCTAGGGGTCCTAGTACGTGTTAGGACCCCTAGGGAGTCCCCCTGACACCTTTTGACACATTGGAATGCTCAAGTGTGCCTTAAGGGGTCCTACGACCCCTTAAGGTACACTTGAGCATTCCAATGTGTCAAAAGGTGTTAGGGGGACTCCCTAGGTGTCCTAACGCGTGATAAAGCATACTAGGACCCCTAAGGAGTCCCCGTAACCCCTTTTGATTACATTGGAATGCTCAAGTGTTCCTTATGGGGACATAGGACCCCTTAAGGAACACTTGAGCATTCCAATGTGCTCAAAAGGGGTCAGGGGGACTCCTCATGGGTCCTAGTACGCTTTATCATGCGTTAGGACACCTAGGGAGTCCCCGTCACCCCTTTTGACACATTGCAACGCTCAACTGTGTCTTAAGGGGTCCTTCGACCCCTTAAGACACACTCAAGAGTTACAATGTGTCAAAAGGGGTCACGGGGACTCCTTAGGGGTCCTAGTACGCTTTATCACATGTTAGGACCCCTAGGGAGTCCCCGTGACCCCTTTTGACACATTGGAATGCTTAAGTGTGCCTTAAAGGATTGTAGGACCCCTTAAGGCACACTTGAGCATTCCAATGTGTCAAAAGGGGTCACGGGGACTCCCTAAGTGTCCTAACATGTGATAAAGTTTACTAGGACCCCTAAGGAGTCCCCGTGACCCCTTTTCACACATTGGAATGCTCAAGTCTGTCTTACGGGGTCCTACAACCCCTTAAGGAACACTTGAGCATTCTAATGTGTCAAAAGGGGTCACGGGGACTCCCTAGGGGTCCTAATGCTTGATAAAGCATACTAGGAACCCTAGGGAGTCATCATGACCCCTTTTGACACATCGCAATGCTCAAGTGTGTCTTAAGGGGTCCTTCGACCCCTTAAGACACACTTGAGCATTGCAATGTGTCAAAAGGGGTCACGGGGACTCCTTAGGGGTCCTTGTATGATTTATCACGTGTTAGGACACCTAGAGAGTCCCTGTGACCCCTTTTTACACATTGGAATGCTCAAGTGTGCCTTAAGGGATCGTAGGACCCCTTAAGGCACACTTGAGCATTCCAATATGTCAAAAGGGGTAACGTGGACTCCCTAGGTGTCCTAACACGTGATAAAGCATACTAGGACCCCTAAGGAGTCCCCATGACCGCTTTTCACACATTGGAATGCTCAAGTGTGTCTTGAGGGGTCCTACGACCCCTTAAGGCACAATTGAGTATTCCAATGTGTCAAAAGGGGTCACGGGGACTCCCTAGGTGTCCTAACATGTGATAAAGTGTAGTAGGACCCCTAGGCAATCATCGTTACCCCTTTTGACACATTGGAATGCTCTAGTGTGTCATAAGGGGTTGTAGGACCCCTTAAGACACACTTCAGCATTCTAATGTGTCAAAAGGGGTCACGGAGACTCCCTAAGGGTCCTAACACGTGATAAAGAGTACTAGGACCCCTACGGAGTCATCATGACCCCTTTTGACACATTGCAATGCTCAAGTGTGTCTTAAGGGGTCCTTCGACCCCTTAAGACACACTTGAGCATTGCAATGTGTCAAAAGGGGTTACAGGGACTCCTTAAGGGTCCTAGTACACTTTATCACATGTTAGAACCCCTAGGGAGTCCCCGTGACCCCTTTTGACACATTGGAACACTCAAGTGTGCCTTAAGGGGTCCTACGACCCCTTAAGGCACACTTGAGCATTCCAATGTGTCGAAAGGGGTCACGAGGACTCCCTAGGTGACCTAACACATGATAAAGCGTACTAGGACCCCTAAGGAGTCCCCGTGACCCTTTTTCACACATTGGAACACTCAAATGTGTCTCAAGGGGTCCTACGACCCCTTAAGGTACACTTGAGCATTCCAATGTGTCAAAAGGAGTCACGGGGACTACCTAGGTGTCCTAACACATGATAAAGCGTACTAGGACCCCTAAGAAGTCCCTATGACCCCTTTTCACACATTGGAACACTCAAGTGTGTCTTAAGAGGTCCTACGACCCCTTAAGGCACTCTTGAGCATTCCAATGTGTCAAAAGGGATCACCGGGACTCCCTAGGTGTCCTAATGCATGATAAAGTGTACTAGGACCCCTAAGGAGTCCTCGTGACCCCTTTTCACACATTGGAATGCTCAAGTGTGTCTTAAGGGGTCCTACGACCCCTTAAGGCACCCTTGAGCATTCCAATGTGTCAAAAGGGGTCAGGGGTACTCCTTACGGGTCCTAACATGTACTAGGACACCCAGGGAGTCCGTGTGACCCCTTTTGATACATTGGAACGCTCAAGTGTGCCTTAAGGGGTCGTAGGACCCCTTAAGGCACACTTGAGCATTCCAATGTGTCAAAAGGGGTCATGAGGACTCCCTAGGTGTCCTAACGCGTACGCTTTATCACATGTTAGGACACCTAGGGAGTCCCCGTGACCCCTTTTGACACATTGGAATGCTCAAGTGTGCCCTAAGGGGTCCTACGACCACTTAAGGCACACTTGAGCATTCCAATGTGTCAAAAGGGGTCAGGGGGACTCCCTAAGGGTCCTAACATGTACTAGGACACCTAGGGAGTCCTCATGACCCCTTTTGATACATTGGAATGCTCTAGTGTATCTTAAGGGGTCCTTCGACCCCTTAAGACACACTTGAGCATTGCAATGTGTCAAAAGGGGTCACGGGGACTCCTTAGGGGTCCTAGTATGATTTATCATGCATTTGGACACCTAGGGAGTCCCCGTGACCCTTTTTGACACATTGGAACGCTCAAGTGTGCCTTAAGGACCCCTTAAGGCACACTTGAGCATTCTAATGTGTCAAAAGGGTTCACGGGGATTTGCTAGGTGTCCAAACATGTGATAAAGTGTACTAGGACCCCTAAGGAGTCCCCGTGACCCCTTTTCACACATTGGAATGCTCAAGTGTATCTTAAGGGGTCACGGGGACTCCTTAGGTGTCAAAAGGGGTCACGGGGACTCCATAGGTGTCCTAACATGTGATAAATCATACTAGGACCCCTAAGGAGTCCTCGTGACCCCTTTTCACACATTGGAATGCTCAAGTCTGTCTTAAGGGATCCTACGACCCCTTAAGGAACCCTTGAGTGTTCCAATGTGTCAAAAGGGGTCAGGGGGACTCCTTAGGGGTCCTAACGCATACTAGGACACCCAGGGAGTCCCTATGACCCCTTTTGACACATTGGAATGCTCAAGTGTGCCTTAAGGGGTCGTAGGACCCCTTAAGGCACACTTGAGCGTTCCAATGTGTCAAAAGGGGTCACGGGGACTCCTTAGGGGTCCTATTACAGTTTATCATGCGTTAGGACACCTAGGGAGTCCCCGTGACCCCTTTTGACACATTGGAACATTCAAGTGTGCCTTAAAGGTTCCTACAACACCTTAAGGCACACTTGAGCATTCCAATGTGTCAAAAGGGGTCAGGGGGACTCCCTAAGGCTCCTAACATGTACTAGGACACCTAGGGAGTCCCTGTGACTACTTTTGACACATTGGAATGCTCTAGTGTGTCTTAAGGGGTCCGACGACCCCTTAAGACACACTAGAGCATTGCAATGTGTCAAAAGGGGTCATGATGACTCCCTAGGGGTCCTAGTATGCCTTATCACGTGTTAGGAATCCTAGGGAGTCAAAAAGACCCCTTAAGACACACTTGAGCATTCCAATGTGTCAAAAGGGGTCATGGGGACTCCCTAGGGGTCCTAGTATGAATTAAGACCCATAGGGAGTCCCCCTGACCCCTTTTGACACATTGGAATGCTCAAGTGTGCCTTAAGGGGTCCTGTGCCTTAAGGGGTCCTAGGACCCCTTAAGGCACACTTGAGCATTCCAATGTGTCAAAAGGGGTCAGGGGGACTCCCTAGGTGTCCTGACGCATGATAAAGCATACTAGGACCCCTAAGGAGTCCTCGTGACCCCTTTTGACACATTGGAAAGCTCAAGTGTGTCTTAACGGGTCCTATGACCCCTTAAGGCACACTTGAGCATTCCAATGTGTCAAAAGGGGTCAGGGGGACTCCCTAAGGGTCCTAACCTGTACTAGGACACCTAGGGAGTCCCTGTGACCTCTTTTGACACATTGGTATGCTCAAGTGTCTCTTAAGGGGTCCTAAAACCCCTTAAGACACACTAGAGCATTCCAATGTGTCAAAAGGGGTCACGGGGACTACCTAGGTGTCCTATCGCATGATAAAGCGTACTAGGACCCCTAGGGAATCATTGTTGCCCCTTTTGACACATTGGAATTTTGTAGTGTGTCATAAGGGGTCGTAGGACCCCTTAAGACACACTTGAGCTTTCCAATGTGTCAAAAGGGGTCACGAGGACTCCCTAGGGGTCCTAACATGTGATAAAGTGTACTAGGACCCCTAGGGATTCATCATGACCCCTTTTGACACATTGGAATGCTCAGGTATGTCTTAAGGGGTTGTAGGACCCCTTAAGACACACTTGAGCATTCCAATGTGTCAAAAGGGGTCACAATGACTCCCTAGGGGTCCTAGTATGCCTTATCATGCATTAGGAACCCTAGGGAGTCAAAAGGACCCCTTAAGACACACTTGAGTGTTTCAATGTGTCAAAAGGGGTCACGCGGACTCCCTAGGGGTCCTAGTACATGTTGGGACCCCTAGGGAGTCCCCCTGACCCCTTTTGACCCCTAGGGAGTCCTAATGCATTCCAAAGGGTCATGGTTCCATAGAAGTTGCATTTCAAACCCTAATTATCCCTTAACATGCCTACTAACCCCATTTCGACATGTGGTCTCCCGAGAGCTCCCCATGGACCCCTTTTGCATTTTCCTAAGAAAAAGTCATCCAAATTTGGTACATAGGTCCTCTGACATGTCTTAATGAATTTGAAAGGGTCACCATTCCATAGAAGTTGCATTTAGAACCCTAATGACCCCTTAACAGGCCTACACACCATGATTCGACATGTGGTCTCCCGAGACCACCCCATGGACCCCTTTTGAGTTCTACAAGAAAAAAGTTATCCAAATTTGGTATGTAGGTCCTCTGACATGTTCTAATGCATTCCAAAGGGTCACCCTTCCATCAAAGTCATATTTGGAACCCTAATGACCCCTTAACAAGCTTACCGACCCTGATTCGACATGTGGTCTCCTCAGAGAACCCCATGGACCCTTTTTGAGTTCTACTAGGAAAAAGTCATACCAATTTGGTATATAGGTCCTCTAACATGTCCTTATGTGTTCCAAAGGGTCACCATTCCATCCAAGTTGCAGTTGTAACCCTAATGACCCCTTAACAAGCCTACCGACCCTATTTCAACATGTGGTCTCCTAAGAGCACCCCATGGACCCCTTTCGAGTTCTACTAGGAAAAATTCATCTAAATTTGGTATGTCGGTCCTATGACATGTCCTAATGCATTCCAAAGGGTCACCATTCCATCAAAGTTTTATTTGGAACCCTAATGACCCCTTAACAGACCTACCAACCCCATTTTGACACGTGGTCTCCTGAGAGCACACCATGGACCCCTTTCGAGTTTTACTAAGAAAAAGTCATCCAAATTTGGTACATAGGTCCTATGACATATCCTAATGCATTCCAAAGGGTCACCATTCCATCGAAGTTTCATTTGGAACCCTAATGACCTCTTAACAGGCCTATTAACCCCGATTCAACATGTGGTCTCCCGAGAGCACCCCATGGACCCCTTTCAAGTTCTACTAGGCAAAAGTTATCCAAATTTGGTATGTAGGTCATTTGATATGTCCTAATGCATTCCAAAGGATCCCGTTCATCGAAAGTTTCATTTGGAACCCCGATGACCCCTTAAGTCACCTATCGACCCTAAATCACACAATGGTCTCCCAAGAGCACCCCATGGACCCTTTTTGAGGTTGACTAATCAAAATTCATCTAAATTGTGGAGTTATGTCCTTTGACATGTCCTAATGCATTCCAAATGGTCATTGTGCATCAAAGGTTGTCTCACGAGCCCTAATGACCACTTAAGACGCCTAGCAACACTGATTGGACATATGGTCTCCTGAGAGCACCCCGTGGACCCTTTTCAAGTTCGACTAGGAAAAAGTCATTAAAATTTGGTACATTGGTCCTTGGACATGCCCTATTGCCTTCCAAATGGTCACTGTACATCCGAAGTTGCCTCACAAACCCTAATTACCCCTTAAGACGTCTAGCGACCCTGATTCGACCTGTTGTCTCATGAGAGGATCTGTTATAACTTAAATTAAATATTAAAATAATATATAAAATATTTGAAAAAGTATAATATTTAATAGAATAAATATATAATATATATTATAAGATATATTAGATATTACATTTAATATATATTATCAAATATATAATATATTAATGTCCTATTCATTTTATATATTATATATGTGCAACAATATTATATATATATATATATATATATATATATATATATATATATATATTATGTAACATTTATATTATAATATAAAAATATTGCATTTAATATAAATATGAACAGACTATATACTTAGGTCGTTTAAATTGATATTATCGAATATATAATATAAATAAATAATATATATAATATATATACTATATAATATAAAATATAAAACATAAAATATAAAACATAAATATAAAATATATAAATTATTGATTGTCAGGGTGAAAGAAGAAAACATCAAAATTAAAGGGAAATAAAAAAAAAAGTGGGAGGGGGAAACTTTTCAAAATTCAAATTAAAACAAAATCGGGTACATGAAAAAATCGAGTACCCAATTTTTTCAGGTACCCGATTAGGCTTGGTAATAGCTTTGGAAACCAAAGCCCCATGGTCAATGCTGAAGGTGTGCAAAAAATGTGTTTTTTCTCTATTTTTCTTATATCGCCACTTCGACCATTAGGTTGATGACTTTTTTCCACCTGATTTCGATAAAATGAAAAGGGTTTCTTTGGATGATTGTTAGCTTTCCATCGATATAAGTGTTGCCAGATTTTGAATTCATTAAGTATTTATTAGTTATTTTCTATTTCACTTACGTCTAAAGTCCTGATTGACATATTGATGGAAAAACAACTATAACTTTCAAACCGTATAAGGTTTTTGAAATCCGAAAGATGCATCACATTCTATGCTTCGTCTAGTATAAGAAAAAATTAAAAAAAATTGAATTATGATAAGTTTACAATGAGTAAAGGTGGTCAGACATGAGAGTTTTTAAATTCTGAAAGTGCTGTAGCAAAAAAATCATAATTAATTATCTGTTTGGAATAAAAATACCAAAAAATATGCGTCACATCTGGGCATGAGTCAGCTACTTATATATAGAATATTATAAAAAAATATTATCATTTTCTTTTGATTAGGGTGGTTAGACATACACATACTTCTTATTTTTTTGCTGAAATGTTTGTAGTGCTGCATTGCAATCTATAATTTTTACCAATCATATTAATTTTTTTTCAAAAAAGGCTTAGTAGTTTAGAAACTACATTCAATTTCCTACAAATTATGTTGTTACAAATTTTTCATATTAGGTAGATAACTAGTTCATTTTTTCATGTCAAGTTGACTAATCTTGATTTTCTGATTTTTCATTGCCACTTAAGGGCATAGTTTGGCCCCTCATGATCCTGCACATACCCTTACCTCAAAACTTGGTGTAACTTTCCCAGCTGACACTGTATCTACCTTTTTCTGCTCCTCGGTAACCTTGGTGTCGGTTGACTATGATTGAGCATCTAATGTAGTGTCCGGTGGAGTGACCTCAGTTACAGTAGGATTCTCTTGATCCTTTGTTTCTCTGGTGCCTCTTTCTCTTCTGGCTCATTTTCTTTAGTAGGTGTTTCGGTGCTTTGTTCCCCTATTGTATCTTATGGTTTCTCAGGATCTAATCCATCAGGTTGTTCCTGTGATAAAATTTCTACTGCTTCAACAAGAACAGGAAGCTCACCCAAAAAGAATGTAAATGCACACTATGTTGCTTGACCTTCATCCTATGTATTATCAGGTGCAATGTTCACATCATCATCTTCATCCCTATCATCAGGATCACCGTTTGTGATGTCCTTAATTAGTACATCATTATCATTTTTCTCCTTTACCTAGATCTTTGTTGGATCCAGTGCATCCTATGAACTGTCCTTAATTTCTTGTACAAGTGTTGTATCAATTACCTAGGTAAATGATACAAGGGACTCTGTTGTTTTCTTTGGTACATCATCATTAATGAAGATACCTTTGCCTTTTGACTTCTGTCTCTTTTTAGACAAATTTTGAAATGCATTTTTCTCATTTTTCTCTCTGATTGCTAAAAGTGAACTCCAGATGAGTTGACCAAACTCATCAAGATCTGTCAGATTCTCATCTATTATTTGCATAGCTTGGTTTTTTATTTTGAATCTCTGAACATAAGTATCCATAAGCTCCTTAATTTCATCAAGAGATAAGTCTGGTGCAATCAATACTAGGGCTTGTTCCTCTTCTTGGTGTCCAAGGAACATAACCACTTCTGATTAATTATATCTTCTAATGCCTTGGGCAATGAAAGTTCAAAATATAATGCAACTTGTTTGAAGTGTATCATCATCTGGATGACTGATTCCTCAAATTTTTTTTGGTCCTCATTTGACATACTGTCAAACCTATTAAGTTCTAGATCTGCAAGATTTCCATTCTCAATTATGTCAACAGAAACCTCATCAATTGACCTATTTTTATTACTGACAACCTTCAATTGATAGTTTTCATCTTCATCATCCTCAAGGTCTTCTCTATTTCTTATTAATCTTCTCCTTTTCCACGGTGCCTCAACTACAACCTTGCATCCTCTCTTTGCATATGTTTTTGTCGATGTAGCTACCTTAGGTTTTACTGCCTTCACAACTCCCTTTTTTTGTGGTGGTGAAGCTGCAGTTGATGACCTTGTTCATGCACCTGTTTGCACTAGCAACTACCTCTTCTTTGGAATTAGAGTGGGAGAAACCGGTTTAGAGTCTTGTTCTTTTTCAGACTTAGTTTCCTCACTATCATATGGTTTGTCAGCCAACATTAACTGACCTTCGGTTGTAGGTTCAACTGATGACTCCTCTGATGAGTCAGATACATGCTCAAACTTCTCAGATAAAAATCTCTTCATTTTCTTTTCTTTTCTCATCATTTTACCAATGACAAGGCCTATTTTAATTCTTGATTTTTCTTCTTCAAAGGTTCCAAACCTTTCTTCCTTCTTATCCTTTGGTAAAGCCAACAATGCCTTGATTGATTTCAAATTGAAATCATGATCCATTTCATATCCCATAGGTGCTAGCCATTTTATCCTTGGTTCAACAGCTTTAATCATAGTATGGTCAGTGTTCACTAGGAAACGGATATCCATCTCATACTTCTTGACCAGTGAACTCAAAATCCTGCTTCTCATATTCATCTTTACCTTAAAATCCTCAAAATAACTATTTATAACATTCTATGCATTATCTCCCAGACCTTTCATAATATCAAAAATTTGTGAAGTGATCAGTTTCTCAATAGGCCAATTAGTGTGACTGACAGAAGGAAAGACTTCCTAGAGATAGAAAAATAAACATATTAGCAATGATCCAAACTTACAAGTGTTGGAATTTCATGACCTAATTGTTTTCATGTTTTCTTCAACCTGTCTCAGAAGTAGCTCGGTGAGGTCTATCTGATGACCCTTCTTTATGATTTTGTAAGCCATGTCTACTGCACTACATGGTACACTATTTACTCTGCTCAATTGGAAAAACTTATAGCTAATTACGTGCACTGCAAACTTAACTTTTGGATCCATAATGGATGCAATTTTTAGTGCTCTACCATCCCATGTTGCCCCAATATTTTTCTCAACATCAGCTCGTGATGAACTTCAGAATGCCTTGGCTTTGTTGGTAGTAGGGTAACCCGTAACCTTGCTAATAATTCTCTTTGTCACTTGGATCAGTTTATCTAACTAGAATGTGCCCTCATGATAACAACTTAACATGACCCTAATCCATTCATTCTTAAATTTCTTTGGAAAATTTAGGGCATTAGTGAGTCCAAGTGTTTCAACCTGTTTATGCTCTGGTTTTAGCTCTACTCCATCACAAAGTTCCTGATATGCAACATACATGTTGAAGTCTCCTGTTTCCCCATTTTTATAGTGAATGTATGAATGTATGTCTTCAACCAATAAAACCCTAGGTGGGATGCTCAAAAAAGCACCCACTGAATCCATTTTAGATGCTACTTCAGGGTGTAACTTGTAATTTGGTTCACTATAGTTTTCTGACACTATAAGATTAACTTCCTCTTCCACAACTTTAGAAGAACTCGCAGTAGATGCCATTTCAACAAACTAGGTTTTTGATAAACAGTGAAGAATGTGCTCAGTAGGGTTTCAACTTACTCAGAATATATCGAAGAAAGTGCTCGGTTTGATTTGCAACTACTTTGGATTAGCTTGAAGGATTATTTTCTTGAACTCACTCTGTGAAATTTTAGCTCTCTGAAATCACAATGTGAAAAATGAACTCAGTCTTCCGTATATTTATAGAATTTTCCGTATTCCCGCTCAAAACTTTATGCAATAAATGCTTGACCTACTTCCGGTTCATGACAACTGTCACCTCAGTGAATATTGCAATCTTTCATCATCTTCGTTAACACTTGATTTCTCTATAGGTTGATACTGATACTCGGTTAACCTCGAATAGTGATCACCAATGGGTAACCATTGCTCAGTCTAACTTTTACCGACTATGTGACTTTGTTAGCTCATAACATATAAACCACAATACATCTTTATTCATGCAGATTTGGTATTTTTTCATCATATATAAGGAACTGTATGTAAAATATGATCATTTTAAAATGTCAGTCCCATACATGCCTATATCTCCTTAGGTGGAAGTATTGATGTCACCCAATCCAGTGAACGAGGTTTCACCGACATCATTACTTGACTTAGCATTCTCATTTGATGCTTTCTTCCACATGTCGTTCCTTATTCTCATGATATCTGTAATAGTGTTTCCACTCTCAAATACATGATTTTCTTCTGGTGCTTGGTCTCTGTAGTCTTTTCTTAGATGACTGACCTTATGACAATGCAAACATGCCATTCTAGTGCTTGTCTAGCTTCGTGATTGTCCAGCCCATCTTTTCCTATTATAGTTTGCTTCAATGTGCCCATATCTACCACATGTAATATAGTTAGTCCATGTGTTGTAATCCAAAACATAAGAGTTACCTTGTCTCTTCGGCTGATAAGGCTTGCGTTGTGTCTTCTACTTTGGAGTCCATACTTGCTTCATTTTTTCCTTGCATTCTCGTGCAGTGTGTCCATGTTCATTGCAAGTGTAACATAATTTCTCCATAGTAGGATTGTTAGCATTCTTATTCTATTTATCTCTACACTCATAAGATCAGTGTCCAAATTTTCCATAATAATAGGAATAACCATTAAACTTGGGAATGACTAGAGGTTTACCTTGTGCTTTTCTTCTACACACATTAGAAGTATGTCCTGGTTTTCCACAGTGATAACATGGAAATGTCTTTGGCCTTTGAATCTGATTGTGTTGGCTTGCTCTGCTTGTTGTGATGATTCTCCTTCGCCAATATAGACTAATCCAGATTTTCTTCCAAATCTTCTTTGATTAATCAAAAAATCATCTATCCTTTTAGAACTATCCTTAGCCAATTTCTTCATTTAATGATGCTTTTGTTGGGTTTTCACTTCATTTCTCATCTTTTCATCTTCTTCTCTGAGTACTCCAATATCTTAAAGTTTTCTTGACAGCTCACCATTAACTTGGTTGATCTCCTGATTCACAATCACCATCTCATTTGAGATTTTGAACTGGCGCTCGGTGAGTCTATGTATCTCACTTTCTTTTTCTTGAAGTTGTTCAGTTATCTATCTTCAGTCTTCAATAGCTAGATTCCTTTCTTGCTCAGCCTATTTAGCATTGTTCATTACTTCTACCATTCTTACCATATGAGATTCCTGACCGATTTGTAGTGCTTTCACTTGTTCGGTTAAGTGAAGATTATTATCAAACAAGTCAAAGACTATGCTTTCAAATCCATTAGAAATACTTCCTGAACTAGATCCAATATGATCAAATACATCATCAATCACTTCTTCATGGTAACCAATCTCATTTTTCAGAATAGCTAGGTTCTTTCTTTCAACCAGTAATTTCTTCAATCCATCCTTAGCTTGCTTATACTGCTCAACAAACATCTGCATTTGAATCTTTTGATTCTCTATAGTTTCATCTAACTTATACCTCTCTGTGACTAGATCTTTACCCTTCACTGGTTAAACTGTCCAATAAGAGAACTGCGCTCTCATACCAATTATTGGATTGTAGAGATAGGGTACTTTTCTATGTGAAGATCTCTACTCTGAACTACTCGGTTAGCCTGATTCTGATTCTTTTTAATCTGATTATCTCTAAATATTGTTCTGCTCTGTCTATCAACTGATAATCTTGAAGGGCTAATGCTTCAAGAACTTCTTCATTCCTCCATCTGTTACATCAAAATGATGCAAAATACAATTATATAGCATATTGCTTTATGCCGCTTAACAAAATTAGGTTACAATATCTTAGAGAAAAACCTAAGATCTACGGTGTACAAAAATAACCTAGATCAAAATAATAACATAAGATCTTCATCACATTTAATGAATATCTCAACAATAAATTATCCTCGATCTTGGTAAAATGTTTCATGATTTTGTTGTAACCGTTTGCATATATAGATGTGCCAATCCTGATTCCTAAGCCATTTTCTATGATCCTTGGTAAACACTGTATACGCTGCTCAGTAAATACACTAGTGCTCAGTATCCAATTTGCACATTGTTTACTATGCTTGGTATCAGTGTACACTGATGCTCAGTAGAATTTCCCTGGTGCTCGGTGTGAAGACTTAACTGACTAGCTTGTATTACTTGTAGTTACCGACTAGAGTAGCATAGGTAACCAACTGATGTCTTTGATACTAATGACAATCATTAATGCTCAAATAGAGATAACAATACATACATACATACATACATATGTGTGTGTGTAGTATGCACACATAGACACATATATTTCTTAATCCACCACGATGTTCCTATTCATCACTTCCTTATTTACTTTTGGTTGAGCATGGCTTTGTAAGCTACTTAGTCCTTGCTAGTAACTAGCCATTCCCATTTGTTGACTTCCTAACATAGGATTATAACAAGTTAATTTACCCTTCCCAAGGTTCCAATAACATTACACTAACTTCTATTATGATACTGTATTGCTTACATAATTATATATTGGCTATGGATAGTTAAGACCCTTTTGATTAAATCAAATTCTTGTTATCTGAAATTTTTTTAATGGATGGATGAATTTTTATTCAACTTTTCTCTCATGAAGAATTCAAATAATAAATTTATTAATTGGTGATATCAATTGAAGAGATATGTAGGCTAATTTAACAAAAATCCTCTTCAATATTTTCTTGTATTTTGGTAAATTGATTCTTGGAATATTTCTTAGTTTGTCCTTCTAAAAAATATTAAGATGAAATGATCTTTAAGGTAAGATCTTATTTCTTTTGAAAAAAAAATTAGCTAATGATTTCATACCCGTTTCAAGATTTGAACAACCAAGAATTATTATCAAACTCAATATGTATTCTATGATTTTTTTTTCGATGTCATACAAAATTGGTAGATTAGAATAATATTTGATTACTTTTCTATATACTATGATATTATTATCAACAAATACGATTCCTTCTAAAAATAAGATTCTATATTCTTTGACACATGAACTTACGATAACATAATTATTCAAATGCACTGAGATTATGTCTAACCAATATGAACTATAATTGTCATAGCCTTCACTAGAGATCCAGCTCAGTCCGTGCGGCACTGCGATTTGCTTCAAAGGGCTATGGGTCAGCTATGAGAAGCAATCCAGACTAGGCCTTTTCCTGTCCCAAAAATGGATTTGGTGTCTGTAAACATGAACTAAAGATACCAGACATACATGAAAAATATGCAACACATGCAAACGATTGGGCAAGCTTCAAAACATAACTTTTGAAATCCACTAAGTACAAAAGAGATGCTAAGCACTATACTGGACTGCGAATGTCTAGCTACCCCTAAAACAAAGAAAGACTGACAAAAGCTAGCCTAATTACAACAATGCCTTCCCAAGGCATAAGAAAGTACTACAGAACAATGAGAAAAAACCTAAACTATGAACTGCATAGCTCTGGCAGCACGTAGCACCTCGACCCTAAGATCTTCACCCTTCGGCTCTCTACCAGTCCCTTTGGTAGCACCAGACACTCAGCACTTCACTCCAACAGTAAATTGGCTCAACCCATCCCTTCGGCTCTTAGCTTTGCAACAAATTAGACACTTCGCCCATCTGCAACTTTCTCCCTCTCTCCCCTGGAATGAAGAATGAATAAGGCCCTGCCTTATATAAGATGAGCACATCCAATATCCCGCCTAAAATGACCCGTTTGAAATTTAAATCACTGAATTGCATGCAAGGGCACATCCATGACACTTGTCACAGAGTTGTGCTGCTATAGTGCAATGATAGCCTTTGCATTTCAAGACGTTGCCTTGGCCTCCAAGGCAAATGATACCAGTCTAGACACCTCCCATTTGCAGAACAAAATGGTGGCCATTGAGAATGGAGAAAATTCAAATAGTTGCGTGCAACTGAAGCAAAACAAGCTTTGGCTCTAGATCCACACATGGTGGTAGGTGAGATTGCAATCACAGAGAAAGGCTTGAACTCCAAGGCAAGCCATCATGACACCCATTCAAATTCACCTCTCGAAGACCCAATAAAAACCCCACCCACTAAGCAACTCTGCAAGTCCCCTGACATGCCATCTGACATTCCCTATTGACATCCCTCTGACATCTTCTGACATTCCCAACTACCACTTCCGTAGATCGGCTAAGTCCCTACTGAGCTTGGCTCGGGTTGGATCCAGCTCGGGTCAGGCAAAACAGCTCGGGTCGATTGACTCAGCTCACCTAACAACTCAGCTTGAAATTCCAACTCGGGTCAGAAAATAACCGTGGGTCTTTGGGGTCATGAAGTCCTCCCCCACCTTAACTGTGGTGACGTCCTCGACGTCATTGCACCCAAACCCCCTTAAACGGTGCAAGAGAGGTGATCTAGAATGGATCACTCAAGTTGAGTGGAGCCCCTTCGGTGAAGGAACCCCATCAGCTCATATGTTGCGTACATCTGCTAATTTCCCCAAGTTGATCCTCCCCTTAAGCATCTGGACAATAGATCAGCGACCTTGGAGTGATTGGCAAGGAAGCTGGCTACACCAAGGAATCACCTCAAGTCGTGAGCATCTCGGATCGGCCCACAAGCATTAGTATTCGATCCTACTCAAAATGGTCCCTGACTTAGGAGCATCCGATCATCAATATAGGGCAATCCATGTTGTCCAAAGTTCGTCAGAGTAGGATGACCCCCTGCTGTAAGGACTTCTCACCTTGGGCTCCAAGTACTAAACCCGCCTCATTCACAATTGGAACAAAGCATGTCTGCTTCGCATCCAGGATTATGATACAGTTCCAGCAAGGAGCAATTACCACTCTAGCATGCCTCAAGAAATACTGACCCAAGATCAGGTCATCATGTTCCATCTCCATGACTGCCAAGTTGATGGATCCCTTCACTCCAAGTTGCATGGGAAGGTTTCAAACAACACCATAAACCTGCATCGCAGAGGAATCCACCATCTCACAAGTTGCATCTATCAACTGCATCCGCATCCCAAGTCTTTTGGCTTGGTTTTCTGATATGAAGTTATGCGTTGCCTCGAAATTGATCATTGCCATGATATTCTCTCCTTCCCAGTACACCTCGACATAGCACAACTCAGACTGATCACTAGCCCTCAGAAATGACCCCATTGAATGCATCGTGTTGATCTTCAGCACTGCACCCCTTGGCACTAACTCATCTCCCGATAGCATCACATTGACCCGTGTCTTATTTGGGCACTCCCTTGCAAAATGATCAGGCTTCCCATAGATGAAGCAGTTACGAACCTGCTTCCTTTCCTTGTCCTTATGATTAGGCTCAGCTCGATCTGCCTTGCACTTCTTGGACTTCCATTCGCCTTCTCGCCTGTCATCTTTCGGTTGAGAGCGATGCACATTGTCAGATTTGGCTCCCCCATAACCCAATGTTGCGTCACCCTTGTAATTGAGTAGCCCATCGGTGATGGTGATGGCCTCGGCCAAGGACTGAACATTATGCCACCTGATCTCCTCGGCCGCCCATGGTTGCAAGTTGCGCATGAAGAGAAAAAGTTTCTCAAAGTCACCCAACTTGCTGCACTCCAAGTCCAGCACTCTAAACTCTTTGACATAGTCTCAGACCGTGCCTATGTGCTTCAGCTATTTGAAGCACACCCAAATGACCCAGTCAGAATTTTTAGGTCAGAACTGATCGCAAAGTGCTCCCTTCAAATCCGCCCAAGTCTCAATCGCCTTGACTAGCTTCCCGGCTCACTCATCAACTAAGTGCGTCTACCACCATAATTTGGCACCTCCGGTCAAGCAAGAAGTGACCTTCTTGATCTACATCTCATCAGACAAGTTTGTCACTCCAACTAGGTACTCCTCCATATCCCAAAAAAAATTGTCTAAGGCTTGATCGTCGCGATCTCCATCATATGACCCGATCTCCTCAGACACTTTCTGCCCTTTGGTTCCACCTTGCAGCATCGAATGATGAAGAGATTGTCCATCTCTCAAGAACTTGACCTCCTCACACAATGCATTCAACTGCTCAGTCAGTCTTGAAACCTCCTCAGTTAGTCGCTCTTCAAGCTCAGAACTTTCCAATGCTTCAAGTCACACCTCATGGTCTTGCAACCAGTCCTTGTGTTTCATGTTTCTGCGCGAAGCTCGGCCCATCTCTACCCTCTGAGACTGCTCTGCCTCATATTGACTGTCTACATCTGCCATAGTGCACACTAAATTTTGGGTCTGCACAACTTAGTTCAAACCAACACCAAATCAGGTCTGCTCAAGAAGACTGCTCCAAAATCAGCTCTGAATGGTGGCTCTAATACCACATGTCACAGCCTTCACTAGAGATCCAGCTCAGTCCATGCGGCACTGCGATTTGCTTCAAAGGGCTATGGGTCGGCTCTGAGAAGCAATCCAAACTATGCCTTTTCCTGTCCCAAAAATGGATTTGGTGTCTGCAAACATGAACTAAAGATACCAGACCTACATGAAAAATATGCAACACATGCAAACGATTGGGCAAGCTTCAAAACATAACTTTTGAAATCCACTAAGTACAAAAGAGATGCTAAGCACTATACTGGACTGAGAATGTCTAGCTGCCCCTAAAACAAAGAAAGACTAACAAAAGCTAGCCTGATTACAACAATGCCTTCCCAAGGCATAAGAAAGTGCTACATAACAATAAGAAAGAACCTAAACTATGAACTGCACAGCTCTGGTAGCACGTAGCACCCCGACCCTAAGATCTTCACACTTCGGCTCTCTACCAGTCCCTTCAGTAGCACTAGACACTCAGCACTTCACTCCAACAGTAAATTGGCTCAACCCATCCCTTCGGCTCTCAGCTTTGCAACAAATTAGATACTCCGCCCATCTCCAACTTTCTCCCTCTCTTCCCTGGAATGAAGAATGAATAAGGCCCTGCCTTATATAAGAGGAGCACATCCAATATCCCACCTAAAATGACCCATTTGAAATTTAAATCGCTGAATTGCATGCAAGGGCACATCCATGACACTTGTCACAGAGTTGCGCTGCTACAGTGCAATGATAGCCTTTGCATTTCAAGACGTTGCCTTGGCCTCCAAGGCAAATGATACCAGTCTAGATGCCTCCCATTTGCAGAACAAAATGGTGGCCATTGAGAATGGAGGAAATTCAAATAGTTGCATGCAACTGAAGCAAAACAAGCTTTGGCTCTAGATCCACACATGGTGGTAGGTGAGATTGCAATCACAGAGAAAGGCTTGAACTCCAAGGCAAGCCATCATGACACCCGTTCAAATTCACCTCTCGAAGACCCAATAAAAACCCCACCCACTGAGCAACACTGCAAGTCCCCTGACATGCCATCTGACATTCCCTACTGACATCCCTCTGACATCTTTTGAATTTCCCAACTACCACTTTCGTAGATCAACTAAGTCCCTACTCAGCTCAGCTCGGGTTGGATCCAACTTGGGTCAGGCAAAATAGCTCAGGTCGATTGACTCAGCTCGCCTAACAACTCAGCTCGAAATTCCAACTCGGGTTGGAAAATGACCATGGGTCTTTGGGGTCGTGACAATAATGATAAATCATCAATTCCAAGCAATGAAAAGAATATTCAAGAAAGAAAGACTTGTCTAACTTGTTTGATGAAAGTGATGAACATATATTGATTTAAGAGAAGACTCGGTCTATCAAGCTTAAACTCTCTCACAACTTGAAGCAAAGGAGATACCAAATGATCAAGACTATTAGCAACTCGATTCCATATTTTCTATTGATTCCATATATGGAATTTCTTAGTGGCTCGATATATTATATTACAGAATGATGAACATCGAAGGTAAAACAACCATAGTGGTTTTCGTCTGTCCTAAGAAAAAGTATCCTCTCTAAATGAGATTCACTAGCTTCAAGAGATAAGTATGCCAATGAAGAGGAAGAATAGTTCTCAATGATGGTTCCTTCTTTTAGCACTACCCAATCAACAACTATAGTGACATAGGTGTAAAAGCCAAGCTTTCCTTTGCAATCCTAACAATAGACATACAAATAGTATTTGAGATTCACAACAAATAATAGATTACAAAGGGGTTTTAGTACAGAACACATTTGAATATACAATAATGAAAGAAGAATAACAAATTTCAACATGTGAGGAAACAAGTTATCTTATGACATTCAAACCAAGGTACTGAGGCATGACTGTGTTTCATCGATTACATATGTGATTTGAATCAGAAACCAATAGATTCTATAAATACACAAATATGTTACCAACTTAACATACAATAAATCAATAATAATAGCTCAATAACACATCTAGACATATGAACTAAATGTATTGTTTATTGTCCTTTTAAAAATATACAAGCTCAAAAATATTTGAGTACAAAATGTCAAGCCCAAAGTTTCTTTTAAAATTTCTCCATAGTTTTTCCCTTTACAAAAAGTCTCTTTTTACATTACAAAAGCCTTATATTTATAGACTCATTTTGGTAACTAACTTGTAATCACCTAAGTAACTATTTAGAATAACTACTTAGGCAAGCTATGTAGGTAAGCCATGTAGGTAAGCCACTTAAGATAACTAGTGAAAGATCACTTATAATAACTACCTCTTTGAAGAAAAGTTAGGATTTACCTAACTAGTACGAAAATAAAACCTAAAATTGAACTTTTGTTTACAAGTGACATAAGCCACTAAAAAGGATAGTTTAAAGCTCATGACATCAAAATAATACAAAACAAGAGCCACCAAGGTGAGCTTCATGGAGTTTCTCTATCCACGAGTCATTAGTTCACCAACAAGCTAATTTTAGCTTGCAGGTCTGCATTCTATCTGCAGTTGCTAGACATCATTTTCTTCTATGAACATTCTATTCTCTCTGAGTGACAAAGAAGAAAAAGTTGAATACGTGCCAAGCCTTCTAAGAACACTATAGATGCTAGCCATGCTGAATTGATCAATGTATCATGTCCTGATTAGTACTAGTTGTTTTAGCCAAATCTTTGACTTTTATCTTTTCTTTCATCTTTCTCTCACATTGAAATCTGAATCCACAAGAAAGTGACACATTATGCATTACCGTATTTTTCCTCCATAAATGAGATCATAATGTATCCACCATTGTTTTTATTGCAGCTTTGTATTTGATTCCACTATTATCAATTGCAATGGCATGTGAGTAACAAAATCATTTAGGTTAAATGATAACTTGTTCTAAAGATCTCATTTTCGTGACCAGCCTTTGGACAATGTAGGAAACGTTGTAGAATTAGCTTGGAAGTTTCAGTCTTTGCAATGGATCTATCGCTGTAAATATTGCAATCAATATAATTCAAGAGACCGCTTATTGTTGGGGTATTTTGTCAAAATAATTTGGTTCCACGTACATGTCAAACCCCATTTGTATGCATGCTTGACAGGGCAATTACAACTTTAATTTCTGGTAAAAAATCTCCTTCGAATATGCTTTGGTGGATGTTTATAACAACTTTTGTGATCTCAAACTTTGCATGACAAATTCTATGAGACCACTTCTAAAATTATGCTTGACAAATTCTAAAATATTTTCATCAAATATTCACACTGTAAATCTTATGCTCTGCCGCATTGGATTAAATGATATTTTCATGGCTTCTTGTCCTTCATTATGAACTCAAACTTATTGATGGCTAGGTAGTTATGATAAATACCCTCCTTGGCTTTTGATAATGAACAACAATTTCCTTATGAAAGTTGGCCAACTTTTGTTATCTGTTAAAGTTGCCCATGTAGAATATGATGAAAACCACAATATGTATATTTCTCCATCATTGGTAAGTTGTGAGTCTTGATTAAGTTACCAATTCACATCAACTTAAAAGTCTTTCAATCATCGCTACTTTGATGGCATTTTGAATTATTTGGACAAGTTTATTAACCTGCCAAGCATTGAATTAGAATGACTAACTCTTTCATGAATGGAGACATTGGAAATTTCATGAAATCGGTAACTTGAGAATAATTTAAAAAGTTGCTCATGAGATTAAGTAGTTGCAAAGCATACACATATTCTTAAGTAAGCCAAGTCGAGTTTGTCTAATACTATTTTCACCACGCACATTGGAGTTGAAACTCAAGATGTCACAATTAGAACTCAATCTAACCTTCATAGTCGCATCCAAATTCTAATATTTTGAGCCAGGAAGAATTGTGGGAAGGAAAAAAATATGTACAGAGAAGGAAAGAGGACGTCATGCAGCAGAAGTTTAAAGCGAGTAGCACAAGCATTTAATAGAGGCTGAACGGTGGAATAGAAGTTTTACAATACTTTTTAGATTATACTAAAATCAGGTTCTTTCCTGAGATTGCTTTCATGTTTTAAAGAAATGATTGTACGTTTGAAATTATGTTTCCCATTAAAGTTTATTGATGAAATATTATACTTACTTATCGGAAGATGTTTGTCTTTAGAAATCCAAAAACCAAACTCGAATTTTAACTTGACTGCCTTTCAATGAATAGAAATCTAAATTCATGTGTAAAAACCTTTCTATTTAGCATCTGTGATAAATGTAAGAAAATATCCGATGAATAACCATAGGACGGTTGCAAGTTTGAGTTGATTGATCGGTTGACTGTTCATAAAATTTTCTTTTTAATATAATATTTATGTTTGAATCTTTGAGAAATTAGTATGTTGTTAGCTAAATATCAAGAATTGTAACGGGAAATCTCTATTTATTTTGTAGCATATCGTGAGTATAGACCTGTATATTTTTATATTTTATAGCTGGAAAGGAATTGAAATAAACTTTTGTTTAAAATCAAAATTAGCTATTATCTTAGAATCCAATCACTAGTAAAAAGATAGTAAATACGAACAAAACTATTTTGACAACCTTCGTATTGGCTTTATGGTTAAAACTTAGAAAGACATGCTTGTTTGTTTGTTTATTTTAAATTGCGATGAGAACTTGATGAACTTCCTGTAGCAATAGAAAGATTGCAAAAATTGGATATATAAATATATTCAGTTAAAGTAATGTTGTTTTATTAGTAGAAATTGAGAAATTTTAACATAAAAGATTAATTACTTTGATTTTCTATTAGAAAAGAATAAATTATATATTGTTGTTGTTTTTTAGTCCTTTTTGTCATGTTTAGAGAAATATATCATGGGTTTCTTTTTATGCTATTATTACAAGTTCTTTCTTTTAAAATAATTTCTTAGTATATCTATGTATGTGAGCGAGAAAGAATTGAGATCTCAACATGTTGATTAAGAAATAGTTGATGCTTCTAATTTAATATGTCGGAATGATGCATTTAGTTTATCCATGTCTTGATGATAATAATTTAGAATGTGGTTATTACTTATTACACTACTAATGAAAATAAAAGAGGTGGAAGTCAAATGTTAATGAGTAAATATATGAAGGAAAGCTTAGACAAGTAAATTTGTTAGACCTATTTGTGAAGTACATGTTAATCATTGTTATAGTTTATGCTTTATTATGAAATAAATTTGCTATATGCGTATTCTTCAAATTTTCTTTGTGTACTATGATGAATTCAAATTATAATTATTATTTGAACTAAACGAGATATTGGCAGAAATGTATGAGCTTGACATGTTTTTGATAGTTAGGAGAAGGATTTTGTTATGTTCCTTTATGTATGTTGAATGCACCATGGAAACTTCATGTACTATGCATTTAAATGAGAATCTTTGCATAATATTTCCCATGTGTATGAAATGGAAGTAGATTTATAAAGTTTTCTTTTGGAAGTCCATGACATGTTATATTGGAAATTGAATGTGGATGTAACAAGTAACACATATTCCATTACTCTTTAGTTTTACTTTGTTAGATTACTTCTAGCTGGGTTGGGTATCCTTCATGTCAGAAAGGATTTTGCGGAAGCGTTAATGTTGCATGGTATAGTGGAAACACACTCTCATAATATTCTCGCCCTAGTTGACTTTGAATAAGTTTTTGAAAAATATTTCAAGAAAGACTTTCCTTTATAGTGTTATATGCTTCTTTGTATTCAACATGGTGGTATTTGGTAATTTTGTTTACTTTTGTCATTAATATAGAAGTGCATATTTTGATCTAATATTTATTTTTTACTCATGTGATTCAAGAGTTGGTCAAAAAAAATTTGGGTAGTTATCCTGACTTAATAAATTGTACTTGCTTGTGCTTGATGGGACATCTCTTATTGTGACTCCATTACTACGTTTGACAGATTATCAACATTCTACTTACCTTTAGACATAGGTATGCTTTATCATTTTGATAGTTATCATCGTAATTGTACTTCTTTTATTTTGTAAGGAATCTATTGGTATCTTGTCGACTTATGCATTCGACCTTTGACTTGTTGACCGACTCGTTACATTATTGAGATTTTTGTTGATTTGACATTTGTGTTGTAAGTTCAGTCTTTACATAGGTGAACCAAAACGAAAGATGGGAGTGAAGAACATTTAGCTCATCAAAATGTAATGGGTAACATTAAGTATTATTACCTTATATTAAATACGAAATGAATTGTAAAATGCTAATTTATATGAAATTTAAATATATTTTGACAAATTAAATTTAAAGTTATAAATGATAGAAAAAAAAAAACTTGATGGTAAAGAATATAGCTCAATATCTACAAGGAGGCCATGATGAATAGACATATGCACAATTTGATATCGTTTATGTAGCAGGTTGCCATCCATGTTATTCTCTACCATCCAAAAAAAACTATAAAACTTGACTATATGGCAAAATTTTAGCTTTTATGCACAATAGGAAATAAGGACAACATTAATAGAAAAGTAGTAGTTAATTTAATCTCTATGATTTAAAAGGAGGAATAAATGAAAAAGAAAAGGGAGATATAAGGGAATCTTTTTGGTTGAAGTCTTCTATATATTTATAGATATAACAAGAAAAATGGTTGGGAGTACTCGGAATCTTGTTAAAAATGGTCAATTACTTAGTTTGATCTCATATTAAGAGAGATGAGGGAACAATTTGACATTGATATCATGAAGGAGTTTATCAAGCATTTTTTACCACACAATTAATAAGGTTATAATATATAATTTATAGGTTAATGGTACTACAAAAGTAGATGACAAAAATATACGTGTAATGTTTCTTAACCATGAATAAGTTCACATGTTTGATGTTCACTATTTATCTATAACATTTTCAAGTTTAAGAGTAAAGGTTTATAATTTGTTTCAAATTTAAATATTTTTTAAGATAATTTAATCGGCCATAAATAAACGAACACGAGACCAAGCATTCTAATAGACCAAAAGCCAAAACATTAACATATTTTCATATTTCTTTCTTTGTCAATTCTTCTATTATGAATCTTGACTAAGAAGTTTGCTAATCTTTAAAGCCTTGTCTTCTCAAAGAACTTGATTAGATTGTCCATCTTAAAAAATGATTAAAATTAACATTTCATGCTAAAAACAATTGACATTACTACCTACAATGAAAACATCAGAAACTAATTATTTATTCATATATATTATACAATATTTTCAATCATGCATGCATAAACAACTAATGAAAAGTAAACTTGAAAGTTTGTCAAACTAGCTTAGAATTTAAACAGCTCTACAATAGCCTGGACAAATGGAAATTTAATAATATTATAATGTTTGAATCCAGTAGCTTGGGATAAAACTCTATACTCCTCTTCGGTTCTTTCCTTTCCTCCATGAGTATGAGCCAACCCCAAAGATCTGTTCTCTTCCACAACTGCATCAATAATGATCACCTTCCCCTTCTCTGGAATCACCTAATAACAGTTCTTCAACAATCTAATGAACTCTTCATCATTCCAATCATGTAAAACCCACTGCATTTCACCATGAAAGAATTTTAAAAATCTATATTCATACAGTAGAAACAATTTATAATATTAGTTCAATAATCTTATATCTGTGTTTTGTATCAGTTTCTGGATTCAATTGTATAAAATTTTCTTGTCATCAACATTTCAGATCATACTACATAATCCATCATCAAAATGCCAAAAAGAAAAAAGAACATAAGATAATATATTGCAGATAATATATGATCTTCAAAAGAATCACATCAGCAAATCGCACAGTCTCAAACATGTCACCGGCAACATGATCAACCCTGCAATAATCGGTCAGTACTTATACCGAAACTAAAATTTCTGTAGATTGTTATCAATTAAGAGAAAAGTAAAAAGTTTTCAAATTTCATACCAGGAATATTTTTTTGGAGCAGAGGCAATGACATGGGGAAAATCGAAATTAATGGCACAAATGTCAGGGAATTTGTTAGCAATCATGGAAGCTGATGATCCGACGCCTCCCCCGACGTCTACCAACGATTTGACACCCTCAAAGCCGTCATAATTTGCGAAGAGCGTGTCCATTATGAGTGCAGAGTTTCCAGCCATGGCGTCGTTAATTAGGGCACTGAATTGAGGGTTCAGATGATGCCACGCTTCCATGAAATTGCGACTCGCTTCTATCAGCAAAAGCGCCGCAAAGGATTTTGATTTTGATTTTCCATTTCCCCCTTTCTCTTCCACCAGTAATTTTGAGATTCCCGTCGATCCGTATTCGTATGATTTCCTCACATCTTCTCCACTGTTGGAGACGACTGTAGTCTGGGCAAATACTCCGTGAGAGGAGAGGAATCTAAGAATTCTGGCGAGGTAGTCTAAGCTGGGAGATTTTCTGGTGGAGGAAGAAATAAGGGGGGCGATTTGGGGAACGGAGAGAGGCTCGTCAGAATCAGTGAGGATGGCCGGAATGTTGAGCAAGATGGCAGCTTTCAGGGCCATCGGCTGGGAGAAGGAAAATATCATGTCGTAAAGTTTTAGCTCAGCTTTCATGGCTGCCGCTCTGCTCTTTTCTTCTCTTCTGCGGAAATAATTATTATTAACAGAGAAAATGTGTATCTGCGAGGAGGGAAGCACGGGCTCAACTGTTTAAATAATGAAATTTATTATGTAAATTATAATATTTTTTCAACATCTATGTTGAAAAATATGTTCATTGCATTCCTTCCATTGTGAAGAGGGAAAACATATTTTTGGTACTAACATGACAACATGTTTAAATAATGTAATTTGTTGTGTAAATTATAATACTTTTTTAATTTCTACATTGAAAAATGTGTTCATTGCATTCCTTACTTGAAGAGGGAAAACATATTTTTGGTATTGACATGAAAATATGATTAAATAATGCAATTTGTTCTGTAAATTATAATACTTTTTCAATATCTGCGTTGAAAAATGTGTTCATTGTGTTCCTTCCCTCGTGAAGAAAGAAAATATGTTTATGGTACTTACTGACGTGAAAACATGTTTAAATAATGCAATTTGTTGTGTAAATTGTAATACTTTTTCAACATCTACATTGAAAAATGTGTTCATTGCACATGTTTTTGGTACTAACATGAAAATGTTGATAGTAAAAAAAATTCACACAATCAAACCTAGAAACTATCTAGTAGGAAATGTAATGTTGAGAGAATGGACCTTTTATAGTTTGTGATGGATTCCCTATCCACAACACTATACTATGGATGACATTAGCATCCTCTAAAATATCCTTCTAAGTAGTAGTAGTAGTAGTAGGAGAGAGAGAGAGAGAGACAAATAGAGAGAGAGAGAGAGAGAGAGAATAACTGAGAGGGGGGTGAATCAGTTATCCATAGTCCCAAATCAAAATATATAATCCAAAACAATTTACTTAAGCTTCTGTAGCTCGATAACATAAAATACTATACTATCTATGCTTTTACCAATTACCAGTCAATAGCAACTAATGATTACCGATCAAATCCAACATGCAATATGTAAAGTATGATAATAAACAATCACCACAATGAACACATAATACAAAAGATTTAACATGCAAACCTAGTGAAGGGAAAAACCACCTGGGACCGGCAAACCAAAAATGTTCACTCTTCCGAAGTGAGGTCGGTGAAGACCCAACCCTGTTAAAGGTTACAAACACACTATGAGGTGTGACCTTGTTAGAGGATTTTAGACAAACTGTTATCATCCAACCAACATTCACTATGAGGTTGACAGGATAACGATGTTCATTCTATGAATGATACATAAAAGACTTTCAAGTCCACTTCGTTAAGAGATTTCTCTGTTTACAATGGTTAAAATATAACAGTAGTTGATCTGATTACAATACAACTTCAATTACAGATTATCAGATCTATGTTAAGCCCATTCAAATCCTCTGATCAATATATCAATTTTGTATCAACAATAATCAATGACTTACTATTGCTTGGTAATAGCTTTCTAGTGCTCAGTAAACTCTACAGTTTGGTTCTCCTTAACCAGTATGATCAAGCATACATGAAACTTGTTCATGCGATAGTTCTGCAGTCTCCTTCTTCCAGTATAAGTTTCATAACAAAACCTTAGTCTCTTAAATAGACAAGTAAACCATTTTCTTCTCCTCCATAAGATTTTGCCACTTATTCTCCTTCGTCCATTTTTTCATTTAACCTTTCTTGGCTGATGTGCCAGTAACACATTTTGATTTCATCCTTTAGATCTTCCTTGAATTATGCTAGCCATTGATCTTCATAACAAACATTATTTTCATCTTTGATTTTGATGTACTTTCCAACTCATCAATCCTTAACGGCTAAACTAATCATTTAGTTTCTTTTCTTCTTCTCGGTTAACAAAGAAATGTGTCGGTGAACACAAGCTCAGTTTATACTGTGCTCGGTATACACTACACTACTCGGTGTATACTATGATGCTTCATCAAATGACCACACTGCCTTATTTTTTTCCTCATCATAGATGAATGAAACATAATCAAGTCAATAACATAAGGTCATAGACTCATCAGCAAGTTAGCCAATTATATTCCTTATGTTTAATCACTACGTTACTCAACAGCATTACCAATGCAGCTTTGACATTCTACAGATATGAGCTTTTCAACTCTCAGATTCCTTCTTCTATTCTCAGTAACTGATCTTTAGTGCTCTCCCTTTCTTTCAATTTGTCTTTCCCTTAGATAGATGTTTCAGTGTTCTCATCGGTGCATATTGTTTCATATTGTTTATCTCTCCCTTTGACAACAATGCCAAAGAAACAAATAAACATACAGCTCTATTGTAGCCATGTAACTCTCTGTTGTCTAGTGCATACTCTGTATCTCTGTATAATCATATGCCAATGTGTTCTAGTTCTCCAAACTTTTCACAACCTTGTACATGATCCAAAGTGTGAACTATGTTGCATCAACATAAATGATCTTCTGATAAGATTAGGCTGATGCAACAAACATCCAGATCACATTAGTGACCGGTAGATAGGGGATGGACCCCAAGTCTAGTCCTCAAGTATTCAAATGTATCCTTTGCTAGAGGCTTTGTAAATATGTCTGCAAATTGTTTTTTTGATGTAACAAACTCTAGCTTAACTTGCTTCTCCTGTACTTGTTCTCTTAAGTAGTGATACTTAATAGATATATGTTTTTTTTAAAGTGCATCACTGGATTCTTTGAAATGTTTATTGCACTTGTGTTATCACAATATATAATCACCGACTCAGTGATTATCTCATTCATACCTTCCAATACTTGCTTAATGTATGTAATATTTAAATAGTTTTTAGCAGTAGCAACCTACTCTACTTCGGCTATAGACTGAGAAATGCAAGTCTACTTCTTACTTGTCCATGTAACAAGTCTTTCACCAAAGAAAAATGCTCCTCCGATGGTACTTTTTATGTCATCCACATTTCCAGCCCAATCAACATCGATATAGACTCTGAGTTCAAATTTGCCTTCCTTAGGATACCATAATCAATCATCTTTTGTTTTCTTCAGGTATCTTAAGTTTCTCTTTGTAGAAACCATGTTTGACACTCTAGGGTTTGCGAAAAATCTTGCCACAATTCTCATAGCATATGCTATGTCTGGTCTACTATGCACTACATACATTAACTTACCAATCATAGATTGGTATAGTGTTTGGTTGACCTTTGTAGTTTTATCTTCCTTAGTCAGTTTACATCCAGTAGCCATCAGTGTTCCCACAGGTTTAGCATCTTCTATGCCAAATGTCCTCAATACTTCCTTGATATATTTAGATTGTGTGATGGATATACCATCATTCTGTTGAATCACTTGTAGTCTTACAAAGAACTTAATCTCTCCGAACATAGACATTTCAAATTCACTTCTCATTTCATCAGAAAATGACTTATAGATTTGATCTTTTCCTTCAAATATAATGTCATCCACAAATATTTTAACAATAAGAATAGTATCATCAGTATCTCCTTTCATATACAAATTGTTGTTCTCACTTGTTCTAACAAATCCAATACTTAACAAATAAGTATGCAGCCTCTCATACCAGGATCTCAATGCTTGCTTCAAACCATATAAAGCTTTATGTAATCTACATACCATATCTTTCTTTTCTAGATCAACGAACCCTTCAGGTTGTTCTATATAGACTTCTTCTTCAAGTATCCCATTCAGAAATGCTGACTTGACATTCATTTGGTCAATTTTGAACTTTTTGTGTGCAACATATGCAAGTAACATTCTAACTCCTTCTAATCTAGCAACAGGTGCAAATGTTTGACCATAATCTATTCCTTCCTCCTATGCATATCCTTTGCATACCAATCTAGCTTTATTTCTTGTTACCTCTCCATTCTCATTTTGTTTGTTTCTGAATATCCACTTAGTACCGATAACATTCTTATCTTTAGGTCTGGATACTAAGGTCCAGGTTTTGTTCTTCTCTATCCATTCTATTTTCTCTTTCATTGCATTAACTCATTCATCATTTTCTAATGCAACTTTTACATTCTTCGATTCATAATCACAAACTAGACATGTACCTTGTCTTGCTTTACTCCTTGTTTGCATGTCAGCTTGTCTGTCTCCAATGATTTGTGTCTCAGGATGATGTCTTCTGACAAAACTAGCTAATATCCAATTTCTTCTTTCTTGTTCATCCTGTGCAAGTTCATTTGCTTTCTTGGTAGGTCCTTCCTACTCATCGGTTTCTCTTTCCTGTTCCTCAGTATTATTTTCCTGCTGACCGGTCGTCACAGTCTATGGCTTTAGTAGATACTCAAGTTGTTCAATATAAGTGAATCTACTATAGTCTTTTGGTTCCTTTCTGATTTCCTCTGCATTCTTATCATCAAACTCATCAACTCAAACATTAGTACTTTCAATCATTTTATTAGTTACTCTGTTCAAACACTTGTATGCTTTACTTTTACTAGAATATCTTATAAATATCCCTTCATCACCTTTTGAGTCAAACTTTCATTTTCTTTCATCTTTTAGAATAAAACATTTGCTTCCAAAAATTTTGAAATAACTTACAATGGATTTGTGTCCAAACCATAACTCATGGGGTGTCTTATTAGTGTCCTTCTTCAGTTGTACTTGATTTAGCACATAAACAGTAGTGCTAATGGCTTCCCCCTAGTATGTCTGAGCAACATTCTTTTCTATCATTAATGTCCTTGCATAGTCAACAATTGACCTATTCCTCCTTTTAGCAATGTCATTCTATTATGGTGTCCTCGGTGCAAAGACCTGTCTTTTAATACCATGCTCATTGCAAAAATTAGTAAATTCATCATAGATAAATTCACCTCCTCTATCAGATCTTAAGCATTTCAATTCTTTACTAGTCTTTTTTTCTACTTTTTCTTTCTACCACTTGAACATCTTAAATGCCTTAGATTTTTCTTTCAAGAACATGAAGTCATCAACCTAGTATAATCATCAACAAAAAGAATAAAATATATATCTCCATAATAACTTTGAGTTCTCATAGGACCACATAGGTCGGTATGCACTAACTCAAGTATCTTCTTTGTTGAATAATCTTTGCTTTTGAAACTAGATTTAGTCATTTTACCTTTCTGACATTCATGACACATAACATGATCCGGCTTAAATAAGTTAGGTAGACCTCTAACTCTTTTCCTTTTACTGATCTTAATCATGTTATCAAAATTCACATGACATAACCTTTTATGCCACAACCATGCATCTTCATCTTTTATCAATAAACAAGAAGACTGGTCATTATCAAGATAAAATAGATTACCTCAGGATTGTGTACTAGTTCCAACAAGTCTTCCTCCATCAATATTTTCACCTTTTTTCTCTCAAAAGCAACTCGGTGGCCTAAATTGTTCAGTTGTGCCACACTTAGAAAATTATAGTTCAATCCTTTTACGTAATAAGCATTTTCACATTTTAATCTATCATTTATCATCAAGGATCATTTACCTCTTACCATACAAGGTGCATCATTTCCCATTCTTATAGATCCTCTATTGTATTCTTCAAGATAATCAAATTTTTCTTCATCACCAGTCATGTGATGTGTACATCCACTATCTATAATCCATGTATCATTTTTATTAACCTTAGATATAAGTGTTGTCTCTACATACCTTTCATCTTCTTTGGAATCATCCTTCATTGCCACAAATACTACCTCCACATCATCATCAGTGTCGATATCGGTGATATCTTCTTCCTCAGCAATGTAGCATACCTTCTTTCCTTTATCATTATTGTCTCGATTGTCTCTATTGTAGTGTCAGTAGCCTCTATTGTTTCTTTTCCCATAGCTTCCTTTAGATCAGTCTTTGGTTCTTTCATCATCTTTCTTGTGTGGACATCTAGTAGCAATGTGGCCAACTTCTTTACAGTTAAAGCATCCTAAAGGTAATTTACCTCTATACCTTCCTTTACCTTTAGGTAACCTTCTGGCCATAAGAGCTTCAAGTTCATCAAGCTCATCATCAGTATTGCTATCACTATCATCATTTTTATTTCTAGACTTACCAATCTTCAGAGAAGACATAAAAGAGGATTCAATAGACAGTACAACACTATTATCATAATTGTTTAGTTCAAATGTTGTAAGCTTTCCAATTAGATTATCAAGAGTGAGTGTGTTGTTAGGTGCTGACCTATTTTAATGAATTGGAGATATTTTGATGGCATAAATAGGCAATAGGGTCCTTAGAATTTTACTTACCATAGTGTTTTCATCAATGACTCCATCTGATGCTCTAATAGCATGAACTACCTCCTTTATTATGTTTGTGTATTGCACAATGTTTTCACCTTCTTTAATCTTCATGTCATCAAATCTTCCTCTTAAGCTTTCGACTCTTGCTCTTTAACATTTGCATCACCACTATAAATTTGAGCAAATTTATCCCACATCTACTGAGTAGTAGTATAGTCCTTGATGTCTTCAAATTTGGCATCTGGACAGGCAGCAGCAATCTCCATCATAGTAACATTATGTTCATGCCTGTCTCTTAGTTGATCAAGGGTCAAGGGACCATTGGGTGGTTTAAGGTATCCATTCTCCATCAAATCTAGGGAAAAATTCACAATCCTGGATATATGCAGCTTCATTCGACTTTTCCATATTGTGAAGTTATCTTTGTTTAGCTTTGGCACTTCCCTCTTAAACATTTTGAGACCTTTGTGTTGAAGTGCTTAAAACTTTGTTCCAAGCAATCAACGGTCTGATACCAATTGTTAGAATAATTGAGAGGGGGGTGAATCAGTTATCCACAGTCCCAAATCAAAACGTATAATCCAAAATAATTTACTTAAACTTTCGCAACTTGGTAACATAAAATACTACACTATCTGTGCTTTTACCGATTACCAGTCAATAGCAACTAATGATTACCGATCAAATCCAACATGCAATATGTAAAGTATGATAACAAACAATCACCACAATGAACACATAACACAAAATATTTAACATGGAAACCCTGTGATGGGAAAAACCACCTAGGACTGGCAACCCAAAAATGTTCACTCTTCTGAAGTGAGGTCGGTGAAGACCCAACCCTATTAAAGGTTACAAACACACTATGAGGTGTGACCTTGTTAGAGGATTTTAGACCAATCGTTATCATCCAACCAGCATTCACTATGGGGTTGACAGGATAACAATGTTCATTCTATGAATGATACATAAAAGACTTTCAAAATGACTCTGTTAAGAGATTTCTCTATTTACAATGGTTAAAATGTAACAACAGTTGATTTGATTACAATACAACTTCAATTACATATTATCAGATCTATGTTAAGCCCATTCAAATCCTCTAATCAATATATCAATTTTGTATCAACAATAATCAATGACTTACTGTCACTGGGTAATAGCTTTCTGACGCTCGGTAAACTCTGCAGTTCGGTTCTGCAGTCTCCTTCTGGCATAACTTTTATAACGAAACCTTAGTCTCTTAAATAGACAAGTAAACTATTTTCTTCTTCTCCATAAGATTTTTCTGCTTATTCTCCTTTTTCTATTTTACCACTTAACCTTTCTCGGCTGATGTGCCAGTAACACATTTTGATTTCATCCTTTAGATCTTCCTTGAATTATGCTAGTCGTTGATCTTCATAACAAATATTATCTCCATCTTTGATTTCGATGTACTTTCCAACTCATGAATCCTTAACGACTAAACTAATCATTTAGTTCATTTTCTTCTGCTCAGTTAACAAAGAAATGTGTCGATGATCACAAGCTTGGTTTATATTGTGCTCGATATACACTACACTACTCGGTGTATACTGTGATGCTTCATCAACCGACCACACTACCTTGTGTCTTTTAGTTCTTTTCCTCATCATAGATGAATGAAACATAATGAAGTCAATAACATAAGGTCATAGACTCATCAGCAAGTTACCCAATGTATTCCTTATCCTCATCTATCATATACATCTTCCTCATGTAGATATTTTTGTTCTTCATCTCTTTTACTCCTTTTCTACAGATGTTTAGGTATTGTAACTTACAAAATAAGTATTGTCAAACTAGTTGACATCAATGACAACATATTACTGATTTAATCATATTACATTTCTAATCAGCAACTCAGTGATCTCTAATCATAGATCTTCAATTAGGTTCTAAATTAGTTGTAGTTCATCAAGAGAGAGAGAGAGAGAGAGAGAGAGAGAGAGAGAGAGAGAGAGAGAGAGCTTCATCACCTATGAGAAAGCATTCTTAATGTAAATAAGGAAGAGAATATGTCCACTTTGAAATATAGGAGGAAATAAAGAAAGATGTGGATGTAATCTGTCATTTTTCTTATTCATCATGCAAAAGACTTGATGAAAGAATTTCTTATTTTATTTTCGAAAGTACTTTGAGTGTAAAAGATGTCATTTTAAGCATTAAAATGTTAGGTGAACCAAAAAGGAAGATGGGAGTGAAGAACATTTAGCTCATCAAAATGTATTGGGTAAAATTAAATAATATCACCTTATATTAAATACAAAATAAATTGTAAAATGCTAATTTATATGAAACTTAAATATACTTTGACAAATTAAATTTAAAGCTACAAATGATAGAAAAAAGGAACTCGATGGTTAAGAATATAGCTCGCTATTTACAAGGAGGCTATGATGCATAGACATATGCACAGTTTGATATCATTTAAGTAACAGGTTGTCATCCATGTTATTCTCGACCATCCCAAAAAAAACTATAAAACTTGACTATATGGAAAAATTTTAGCTTTTGTGCACAATAAGAAATAAGGACAACATTAATAGAAAAGTAGTAGTTAATTTAATCTCTATGATTTAAAAGAAGGAATAAATGAAAAAGAAAAGGGAGAGATACGAGAATATTTGTGGTTGAAGTCTTCTATATACTTACAGATATAACAAGAAAAATAGTTAGGAGTACTTGGAATCTTGTTAAGAATGGTCAAGTGTTTAGTTTGATCTTATATTAAGAGAGATGAGGGAAATAATTTGACATTGTGATGCAGTGGCATTCTTGGGTATTCAACAAATTTGCATGGTGGTGTATTGAAGTGGTTCTATGTTGCTCGGTTGCAGCTTTAACTGATGATCTCAGTTATTGAAGAAGCTCGGTCACTGAAGGAACTTGGTAAAGTCCTAGCACTTGATGGAACATGTACTCGACGATGTTTGTGGTGCTCGATCAACGTGCTTTCTCGGAGATGCCTCGTGTGCTCAGTTGTTTTACTAGTGCTCGGTAGTTCTGGTTTACCAACTTGAGTTCTTGATTTTTGGTTGGCCAACTTGGTGTATTTAATGTTGGTAGCTTGTGTTGTATTCTCCTATGTCGATCTAGAGGCCAACATTGAGAATTAATTATTTGTAAAGCTATTTGAGAGTCATTTGTTGTTGCGTTTAATATTTGTTTATAGTATAAGTCGACTTAGCTTAGGATTTAATTATTTCTTCCAGCCGACTTGTGGTTGAGGAAATTTATTTGAGTGTTTGGGTAGATGTTTAGGGAGAGTCAGTGAAGAAAAAGGATAATAATTAGATCTTGTGAGATCTTAAAGATCAAATTGATTGTCTAATAATTATAATAGAAGAGCTAGTGGTTTGCATGCTTGAAAACAAGGAGATTTGTTAGAGGCTTGTGAGCTCAAGTTTAGATCTTCCTTAGGGTTTCCATCAACTGTTGATGTGTTTCAAAGCTGGACTAGCTAGGAGATTGCAGAAACACTTTTGTAAGTGATTGTATTTTTCCCTAACCCGGAAGGCCTTACAGTCAGACATGTTAAATGAAATTCTATTTTGAAACTTTATATTGTTGTATTCCATTGTGGTTGTTGTTATTACCGCTGGTGTAGACTTGGACTATCCATTTATTGAATCCTCCCAGCCTACCCTGTGTCAAGTGGTATCAGATGTTGAAGTTCTTGAGTGTGTAAACCGATCTCTGAGTTGAGGCAGTTTGCACCAGGACCTTGGTTGGTGATTTTTTGCCTTGGTTTTTTGAAGATCTTGAAGGATTCCTCCAAGAAGATTGGACCCTAGAACGATTGCAAATCTTTGTGATGTTGTGGAATCAAAGATTACAAAGAAGGTTAAAGTTGATTTCAGATCTGAGATGGAATTGAAGAAGAATGACATGATCGTTGAGGTCATGAGAGCTATTGTTGGTATGCCGAGGAATCTTGGTACTGAAGATGGTTATGAGGAAGCTATTGAAGACTTTGAATCTACTGGATCTAGTGGAGAAGACTAGAGGGATAGATCTGGTGAAGATAGAACTAGTCGGTTGTATAGATCTGGAGCTCGGTTAAGTACTAGTTACCAAATGGAAGTTTCTACTTTCTCTAGTACTTTGAGACCTGAGGATTTGATTGATTGGATTGATGAATTAGAAGATTTCTTTGAGCTTGAAGAAATTGAAGATCCTCTTAGAGTAATATTGGCACAGACTAAGTTGAAAGGACATGTTGCTCTTTGGTGGAAAGAATTACAAAGAGATAGAGAAGATGAAGGTGAAATGAAGATCAATCGGTGGAGGTTGATGGTGACTAAATTGAAAGCTAAGTTCATACATGCCTACTATGAGCTTGACTTGTTTAAGAAGTTGCAGAATCTAAAGAAAAAACATTTTACTGTGGAAGACTATACTGAGGAGTTCTATAAGTTGACTATTTGGTCTGGACATAGAGAACTTGGTAAAGAAAAGGTAGCTCGATATGTGAATGGTTTGAGATTCAATATTCAGGACAAGCTTGGTATGCTAAAGATTGATTCGATTGAGGATGCTTATCAGTATTCTTTGAAGGCCCAGAAGATAAGTTGAAGAGGAGACAACATGGTAATTATTGAGGGAAGGAGAAGCTTGATCACTCGGTGAAGGATAAACTAATTGTTGAAGATGAACCGAAACCTATGGAGCCGAAGAAGAAGACAGGTAGGGTTATCTTTAAGGGTACTTTTTATAATTGTGGTGAAGAATGACATAGATCTTTTCAGTGCACACAGAATAAGTTTGGTGATCGAAGGAATGTTGTGGTGAATGAGAACATTCAGAATGAACCTGAATCTGAGAACTTGTTGGTTTGGAGAATATTTCTCAATGCAAAGGTGGAACCTTGTTAGAGGATTAATTTGTTCAGAACTCAGTGCAAGTCAGGAGGTAAACTTTGTGATGTGATTGTGGATAGTGGTAATACTGATAACCTTATAGTTGAGGATGTGGTTTAGAAGCTTGGTTTGAAGAGAATGAGACATCCTTATCCTTATAGGATTGGTTGGTTGCAAGATGTTCATGCTCTGGAAGTGAGGGAGCAATGTCTTGTTGATTTTCAGATTGGCCAGTATAAGGATCAAGTGTTGTGTGATATTGTGGAGATGAATAGTTGTCACATATTTCTCGGTAGACCTTGGCAATATGATTGCAAAGCTATGTATGATTGTGTCAAGAATGTATTTACTATTGAGAAGAATGACGAGAAGTTTTCCTTGATGCCTTTGTTGGATACAACACTCGGTAAGAGAAACTTGAGCTTTGGTAGCCAAGCTAAGTTGAAGAATTCTAAAAGGATTGATTGGTATGGAGAACAAACTTGTGTGTTGTCAAGGAAAGACTTGAAATGATAGAGGAAGAAGAAGTGGAAGAGTTCGCAAGATGAAGACTTGAAGGGCTTGTAAGTGAAGAACCACTTTAGGGTTTATGTGCTGAATCCCAGAAGATGTTCTTCCAGTCTATATTGAGAACATCTTTTCAAACCTAGGGTGTCTGATGTAGTGGCATTCTTGGGTATTCAATAAATCTGCATGGTGGTGTGATGAAGTGGTTATGTGTTTCTCAGTTGTAGCTTTAACCGATGATCTTGGTTATTGAAGAAGCTTGGTCACTGAAGGAACTCGGTAATTTCCTAGCACTCAGTGGAACATGTACTCAATGATGCTTGTGGTGCTTGGTCGATGTGCTTGCTCAGAGATGCCTCACATGCTCAGTTGTTTTACTAGTGCTCAGTAGTTCTGGTTTACCGAATGGATTTCTTGAAGTTTTCGTTGGCCAACTTGGTGTATTTAATGTTGGTAGCTTGTGTTGTATTATCCTATGTGGATCTAGAGGCTGACATAGAGAATTAATTATTTGTAAGGCTATTTGAGACCCGAATTTTGTTCAATTTAATATTTTTTTTTAGTAGAAGATGACTTGGCTTAGGAGTTAACTATTTCTTCCAATCGACTTGTGGCTGACGAAATGTATTTAAGGAGTGTTTGGGTAGATGTTTAGGGAGATTCGGTGAAGGAAAAGGATAATAATTGGATCCTACGAGATCTTGAAGATCAGATTGATTGTCTGATAATTGTAATAGAAGAGCTAGTGGTTTCATTACTTGGAGACAAGGAGATTTCTTGGAGGCTTGTGAGCTCAACTTTAGATCTGCCTTAGGGTTTCCATCAGTTGTTTTAGAGTTGGACTAGCTAGGAGATTGCAGAAATAATTTTGTAAGTGATTGTATTTGGCCCTAACTCAAAAGGCCTTACAGTCGGGCATGTTAAATGAAATTCTATTTTGAAACTTTATATTGTTGTATTCCGCTATGGTTTTTGTTAATACCACTGGTGTAGACTTGGACTATCCATTTTTTGGATCCTCCCAGCCTTCCCTGTGTCACATTGATATCATGAAGGAGTTTATCAAGCATTTTTTTACCATACAATTAATAAGATTACAATATATAATTTATAGGTTAATGGTGTACTATAAAAGTAGATGAAAAAAATATATGTGCAATGTTTCCTAACCATGAATAAGTTCACATGTTTGATGTTCACTATTTATTTACAAAATTAACAAGTTTAAGAGTGAAGGGTTATAATTTGTTTCAAATTTACATATTTTTTTAAGATAGTTTAATCAGACATAAATAAAGGTGAATGAATGAAGGAATTTTAATGACACACATGAGACCAAACAACTAATAGACCAAAAGCCAAAATATTAACACATTTTCATATTTCTTTCTATGTCAAATCTTCTATTATGAATCTTGACCAAGAGGATTACATAACTATTGATGCTAGCAATACTAGTTATCAAGGACAGCATCTTGATCAAGGGGATGACTAGGGTTAAACATGTTTAAGTTCTAATGCTTTTTTGACAACAAGATCAAGTTTTTTTTGTTATCAAATACTGATTATACTTGTATATGGCATATCAAAATAGTGAAACATATATAGTCGTGAATAGGTTCGTTCCCCCAATTTTACAATTGTATATATTTTTGGGGGTGATATGCTATTTTAGGACACTTTGATACTTCTCTGATGAGTCTAGTTTTAGTTGAACTGTGATGTTGTTATTATTCTTGTTAAACTATTTTAATAGGAAAAGATTTAAAATATTTTTTTTTCAAAACATGCAACTTCACAAGAATATATAAATTAAACAAAACATCTATTTTTCCCAGATTCTCCACAATTCAGTAACTTTTAAATTTATATATTGGTATCTATACCCACCTAGCTCACAAAAAAAAAAGAAAAATAGCATTGATATTTTTCCATTACATTATCTATTAAAACATTAGTACAAAAGGACACATTATAGGAAAAACTATTTTCAATTATCAAAACATGTGTGATCTGTAACGTCGATAATAAAAAAAACTCACACAATCAAGCCTAGAAACTATCTAGTAGGAAATGTAATGTTGAGAAAATGAACCTTTTGTAGTTTGTGATGGATTCCCTACCTGCGGCACTATATTGTGGATGACATTAGCATCCTTTAAAATATCCTTTAGAGAGAGAGAGAGAGAGAAAGCTCTCCATCACCTATGAGAAAGCATTCTTGGTGTAAACAAGGAAGAGAATATGTCCATTGTGAAATGTAGGAGGAAATAAAGAAAGGTGTGGATGTAATCCATCATTTTTTTATTCAACGTGCATAAAAAATGATGAAAGAATTTTTCATTTTATTTTTGGAAGTACTTTGAGTGAAAAAGATGACGTTTTAAGCATTCAAATGTTAGGTGAACCAAAAAGAAAGATGTGAGGGAAGAACATTTATCTCATCAAAATGTAATAGGTAAAATTAAGTAATATAACTACCTTTTACCTTATTTTAAACACAAAATGAATTGTAAAATGCTAATTTATATGAAACTTAAATTTATTTAGAAAAATTAAATTTAAAACTATAAATGATAGAACAAAGGAACTTGATGGTAAAGAATATAGCTCACTATGTACAAGGAGGTCACGATGTGCATAGACATATGCATAATTTAATATCGTTGAAGTAATAGGTTGGCATCCATCTAGTTCTTTATCATCCCAAAAAACTATAAAACTTGACTATACGGAAAAATACTTACATTTTATGCACAATAGGAAATAAGGACAAGATTAATAGAAAATTAGTAGATACTATCTAATACACAAAATTATTAGGAAATTAATTTAATCTCTATGATTTTAAAGGAGGAATAAATGAAAAAGGAAAGGAAGAGATAAGGGAATATTTGTGGTTGTAGACTTCCATATAATGATAGATATAACAAGAAAAATGGTTGCGAGTACTTGGAATCTTGTTAAGAACAGTCAAGTCTTTAGTTTGATCTTACATTAAGAGAGATGAGGGAAACAATTTGACATTGATATTATAATACTTTTTCAATGATGCTGAAAAATGTGTTCACTGCATTCCTTCCCTTGTGAAGATATTTACATGAAAACATGTTTAAATAATGTAATTTGTTGTGTAAATTACTTTTTTTAATTTCTACATTGAAAAATGTGTTCATTGCATTCCTTCCCTTGTGAAGAGGGAAAACATAATTTTGGTATTGACATGAAAACATGTTTAAATAATGCAATTTGTTGTGTAAATTTTAATACTTTTTCAACATCTATGTTAAAAAATGTGTTCATTGCATTCATTCTCTCGTGAAGAAGGAAAACATGTTTTTGGTACTCACATGAAAATGTTGAAAAATGTGTTCATTGAACATGTTTTTGATAGTAAAAAAAATTCACAATCAAACCTAGAAACTATCTAGTAGGAAATGTAATGTTGAGAAAATGGACCATTTATAGTTTGTGATGGATTCCCTACCCACAACACTATACTGTGGATGACATTAGCATCCTCTAAAATATCATTCTAAGAAGTAGTAATAGTAGTAGGAGAGAGAGAGAGAGAGAGAGAGAGAGAGAGAGAGAGAGAGAGAGAGAGAGAGAGCTCCATCACCTATGAGAAAGCATTCGTGATGTAAACAAGGAAGAGAATATATCCATTGTGAAATATAGGAGTAAATAAAGAAAGGTGTGGATATAATCCATCATTTTTTTATTCAACATGCATAAAAAATGATGAAAGAATTTTTCATTTTATTTTTGGAAGTACTTTGAGTGAAAAAGATGACGTTTTAAGCATTCAAATGTTAGGTGAACTAGAAAGAAAGATGTGAGTGAAGAACATTTAGCTCATCAAAATGTAATGGGTAAAATTAAGTAATATAACCACCTTTTACCTTATGTTAAACACAAAATGAATTGTAAAATGCTAATTTATATGAAACTTAAATATATTTAGACAAATTAAATTTAAAACTATAAATGATAGAACAAAGGAACTTGATGGTAAATAATATAGCTCAATATGTACAAGGAGGTCACGATGTGCATAGACATATGCACAATTTGATATCGTTGAAGTAATAGGTTGTCATCCATCTAATTCTCTATCATCCCAAAAACTATAAAACTTGACTATAAAGAAAAAAAAAATTTACCTTTTATGCACAATAGGAAATAAGGACAACATTAATAGAAAAGTAGTAGATACTATCTGATACACAAAATTATTTGGAAATTAATTTAATCTCTATAATTTTAAAGGAGGAATAAATGAAAAAGAAAAGGAAGAGAAAAGGGAATATTTGTTGTTGTAGTCTTCCATATAATGATAGATATAACAAGAAAAATGGTTGGGAGTACTTGGAATCTTGTTAAGAACGGTCAAGTCTTTAGTTTGATCTTATATTAAGAGAGATGAGGGAAACAATTTGACATTGATATCATAAAGGAGTTTATCAAGCATTTTTTAACCATACAATTAAGAAGATTACAATATACAATTTATAGGTTAATGATATTACAAAAGTAGATGACAAAAATATATGTCTAATGTTTCTTAACCATAAATAAGTTCACATGTTTGATGTTCACTATTTATTTATAAAATTTTCAAGTTTAAGAGTAAAGGGTTATATTTTGTTTTAAATTTAAATATTTTTGTAAGATAGTTTAATCGGTAATAAATAAAGGTGAATGAAAGAAGGAATTTTAATGAAGCACGTGAGACCAAGCATTCTAATAGACTAAAAGCCAAAACATTAACATATTTTCATAATTCTTTCTATGTCAACTCTTCTATTATGAATCTTGACCAAGAAGTTTGCTAATCTATGAAGCCTTGTCTTCTCAAACAACTTGATTAGATTGTCCATCTTCAAAAATAATTAAAATTAACATTTAATCATAAAAACAATTGACATTATTTACCTACAATGAAAACATCAGCAACTAATTATATATTCATATATATTATACAATATTTTCAATCATGCATGCATAAATAACTAATGAAAAGTAAACTTGAAAGTTTGTCAAACTAGCTTAGAATTTAAACAACTCTACAATAGCCTGGACAAATGACAATTTAATAATATTATAATGTTTGAATCTAGCAGCTTGGGATAAAACTCTATACTCTTCTTCAGTTCTTTCCTTTCTTCCACAACTGCATCAATAATGATCACCTTCCCCTTCTCCGGAATCGCGTAGTAACAATTCTTCAACAATCTAATGAACTCCTCATCATTCCAATCATGTAACAATCTATAGTAGAAACAATTTATAATGTTAGCTCAATAATCTTATTACATGATCTATCATCAGATAGTAGAAAGAAAAAAGAACATAAAATGATATATTGCAGATGATATATGATCTTTACCTTCAAAAGGATCACATCAGCAGATGGCACAGTCTCAAACATGTCACCGGCAACATGATCAACCCCTCCAATAATTGGTCAGTAATAATACTGAAACTAAAATTTATGTAGATTGTGATCAATTAAAAGTTACCGATTTCATGAAATTTCCAATATCTCCATTTATGAAAGAGTTAGTCATTCTAACTCAGTCCAAATAATTCAAAATGCCAACAAAGTAGCGATGATTGAAGGACTTTTAAGTTGATGTGACTCACAACTTACCAATGATGGAGAAATATACAAATTACATGGGCAACTTTAACAGGATAACAAAAGTTGGCCAACTTTCATGAAGTGTCAATAAAAGGAATTATTGTTTATATTATTAAATTAATCAAATTTTTCTTAATTAATTTTTCCAAATATTAATAAGTACTAATAGTTATACATTTTTTTCCTATAATGGTACATGGATAGGTTTTTCTACTTCTTAATGGATTGAATTGACAAATAGTGAAATGTTTAAATTTTTTAGTGGTCCAAAGAACTCTTGTTCTTTCATCTCTTGATATATTAACAATTCAAAAGTAAGAATCCTTCAAATCTAAATAAAATATTTCATTTTTATTGTCAGCAAATTCAATTTGTTAGGCTGGCTTTCAAGCTTCTTTTCAAACTTGAATGCATACCAAAATGTAATTGAGGACAACTTTCCTTGAAGTAGCAAGTTGGCAATCAGCATTACCCCTCTTGGTCTCAAGCATATTAGGGATGTGAATGTTGAGGTGGTTGTCATTTCTTGTAGCTTTATAAGAATTGTTATGTTAACTATCACATATTAAGGTAGAGTTTAGTTGTTTAGACTATGGAGCTTTAGTATGTTTTCTATATAGTTTTTACTAATTCTTCATAACCTAATATAGTATTTGTGGAGATTTTAAGTAAGCATGGATCATCTAAATTAATTTATGAAGTAGGCCTCCTTCATTTTCTACTTTAAAAATACCCTTAACTAATCATAGCTTCTTCTCTCTTCATATCCATGAAATTTCTCTCACCTATCTTCCAAATGAAAATATTTTAAATCAAAATATTATTATTTTAAATGAAAAACATGTGATTGCTAGTTTATTTATTCAATATCTAGTACATCACACTTCACTATAGAAATTACATTTTCTATCTAAAAAAAAATAGTCTTTTATAGAAATTGTAACCTCTAAAAAACACAATAATTTATTACATTTCTAATAAAGAAACTAAAACATCTAAATTATCATCTACTAAAATTTATTAAAATCACTAAAACTAATTTCATTTCTAATTGCAGGGTTACATTATCCAACAATGACACCGCCAGAAAGAGACTTTGACTTGGAAATGGAAGTGTCTGTTCGGCGACTGGAATATGGAAGCGAGTTCCAACTACTGCTGTGTGCACTCGCATCCAAATAAAACGGAGAGTCAAAACCTGATATTGGAGCTTCTTCTTCAAGTATCTGAAAAACTTGTCTCATGCCAAGCCTGCCTTCTGGCTGAGGATTCGAACATATCAATTCCAGTTTCAGCACTCTCTCCATCTCACCTTCAACATATTGCCCACCAAGGTTTGGGTCGGCCGCATCCATCAGACTGCCTTTGCCACGCAATTCTCTCACCCAGTCCACCAGAACTATGTTATCAGATTGGAGGGAGAGATCGACTGGTCTCCTTCCGCATGCAACTTCCAACATAAAAATACCAAAACTGAACAAAGTTGGCTCACACAAATGGGATTTTGATACTCACATGCCATTGCAATTGATAATAGTGGAATCAAATACAAAGCTGCAATAAAAACAATGGTGGATACATTATGATCTCCTTTATGGATGAAAAATACGGTAATGCATAATGTCTCACTTTCTTTCTTGTGGATTCAGATTTCAATGTGAGAGAAAGATGCAATAAAAGTAAAAAATTTGGCTAAATTAACTAGTACTAATCAGGCTATGATACATTGATCAATTTAGCAGATCGCTATCATCTATAGTGTTCTTAGAAGGCTTGACACGTATTCAAATTTTTCTTATTTGCCACTCAGAGAGAATGGAATGTTCATAAAAGAAAATGATGTCTAGCAACTGTAGATGGAATGCATACCTGAGAAATGCCATGTATCTTTGTATTATTTTGATGTCATGAGCTTTAAACTACTTTTTCTAAAAGTGACTTATGTCATTTGTTGTAAACAAAGGTTAAATTTTAAGTTTTATTTTGTACTAGTTAGGTAAATCTTAACTTTTTCTTCAGAGAGGCAGTTATTATAAGTGATCTTAAGTGGCTTATCTAGATAGCTATTCTAAGTGCTTTGTCTAAGTAGTTATTCTAAGTAATTACCTAGGTTGTTACAAGTTAGTTATCACAATGAGTCTATAAATATAAGGCTTTTCCAATGTAAAAAGAGACTTTTTAGAAAGGAAAAACTATGGAGAAATTTTAAAAGAAACTTTGAGCTTGACATTTTGTACTTCAAGATTTTTGAGCTTGTACATTTTTCAAAGGACAATAAACAATGCATTTAGTTTGTATGTCTAGATGTGTTATTGAGCTATTATTACTAATTTATTGTATCTTAAGTTGGTAATATCTTTGTGCATTTACAGAATCTATTGGTTTTTTATTCAAATCACATATGTAATCTATGAAACACAATCATGCCCCCAGAACCTTGGTTTGAATGTGGTAAGATAACTTGTTTCCTCGCATGTTGAGATTTGTTATCCTTCTTTCATTATTGAATATTCAAACGTGTTTTGTGCTAAAACCCCTTTGTAATATATTATTTGTTGTGAATCTCAAATGCTATTCATATGTCTACTGTTAGGGTTTTTGATATCTTTTTCTTTAGTTTTGACTTTTTTCCTTTTTGTACTTTCAAGTGAAAAGTACACAAAAATTACAAATGCCCCTATCATATGAGGGAGTTGCCCCTATCAAACGCAAAGGAAGATTGTGATTTGATTGTGATCTAATTAAAAATCTCTCGAACTGTTGGTGTGGTTGTCAATGCTCTTTGGGCAAACAGGTTTATTTTTTAAGAATAATTCATAGTGACAAATCTATTTAACAACATTCCAAAAGGAAAGCTTGGCTTTTTACACCTATGTCACTATAGTTGTTGATTGGGCAGTGCTAAAAGAAGAACCCATCATTGAGAACTATTATGTTGATGTTTTGTAGCTTCAATCGGATAAACACTATGATTCAATACTAGTGAATATATATATATATATATATATATATATATATATATATATATATATATATATATATATATATATATATATATATATATATATACATACATATATATATATATATATACATACATATATATATATATATATACATACATATATATGTATGTATATATACATACATATATATATATATATATACATACATATATATATCTACATATATATACATATATGTAGATATATACATATATGTAGATATATACATATATATGTAGATATATACATATATGTAGATATATACATATATATGTATATATATACATATATGTATATATATACATATATGTATATATATACATATATATATCTATACATATGTATATATATCTATACATATGTATATATATGTATACATATACATATACATATACATATACATATACATATACATATATATATATATATGTATATATATACATATACATATATATATATATATATATATACATATATATATATATGTATATATATATATATACATATGTATATATTATATATATATATGTATATATTTTATATATATATATATGTATATGTATATATATATATATACATATCTATATATATATATACATATGTATATATTATATATATATATATGTATATATTATATATATATATATATGTATATATTATATATATATATATATATATGTGTGTGTGTGTGTGTGTGTGTGTGTGTGTATATATATGTATATCTATATATATATGTATCTCTATATATATATATTTATGTATATATACATATATGTATACATACATATATGTATATATACATGTATGTATACATACATGTATGTATACATACATGTATGTATAC